>OX422223.1:305622431-305938332 GCA_949130495.1 Sambucus nigra
ATGTTAAAAAACCAAATCAACCATTAATTATAACGCAAAGTATATATCTACCAAGGAATTAGAAGTTGAAAAATCTTAATATCCAAAAACAATTAAAAAAATATCAAATCTACGATATTTAAACCTCACTCCTAACTTCTTAAAATAGAATAATATAAAATGTTTCCCATAAGTATACCCAAAATCACATGATATAACAAGAGATCTCATAAATTTAATGCTAAATCAAATAAAGAAGCAAAAAAAAAACACTATTCTTGCAAATCAGTTTCAGAGCTAGTAAATGTTGGAACAACTCAACATGGCCCTATCAATTTACACCTATGATACCAAAGTCTAAGTGTTGTCATAGGAGTTTATGGTAATTGAAAGGTAATTCAACTCATTATATGATGTAGGAAGTCTTGGTCGTAAAGAAACCCTATGCAGAGAGAATGTGAGATAATGCATTCATCTTCAATGGTGTTGGAGCCTAGTTGTGGAAGTTAGTGAAGAGGCAACTAAATCAGCAGCAATATCTCTACAACAGAGAAAGTAAATAACTGTAAGACCTAAGGTAAAATTAAAACCAATAGTAAACAAAATGATGTCAAGGAAAAACTATATTGTAACTATTTCAGTTATGCAAGTTGTGATTTCTATCAATTAGATCCAACTTCATAAGAATGTTTTCTACATGGTTCAAAAATAATTTCAGTTATGAAAACAAACTATTATCAACCTATAACTTGGTTTTATATCAAATAAAATAGATTAAATATATATATATATATATATATATATATATATATATATATATATATATATATATATATATATATATATATATATATATATATATATATTGAAGCATGATAATAAGCAACAATAAATCTAAAACACATAGATAAACATCTATATAATAAATCATCCCAGCTTTTCACTTATCTTCACAATGGGTGGATCGAATCATAAAACTGAAACTAAATTAGGCATTAGATGCATGTCTTAAATAAAAAGTATTTGTATTTAACTCAACGCACATGCATAGTTCTTGAGAAAAAAAACACCTTCATTAAACCCAACATTTTTACCTCAATTATAACTTTCACTATTAAATTTCAATCTTAGCATATAAATGAATGTAGTGAAGATACCCCCATAAATTGACTTCATTAGAGATTCATAATAGATTATATCTTCACATATACAAATATGTGGGTCCTAAACTTTCCATTCCCTCTTAAATCTAAAATCTAGATGAGTATTTTTATTACATGAGAATAAAGTACAATACTCTCATAAAATCAATCCTTAAATTTTTTAAACAAATAAAAGAAAAAAATTTCTCAATAATGGTTTATTCAATTAAACCTTAAGAGATAAAAAAAAAATTAATATATTCATTTTACATAGATTCTGATGTAACGCAAGGCAATACGAAACTAACTTCGCCTATGAAGACCCATTTCTCAATCAATATGCAATAATTTTCATACCTTTACAAATCGCAATAAATGACCCCTAGCAAAGTTTTGATTCCCCTAAAACTATCGATTTAAATAAACTTCCCTAACATTTCAATCAACTACATTCCCGAAAGCCCCATCTTATAAATTTTTTGATAAATCATAAAGTAAAAACCCTAACATGTATGGCAGTATAATAACATTTTCAAAACGAAAACGTTTGGGACGATTTTGGACTACATACACTGTATTTATCAAATTCAAAACATCTAAGAATTAATTTACTATCTAAGTTGGTGGGAAAACCAAATTTAAAAGAAGAAATCCATAGATTCATATTGTACATCCAATGGAAGATATAATGAAACAGAAAATGACAGATATAGTAAATCCATAAAAATCCATAAATTTCTATCTGTATAGATGTATAAATTATATAGATAATAGCAGACATAATGAATTAAAAAAACTACTTTTAACAATACACACAATACAAATACAATGAACATAAAATACAAATGTTAAAAACCAAAAAACATGAATAAACCCCTAGATTCATCTATTGACAGTTAATGATATTTTTTTTATGGACAGTGGAATAGAGAGAATCAAAATCATGCAATACATAATTAAAATCATGGAATACGCAATCAAAATCAAATTCACTCAGTATAGAGAATTAACATACCAGGAACAAGAAATAGACAGAGAGAGAGAGAGAGGCGACGATGATGAAGTAAGTAGAGGCGATGGCGATGAAGTAAGGAGTGGCAATATTTTTAGAATTTTCATGTGAGAGAAACGTGAGTGAGAATGGAGGAAATTTAGGTCAACTTGTTTGGCAAGGAAAATGTAGCGGGTCTATCATTTTTGGAGCGTGTTATTAAAAACTTTTCCTGCTATATTTCACTTCTAAAATTATAAAATAAAATTAGCAATGAAAATATTATATTACAAACGATAAATTATTGTGAGAATTAGTAGCGGTATAATACTGCTAGTAATTGAAAAATTAGTATGTTACTAAAAGCTTATTTTGGTGTAGTGTTTTCCCGTGGAACATTTTATAGGCACTGTTGATGTTGCTTCTCAGGTATTAATATGGTATACCCGATGGTTTTATAACTTGTTATTTCCCCGTAAGTTCTCAAATAACACTTGCATGTTTCGTTGTTTTCAGGTCAGTGCTTCGAGTGTTCCGTTACCCGTGGAACCTTTTGTGGGCATGAACGCAGGTGTTCCTCAGGTATTACTTTGTCATACATGAGTTTTCTCATTTTTTGGACTTGCTTTTGTTGTGCAAGTGCTCAAATGACACTTGCCCGTTTCCTTATTTTCAGGCTTGCATCATAAGCATTCTTTTAGTTGCAGAACCTTCTGTGAATGTTATTACGATCACTCCTCAGGTATTATATCTTTTTTTAACTTAGTTTTTTTACTGTGCAAGTGTTCAAGTGACCACCTCCCTTTTATTTATTTTTAGGTTGGTGTCACTAGTGCACCCATGTCTGTGGAGCCTATTTTTACCCAGAGAAAGCAATGTCGTCTGTCTTGTAGCATGATGACTCCTCTTGGCTTCTGCATAAGTACCACTCTTTTTTTTAATTTTTTGCTCTTCTATTTTTTGAAATATACGTTTTACTCACTTTCTTCTCTTTTTCCCTACTATTTATTTTCAAGAGGAAACAAACGAAATAGAGGATGGAGAGGAGGCGAAGGCAAAGGATGATGATTTTAAGGTCACACGCTCTAAGGGTGATCAATCTGGTGAGAATTCTCCATCTTTGGAGGCTAGCTCACTATATCCTGGAGTTATTGCCATAGAGATACTGGAGTTATTGCCATAGATATGGATGCTCTGGACATTTATATGGGAGACATGGGGCGCGAGCACTACCCCCAACAAGTTTTGTACTGTAGATCATGATGTTTTGGACCTGATATTCGAGCATCACCTCGAGACTTTTACCGTCAGGAGTGATTGGAATGTTGTCAGTCTTACCGTTGTCAACTTAAAGGCTCTTACTAGCCATGTTTGCGAGTTCACCTCCATTCCTCTAGTTGATGTTACTAGCTCTAGAGCTAGCCTCTTTAGCCACTATCAAGGACTTGGAGAACCCTCTACTATTTCAAGATTGATTGGTGATTCGTCACTTTTATTGTATTTTATACCCCGTTAATTTGTACATTCTAGCATTCCCGTGCATGTATTTCCCGGTTCTTATACTCATTTATTGACTAACCTCTAAATTCATCATATATACTTTGTCTGTGTCTTTATTGAGCTTTTATAGGTCTCGGGAATGCATTTTGGGAAGTTTGGTTTTGATCCGGAAAGTTCCGTTGACACTTGCACAGTCGGGGGCATTTTAGTAATTTCAGCACTCGGGCTTTGTTCCCGATTTCTTCACGGAAGTTGTAGACCTTCTTCTCCTCTTCGCGTGGCCTCCGACGGTGCGTGAATCCGATCTCGAACGCAAAAGTTACGGAAGTTTCGGTGAAACATGGAACAATTAATGCCTATCTAGGCAACTCTTCTTTTTGCAGAAGGCCCGAATCGATTCGCCATTACCACCGAATCGATTCGGTCACTTGCAGGGGGAATTCTCTACACTTCCGAATTGATTCGGATTTGGCACCGAATCGATTCGGCCCTGCATTTTCAGCTTTCTTCTTATTACTAGTTTGCCATTTTGGTAGAATTTTTGGGGATTTATCCCTTGTTTTTCCTCTTTGGTAAGGCAGATTACTTTTATTGGATATTTAGTAAGATAGAAAAACACTCTCTTCTCTCTCCTAGGTCAAGCTCATTTATGGCTTCCACCAACTTGTAAGGCTTTGATTACTTGTTGAATAGTTGTGATTAATGCAAGATAAGTTCAATTACTCCATCTCTTCTTGTTCCACTAGCTTTAAATTGCATTGAATTCCATCCTTTGTATTGATTTGAGTTTTAACTAGATAACTAATTCAAGTATGTTGTTAACTAGCATGTGTAGTTTAGTTTTAATTATGAGTAGCTAGACTTGTGATTGGGGATCAAAATCCCACCTTGGATGCTTGAACTTAATATCTAGGGTTTGGTATTTAATTGTTCTAATGGAACTTCATGTGTTGGTTTTGGAGTATCATAGTTTCTTAACTTCCCTTGTCATGCAAGGGCTAGTGTTTGAAGCTTTACTACAAACTAAACCCATCTAGCAATAATTAATTAAACCCTAATCCTCCATTGTTGAGTTCATTCTCTACATGGTTGATGTTCGGACTTAATTAGTTATGCTCGATTAGAATTAATTTAATCAAGCCCTATAATCCCCTTCCTTGTGAATCCGAGGTGGGAGAATGATCCTCAATCCCCTTAATTTCTTGAACTCAAGCTTACCTTAGTTCTTTTCATAGTTCAGTAATTAGTAATTAATCATCTGATCATTAATAGTATGTTAGTTTAGAGGTTACATCTCAATCACCTTTCCAAACCAGAAATCATCTTTTACACTTTAACATTTTGTGACGTTTAGAGAATCTCTTTTCCCCAATCTAGTTCTCTTAGGAGCGTTCAATCCCTGTGGATCATGATTCCGTACTTACCGGATTCTACTTGTTGCGATTAGATTTGCACTTGAATCACAAGCCATATTTTGGACGCACCAAGTTTTTGGCGCCATTGCCGGGGATTGGCAACTATCTTAGGGTTTAGAAATTCTCTTTACACTATCGTTCCCTGTGGTCACCGTGACAACACGGTTTCCAGAAAAAAAACAATCCAAAAGCACTTGTAAATGCAAGACGAGCGTAGTAGCAATTTAAATCCTGTTTGCGAACCCTCGTCTAGTGAGCCCTCGGACTATTGGAGACCTTTACCATCGGTTTCTCGTTCTAGTTCGATCTCATCTTCTTCGTACACTTGGGCTCATTCCGAACCCACAACAATGGCCGATAATGTAAGTGAACATGGTAGTCAGGGGATTGCACCCGACCCCCCTTATAGGACTATGCGTGATTACTTACAACCGGAGAGGACCACCTCTCCGTCTTGTATCATTTTTCCTTACAATGCCGCGTAATTCCATTTTCGGAATGGAATGATTCAATTACTTCCTACTTTTCACGGCATGGACAGTGAACAACCTTACCTTCATGTTAGAGAGTTTGAGGAGGTGTGCGCTACTTTTAGCGATCAGAACTGTCCTCTGGATGTCACACGTCTCAAACTCTTCCCATTTTCTTTAAAAGACAAGGCCAAAACTTGGCTTTGGTCTTTAGCTCCTAATTCCATTGAGAGTTGGCGCGAAATGCAAGCGCAGTTTTTGAAAAAATTCTTTCCAACTCATCGCACCAACTCCTTAAAGAGTCAAATCCAAACATTCGTTCAAAACGAAGGTGAATCATTCGAGCGATGTTGGGAGAGATTTAATGAGGTACTTCATAAATGCCCACACCACGGTTTCGAAAAGTGGAGATTAATCTCATTTTTCCACAATGGGCTTACACTTAATGCGAAACAAATGGTGGAGACAATGTGCTCCGGTGAGTTCTTTGGTTTAGATCCCGATGATGCGTGGGCACATTTCAAATATTGTGCCGAGACCACCCAAGCATGGGATACCTCGGATCCGAACAAAACCAGTTCGCGACCTTCGGTTCCGTCCTCTTCTAAACCTGGTATGTATCACCTCACTGACGAGGCTGAGATGAAAATGAGATTAGATAAATTATCTAAGAAAGTTGAGGAGTTCGGCTCGAATATTCGAGATCCCGTTGTTCAAACTCATTCCGTTGTTGAGGATTTGTGTGCCATTTGCAACACTAATGCTCATTCAACCCAAGATTGTCCCACTATTCCGGCTTACAAAGTAATCCTCCATGACCAAGCGAACGCTATGGGAGTTTTTAGAAGATCCCAAAACGTTCCCGACCAAGGGTTTAATCCATCTTGGGGTAACCAACTCAGTTACCAATATTAGCAATCTCGTCCTCCCCCGCCTCAGAATTACCAACAACCGTACAACCAACACCCCCCTCCCCAAGTTGTAATGCAAGATCCCCCTCCGGGACCACATCCACCGGTTATACCTGCCTACGCGCACCCGAACAAGAGAAGTCTAGAAGAAATTTTTCAATCTTTTGCGACTTCTCAACAAGCCACAAACGCTAGGTTTGAAAAAGAAATTTCCAAGTTGACCGCTCTCTTGAGTGTGCAAAAAAAAGGAAAATTCCCCTCACAATCTCATGGGCCCGTTGGGCTAAATAGCATGAATTCCGATGTTTCTACTCGTTCTGATCAATGTAGGTCTATGGAACATGAAAATTCCATCACCACTCTAAGGAGTGGGAAGGTGATTGAAAATCCACCTCCACCTTCCCCAAAAGTATCCGACGAGGTCACAATAACTCCCCGAGAGAGTGAAGTGACTCCCAAAAAGACAAGAGATAAGTCGCCAACCAAGGGGCCGGAAACTTCAGTCCCTTGTCCGTTTCCTGCACCCTACCCTCAAAGGATCCTTCCCATTGTTAAACCCAACAAAGATCAAGAAATCATGGAGACATTCAAACAAGTAAAGATCAATCTCCCTCTTCTTGACGTGATTAGGCAAATCCCTTCCTACGGCAAGTTTCTGAAAGATTTATGCACCTTCAAGAGAAATCATGTTTCTCGTAAAAAGGTGGAGTTGACTGAACAAGTTAGTTCCATTTTCCAACACAACACGATTCCAAAATTTAAGGACCCGGGGTGTCCAACTATTTCGTGTTTGATCGGAAACTTTGCCATTAATCGCGCTCTTCTTGATCTAGGAGCTAGTGTGAACCTCTTGCCGTATTCGGTTTATCTTCAATTGGACTTGGGAGAACTTAGTCCTACCAAAACTAGAATTCAATTAGCCGACGGCTCCACCAAAATTCCACGGGGCGTCTTGGAAGATGTCCTCGTCTAGATATACACCTTCGTGTTCCCGGTCGACTTTATCGTTCTTGATACCCAACCTGTTTTAAGCCCGAACAATCAACCTCCCGTCATCTTAGGACGACCATTCCTCGCGACGGCGAATGCTTCGATAAATTGTAGGAATGGTGAAATGAACTTATCTTTTGGGAATATGACATTAGATGTCAATATTTTCAATGTGTCGCACCTCTCGAGTGACGAAGATGATTGTGTGAGGGAAGTGAATTTCGTTGGAACGATATGTGTGGACGATGATCATATTGCGAGGGAGGAAATTGAATGGAGTGTCTTAGATGTGTGTTTTGACATGCTAGGAGAGGTTGGAGTAGGAGAACACCATGAAATTGAGGATAATTTAGGCAATTTTGATGTCACTCTGATTGATGACTCTATCATTTCCGAAACTGACATGTACATAGAGTCATCAATCCCGTGTGAGGAGAGTTGCTCGGAGAAAAATAGGTTAGAAATTGTCTCTATCGATGTGAGCACCGACCCACCGGTCCGTCACTTTAAGAACCCATGGCCCACTCTTTCAAATATTCATCCGGTTTTCAAAACCAAACGCGGGTCCAGCGGTTGGGGGAGTCCATTTTGGATAGGTGTCATCTCCTCCGATCTTGAACCCGATATAGTTGTTAAGTGTATGAGCCTTAGTTGGAGCAAAGTCAGACCGAGGCCAAGGATAGGTGTTCACATAGTGAAGTACGTCCTAATAATATCTTCGGATTTACAACCGGACATCGTACGCAGCAGCCCCGTTAGCAGGGGTGTTTCGGTTCGTTAAATCCTCGATTTTGGTGCCGAGTAACCCCGGTATGTGAGGGGTTGCAATTTTTTTGGTTCCGGACCAGTTACATACTTATGGTACATCATTATGGTCCAAAGAAATCCAGTTGAGATGGCCCCAAAACTTAAACTTCATGAGAATTGAAAAATCAGCTAAGCAGAAACTGATTCCCAGAAGCCGAATCAATTCGGTTTTTCCCCCGAATCGATTCGCCCCACTCCAGTAGCAAAGCCAGGGTTTGCGAATCGATTCGCCATTACAACCGAATCGATTCGGTTAGTCCAAAGTAGCAGGTCCCTCATTTGCGAATCGATTCGGACTTCCCACCGAATCGATTCGGTCACTTCCAGTGCTCAAGTTCGAGAATATTGAATCGATTCGGACTTCCCACCGAATCGATTCGGGTCACCTAACACTTAAAAATCCCATATTCTGATTTAAACCTTATTCTATTTCTTTCTCCTCTCTTGCCTGCGAACCTACCCTCTCCCAAATCAAATCCTATCCTCCATTCTTAATCTTCCCAATGGCTTCATCATCAAAGGCAACTTCATCCAAGGTATTAACTCAACCTTATTGATTCATTTCATTCCTGATTTAGTGTATATAGTATGGAAAATAGGGTATAATGCATTTTCACCATTTTCACTTATATTCTGCATAAAACTCTTTCTTTTTCCACTGATTGTGATTAGAAACCAACACATACTACTTGACTATGTTGCTTTGATGTTTAAGTAGTATGTGTTGGGGGTTTTCCTCATGAAAATGTCAATTACACCCTATTTTCCATACACTGCACACTAGGTGCTCGATGAAATGCCCCTGTGGAGATTTTGTGCCATAATGCTTCATTTTCGCACATTTTCTCGCACAATGGTGTTGAATTACCCTTGTTTGAGTGCGGTGTGCATCGGTAACGTTAATTCGACCAATTTTTCCCGATGCACACCCACCGATTCCTTTTCGATCCTATTTCACGCCAAATTGATTTTGTGCATTACACTAATTGTGTATGTATCGAATTGATTTTTCTTGTAGGTTCCTTCGGTCACCAAGCCCTCCTCCAACTTAATTGCGGGTCGGGGAGGTTTCGAGTCCTTCCGCTCCAAACAAGAAAAGGACTGGTTCATTGCGAAATTCCCTTCGGGTCGCCCTATCGCTATTGAGCGGCCGGTGCATCTTGAGGACTTCCCTGCCTCAGTCCGTCGCTACTTTCAGAAATTCAATTGGGAGGTACACCTTGCCAGGGCGGGGGAGGTGAATGATGAGCACGTACGTCGGTTTTATGCATCGCTCGTCCCAACTGGGGACCGCACTTTCGAGGCTTACGTACGGGGTAAGCGAATTCCTTTCTCTAAGCCTCTCTTGGCATTGCACCTCACTGGGGCCGATAACCCTGAGAATTTCGATTACCCGTGCGCCGACGAGGGGAGACTGACCAACGAAACCCTGATTGCGCGTCTGGCGCCAGGGCATATTTGGGCTGGGGAAACTTTCCCCACATCTGCTATGCCCGATAACCACCGCCTCATCCACCTAGTAGCCGTTAATTCTATCACGCCTACCCAAACAAAGGAGGTCCTTCGCTCCGCGCAATCCCACTTCCTCTACCATCTACTGGATGCGAATTCAATTATAAACCTTCCCGCTTTGGTGCTACAGCGGATGCTCAAGGCCGCATACTGTGAAAAGGGGACCACTACCCTTCCGTACGCGCGGTTGGTTTCCCGCATATGTAGGGATGCGCACTGTGAGGTAGCTAGTACGGACTATATTCCTCGCCTTCCCAAGTTGCTTGGCGAGAAGGCAATTGAAAAGAGTCTTGGGAAGGACCATTGGGAGAGGAGGAAGAAGAGGATGTTAGATGATCCTGCGGATGTTCCTGCGGATGTTCCTGCTGTTCCTGTTGCCCCGGACGCTCCTATGCCGGACATGCCCCAGCCCCAGCCCATGCCTCAGCCTGTGCCTCATCCAGTCCCACCGCCTGCCCCATCTACTGTAGACCCCATTGCATATCTAGGGGTGCGGATGGATGAGCTTCAGGCTGACTTCTCCGAGTTTCGGGGCGTCTACATGTCGGACTTTGCATCGTTCCGGGCCGACTTTTTTGCCTATCGGGGTGCGTACGAGTGCGATATATCCATGATCGCTCGGGCGCAGATGGATTTGTTCTCACACTTGCGAGGGGGCGAGGCTTCTGTGCCTCAGTACCTCTTTGACCCATACGCCCCTCGCGATCCTCCCACGCCCGAGTCCCCGCGCCGCCATCCGGACGACATGTAGGTTGTTGTGATCCAGTTTATGCTGATTATTTTTGGGTGGTTATTTATTTAGATGGTTGGGTTTGTTCTTAGATAGTTGTGTTACTGTGGGGAGGAGAGAGTGCAATTCTTGTATTTTCTAATTTTGGTTTCATTGTTCCCCATGTACACAACTCTTATATATTAATGAAATGACTCAGTTTCGGTTTCATTTTTCTTCTTGTATATATCTATGTTGTATATATTATTGTTTATGGTACTAACTTGTAACAGGCATGCCGTTGCGCGGTTCTCGAGTTACTCCTTACGGGGTGACTATTTTCATACCCCTTTTCCCTTTTTATCCCTACTAACATTGGGGACAATGTTTCATTCAAGTTAGGGGGTATGGTATACCATTGTGATGCCGGTTAGGTTATCATGTTAGTATTTATTTATTTATTTATTTATAAAAATAAATAAATAAATAAAAATTTAAAAAAAAATTAATTAAAAATTAAAAAAAAGTAAAAAAAAGTAATTTTTTTTTTCTATTTCTTTCTCATATCTACTATGATTACTTATATGATCGGTATATCCTGTTGTATGGCTATGAAGCATGCTTTGAGTCATTGATTTATTACCCTTTAGCCCGTTATTGTTTGCATTGTGAATAGCATCATAAAATTAAACTGTGAAGCTTTGAGCATATACACAAATAATTATTTATGATTTGGTTTAAAAGCGTTTCAAATTCGTTATTCTAAGGCGCATGCTATACCCTTACAAAAGTGAGAATTGAGACTTATCATCATTTGTGAGCGTATACACCTACTCTATCTCTTTCTTGTCAATGAACTCGTTGACGATCTCATTTTCTTTTCATTTGATTGCATATTAACTGATTTATCACTTGAGCATGATTTTCAATGGTGTTGAGTCCCGCGAATCACATGAAACCATAGGAAATGATTATAGGCCCTTGTTGTTAAACCCACATGACCTTGACCTTTCCCTTAAATGTTTCCTCTAGTTAACCCCCTTGAGCCTTATTATTCCTTTCGTTTGAACCCCAAATCCCTTGTCCAACTCCACATTGGAGTCCTAAACCCTTATTTACTCCCCCCGTACCTTGATTAGGGATTGTTCCCGGGATTGAATGTTGTTGTTTATATGGATTGCAATCAAGCAAGAAAAAGAGAAAAGAAAAGAGAAAATCAAGGAAAAAAAGCAAAGAAAGGATAAATATCGAATAAAATGGGACCTTGTTGTTTCCCATTTCCCCTTGTGCATGAATATCAAAGTCTCACTTTCATTAATACATTGCTTGTGGAATTTGATTTCGATTCCTAAGTTGCCCATTAAATCCGTTATCCCGCGCGATATTCCCGAATCTCCTTTGATCCTACACACATCCCGTTCTTTTCCAAACCTTAACCTAGCCTAAATTCTATACCCTTAAAAAGTCCTATTTGATCTTAGGGTGATGTGATTCAAAGGTCGAACATTAGCGATAATCTGTTTAAATGCTCTTCTCTTGGTTAATATGCGATATCCTTTCATGAGATTGTATTTTTCACTTTTATATTGCGTTCTTCATTGATGACATGTGTGTGGCCTAGTTTCCCTTTACAATTACTCTTAATGCCCGCATGTCCCGTGTGTGTTACATCCCATTTCTAAGTGTTTCATTTGTTGAGTGTAACAACCGGAGAGAACTTGAGTATGCATGCCTTAGCTTATGTATGGATTTTGAAAGTTTTGCCAAATCTAAATTACCACATGTGTCCGCTTATTTCGCTTTCCCATGGTTTCGATTTTTAGTTGAAGTTATTTGTTTAATGCCGATAATTGCCGTCTTTTGTGTGAGCTTCGTTCACTTTGTTGATAAATTGTGTTTCTTTGATATTTGTTGAGCTACGCATTGGATTTTGCGGTATCATAGTATGAGTTGATTTGATGTTTGTGGGTGTCATCCCTGGAAACCCTCACGAGACCTCACTCGTCCCCTAGGGCCACCTAGGGGTTTAACGGCTTATTGCATACGCTAAATGCAATCGTTCGCCTACGAAAGTGGCATCTTTCCTTCGTTGTACATATTTCTTATATTTTGGTTGCGGTGTTGGACCTTGTTTCTTCATACTTCATTGCTCGGGACTAGCAATGTATAAGTTAGGGGGTGTGATTCGTCACTTTTATTGTATTTTATACCCCGTTAATTTGTACATTCTAGCATTCCCGTGCATGTATTTCCCGGTTCTTATACTCATTTATTGACTAACCCCTAAATTCATCACATATACTTTGTCTGTGTCTTTATTGAGCTTTTATAGGTCTCGGGAATGCATTTTGGGAAGTTTGGTTTTGATTCGGAAAGTTTGTTGACACTTGCACAGTCGGGGGCATTTTAGTAATTTCATCACTCTGGCTTTGTTCCCGATTTCTTCACGGAAGTTGTAGACCTTCTTCTCCTCTTCGCGTGGCCTCCGACGGTGCGTGAATCCGATCTCGAACGCAAAAGTTACGGAAGTTTCGGTGAAACATGGAACAATTAATGCCTATCTAGGCAACTCTTCTTTTTGCAGAAGGCCCGAATCGATTCGCCATTACCACCGAATCGATTCGGTCACTTGCAGGGGGAATTCTCTACACTTCCGAATCGATTCGGATTTGGCACCGAATCGATTCGGCCCTGCATTTTCAGCTTTCTTCTTATTACTAGTTTGCCATTTTGGTAGAATTTTTGGGGATTTATCCCTTGTTTTTCCTCTTTGGTAGGGCAGATTAATTTTATTGGATATTTAGTAAGATAGAAAAACACTCTCTTCTCTCTCCTAGGTCAAGCTCATTTATGGCTTCCACCAACTTGTAAGGCTTTGATTACTTGTTGAATAGTTGCGATTAATGCAAGATAAGTTCAATTACTCCATCTCTTCTTGTTCCACTAGCTTTAAATTGCATTGAATTCCATCCTTTGTATTGATTTGAGTTTTAACTAGATAACTAATTCAAGTATGTTGTTAACTAGCATGTGTAGTTTAGTTTTAATTATGAGTAGCTAGACTTGTGATTGGGGATCAAAATCCCACCTTGGATGCTTGAACTTAATATCTAGGGTTTGGTATTTAATTGTTCTAATGAAACTTCATGTGTTGGTTTTGGAGTATCATAGTTTCTTAACTTCCCTTATCATGCAAGGGCTAGTGTTTGAAGCTTTACTACAAACTCAACCCATCTAGCAATAATTAATTAAACCCTAATCCTCCATTGTTGAGTTCATTCTCTACATGGTTGATGTTCGGACTTAATTAGTTATGCTCGATTAGAATTAATTTAATCAAGCCCTATAATCCCCTTCCTTGTGAATCCGAGGTGGGAGAATGATCCTCAATCCCCTTAATTTCTTGAACTCAAGCTTACCTTAGTTCTTTTCATAGTTCAGTAATTAGTAATTAATCATCTGATCATTAATAGTATGTTAGTTTAGAGGTTACATCTCAATCACCTTTCCAAACCACAAATCATCTTTTACACTTTAACATTTTGTGACGTTTAGAGAATCTCTTTGCCCCAATATAGTTCTCTTAGGAGCGTTCAATCCCTGTGGATCACGATTCCGTACTTACCGGATTCTACTTGTTGCGATTAGATTTGCACTTGAATCATAAGCCATATTTTGGGCGCACCAATTGGCTTGATACTTCTATTCACTACCTTCTTTGCCTAGCTGCCAAATGATTGATAAGAGACAAGTCCTTTGATAGGGCCAAAGATAAGCAATGCCATTCAAAAACTGATCGCATCCGCGAGACGATTAAGTCATTGAAGGCCAAGATGGCTAAGGTTTTAGCTAGTGAGACAGATGAGACTGCTCAAATGTTTAGACTACAAGCGGATCTGGTTTGAAAGGTGTGACACACCACCTATTCTAATCTTGAGTGATCAGTCCATTAGTACATTAAACAGGAAGAATTGATGGTTTCATTCTCAGTATCACTATCGAAATCCAATTAATTATTAATACCCTAATGGCCCAGTGTCAAAATTTTAATTCTTATTATTAACATGCAATTAATATAAACTATATAATTCACATCCACCATTACCATACACGTAGTAATGAACGATAAAATAACAAGATGAATAAATATGTTTGGAAGAACATTCCAAAGGAAAATCCCAATACAACCATCCATAATATGAATCCAACGTTAATACAAGAAAAAAATAAAAGTGTGATGTCTATGATAATCATCATTAGCTAGAGGTGGGCGACATGCCCGACTGAGATAGATAAATTCTAAATAAGAATGAATAAATGTGGAGGATCCTACTACTAAGATCTTGCCACTTCCAGAGCAACTGAAACACATCAAATGAAAGAACATTTAAGCCTGTCATCCCTGAGGCTGGGCACCTAAAATGTTTTTACAAAAATGGATTTGAAATGGGTCAGATTCCAAGTACAATAATTGAAATTTTTTTAACAAGTATTTAAAATGCAGTAAAAAGTACATATTATATATATGTTAGCTTCGCGTGCTCTCACTTGAAATCCTCACCTCTCAACTATTATGCACGACTAACGTACTTTTCAAACCCACCTAGTTATGCTACCTCACCTAACTAGTTGGATTTAAATCTTTTCCCGCTTAATAATTTATTGTGATCACCCGTATTTCCCATACAATACGATACTAAATTTTCCGTTCCTTTCATTTACTAAGAGTCACCGGTTAATGTTTAAGTTCACACACACTTATAATAATTTAGATATCACTATTCTATCTTATCCACGAATACACCCGTAGTTGAATAAATCACATGTATATATACATATATATATATATATATATATATATATATATATATATATATATATATATTTATATACGTATACATCATACCTAGGAGGAGACCTGCGATGTGGGCATACTCTGCTATAAAGTCATAGTACATCATGTACTAAGAAAGGACATCGGCTCAGATATCACCCTCGAAACATAAATCAAATCACACATATTGGAGGCAAAAATAGTTCCAAGTCTTTGGGTCACGCACACACCAAACTGGACCAATTGACCATTGAAACCATTATACACTTAGATAACACGTACATAGGTTCTATGTTCTGGTGCATAAGTCTAAAATACCTCCCAATGAGCTCAGCAGGATAAGACTATACACAATGCGGAAACTACTCATAATATTAGGCAACGTAGTTATGTTTACACACATAAGAAAGCACATAATATCAATACACACACCCTATCGATATGTATATTCAAAATTGGCATACAGAAAACTATAATAATATCCCATATAGGTATACTCTCCACCTATCGATATCATTCATATAGGTACACACTCAACCTATAATAAGAATAACTACATAGTATAATAACTCTCGAATATTCTACAAATCATTACTTTACCATAACATTTTTCATCGTATAATCTCGAGTGTTTCCCAATACTCGAAAGGTTACTAATTGTCCCTTAAGTTAATTTAGTATATCCTCACTCGTACCCTACTGGCCTAAGTCATGTGTTCTATTAATTTCCCATGACACGATATCATTCTTCGGGTTAGGTTTTATTACCCAATTAAACTTCATTAAATTTAGCCTTACATTCTCCTCATGTGACTAAGTCTCAATCCCAACATCAACCTATTAGTAATTGAAATATATCCAATTATCTTTTAAGATTATTCCAAAGGTTAACCCGGTTGTTTCCCACGAGTTCTAAGCAAAAAGGGGAAATTGTCAAATTCTAGGAAACCGAATTGATTCGGCCTTATTTCGAATCAATTTTCTTTCTGAATCGATTCAGCCAAGGGGACGAATCGATTCACTGTGAAAGGTCTCATCTTCTTCATAACACCAATTACAGGCTCCATGAGTTTTAGCCCTACATTTTTTTATTACTCATCCCCAAACTCCCAACCAAGTTTTCTAAAGATTATACTAACATAGATACATGATTTCTAACGTATTTAAATCATTGAATCCTCAAAAAATTCCTTTAAACCAAATTAATTCAAAATTTAACTCGAAGAACCCTAGATTATCCTTTTTACTCAAGAACATTAACAAGAACTCAGATTTCTTCATATGTTCATCATAATAATACCTCAAATTCGTTCTACATTCATAAAGGGATTAAACCTATCCAAATTCCTACCTAAGAATGTGATTTTTGACTTCCAATTCAATCAAAAATTAATATTTTTATAGGGTTATTCATTCTACACTAACATAGATGTTATATATGCTCAAAATGTAGCAAGAAAAATACTTGCCTTAAGTAGTAGGTCTGCATCTCTACAAAATGGTGGTAGGGTGGCATTCTCCACCTTCCGATCTACACTCCGGTGGTGGGGGGGGTGCAAGAGTGGTGTGAAAAGTCTTAGAACTCCCATAAAACTCTTCTCCTTCCTCCTCTAACGACCTACTTTAGGTTTTGCAACTGTTAACCCTAACTTCTCCAATACATATACTGATATACCCATATAAAACTCGTAGGTCTCTTTTTTTCAAAAGTCCAAAAGACCAAAATACCCCTTTGGGCTGCCAGTTTGCCCTAAAAATACACGGGAACCAAACTAACCCCCTGAGTACACTTTTCTAACTATTTTACCCTTCCAGACACACTAGCACTCGAAATTACCATTTGAATTATTTAAAATGAAATTACCTTTTATTTACCAAAATTAAGACCAAACACGGCTGACACGTACATCCCGACTAAATTTACCGTAACTATTGTATTTCTCACTTACGACAATCATAATATATTCTTATAAATTTAGTACTTATTCAAAAATTAATGTTCAACACAAATAAAGATTAACCCTTTTCTCGCTAATTAATATTTATTTTAATCTGGATTATTTTCTCAATTTAATTTAATAAATTCCAAGTAATCCCAATATAAAAATCATTAAAATTACGGGGTGTTACATACTTCCCCCTAATAAAGGAATTTTGTCCCGAAATTCAAAAAAATAATACTTGGTATAAGTAACCCTGGATATTTGTCGCACATCTCATCATCGCGCTCTCAAGTAGACTCATCGACATTATGATCCCTTATATTACCACCTTAGATCGTTGCACACAATTGCATTTGAACATATTCAAAATTTACTCACAATAATATTTTATTACTCATACTATACATATACTAATGGTACCATTTCGACTGAAGGTCTACTCACTACAACCCACGATTAGTGACAAGTTCATTTAAACCCTTACATATTGATATACTCTTTTATGCTTAAGGTTTCACTTATATAATGACACATAAAAAGTATCGTGATTTTGATAACAATGTCTCAAAATACGAGCCTGTACTCCACTGGCTCTATCATCTTTGTGTTAGGACACACTTCTATAGTTACCAATTTCCCTTATTGTTGTACCAAGCCATCTCTCCTCGCAGAATACACCCTCAGCAATCCCTAACTACTCATGACAGGCCTAAAAACTTTCGTTCACATCAACATACTCTCACTACATTTCTAAACTATATGAAAAGGATGTGTATTGACTCAATCCTTATCGGTGGACCATGAATCACTCTGAGATTGAGAAACTAGTTATTTCCCCTTTTTTTAACTATACAAAGGATGGGCAAAAAAATTTCTTCCTATTAAGCCTCAGAAGTCACTTAGCAGTTAATATCCTGCTATGGGTAATGACATGCATCCCTACCGGTTCTAGTTAATATTTATAATTACTCCAAAAGTCCACGACATGCATTCTCGCATTCCACCACATTCTATGTCACCCCTCCCGACTATCCATTGGCCTATGGTTGACACAGCTAGCTCAGGTCTCAACTCCTCCCCCATCACCTTCTGACACTCCCTATTCAAGGTGGGATCCAAGGGTCTTGTCCTGATTTACAACATTATTATGAGACACCCTGTGTCGGTTCATCTCTTCGCTTTAATAACCTGTTGGGCACACTTGCCTCTAATACAACACACCCCAAACTATTAATGATTTGTTTGTTCGTGAACAATTCACTTCACAACCCAAAGAAAATCCTGACTACTCTACGATTTTGATAATCCAATAATGAACTTCATCAATATGCGTATTCTTTCCATCCATGGAATCATCAATCCTTCATAATATTTGGGTCAATAGAATGGGACCAACCTTTTCCTTTTTTTAGCGGCGCACTCGAAGACAACTTTGATATTTCTCACTCAACCCTAAATAAACACGCTCAATATCTCACGTTACGTGGAAAATCTTACTCCCATTTTTCTGCGATGTACAAAATCATAGTCCGTGCGTTTGCTCCAAAATCTCGCACTTCCTAGGATCTTTTCCATCTGTTATAATTTTATCTAACTTTCACGAATCACTCTATGCATTCAACTAAATGAGAATCCATTTTTTCTCAATGTATTCCGACTCACCTTTTAACCTACCTAAATTATAGGAGTTTCCTCGTGACATAAACACAATCAGGCTATCTCCTTTCCTCGAACGATGTTCAACCTCTCCTACATTTCCACTTATTTTACTGATTGTCCCATAGACACATTTACAACATCTTTATAAGCCTCCTTATCATAGACAATACCGAAATTTTAACTAACCAGGGCACCCATACACCCCATATCCCATGCGCAACTGCACAATCATCTATAATATTCCACACGTAACATACTTATCTCATGTCTGACCCCGCAATCTCAACGTGTGGTGCAAAAAAAATTTGATGCTTCTCACACAGCACTACTCGACTCTACAGGTCTTATATCATAGAATAGCTCTCAACTCATGCTTTCATCAACATACACGTGTAATAACTAAAGTGATAAACTCATGCCTTAGTGACCAACACATTTCTCAACTCTCAAAATTTGTTGGGATTCGTGCATGGGATGTCTCGCAAGAGAAATCCAAACAAGGAACCCCCCCCCCCTGATACATTAGTACCCGACATTGTCGATCATCGAGATTCGTAGGTTCTACACACATGAGGAGAATATCCAAAATCCTATCCCCAAATGTACAGGTTTAATCGTCCACTCCCACATCACTAAAGGAGTTATATAACACGGCACTGTCCATATCACTAGTTTTTCGAGCACTTAGTCGATAACGAGCTAAATTTCTCCTCTCGATAGTAAATATAATATACCCCGATTCATATTAGTACTGTCCCTACACACTGAGATCAAATATAATGAGATGACTACAACCTCTGAAGTCTCCTCCATGATGTAATATAAATGTGAGATCAACCCATTTCCCGTTGACACATCGTTAGATAACACATCCTGTCCTAGAATAGCGAACACGATAGCCTTGCTATAATAACCCACCATCGTTCAACCCATCACTAACCAACCCATACCTAATACAACAACAAAATCGAATATCATCTCTCAAAAATGATTAATTCCACTAAAACATATTCTCTCAATGACTATACCCACTTTCCTGCAAATGGGACAAAAGAGCCCCGCTACTAAATGGTAAAGTATAGGCACACAATAGTAATACTTACAATATACCCACTAAACCCGTCTCACATGCGAATCTAGTACTAACGAGATTCTTTGACTCTCTCATGTCACACAAACATACCCCATTTACCCTAGGATAAAACTTACTTTTAGTTTCCTATAGCGCAGGACGTCCAAATGATTAGTGGACATAACACTCTCTTCCAAACCGATCCAAAACGTTTACAACTACTACCCCTGTTGGGCATCCCTCTCCTATCCCTTAACTTGCTGCGGACAAGGTCGATACATGTGCCCCTACTCTCCACACGTATTAACCCTATTAGTGTCATTCCTCTATCTCTGGCCCATATTGTCCATATTGGAAATGTCCTTCTCCCGGACCTGGTAGTCTTAGCCCCGATTGTTACCCTCGTTGTTCCTTTAGCTTCACTAGGCCTGTGAAACATACTGTTGTCCCTAGTGGCCCTAATTGAATGGATCCCCACTTAGTAAAAATTTCAGTGATCTACATCATTTGAATGGGTCCCCTGTTGGGTATCCCTTTGTGGTGCATCACTATCACTAGTTACCTTTACTCTCGCCCTTATGGCTATGCTCTCCAACTCTCTTGGCTCACTTCTCATAAGAGCATTGATATAAAGATTGTAAAAGCATATCATTGAGGCCATGTGCATACGTCATCCAAGACATATTTCCCATAAATACTGGCGACTCTTACTCATGAGTCCATCATCCCATTTAAGAAGCATCATCTCCACTACCTTCCTTCCCATGTACGAAGTTCACTTAAATAAATAAATTCTTCATCACAATCAGCCTTTGTCCATCTCTTCTGTGAAAAGTCTAGAAACTTCCTTTGCATCTTTGTCTGGACAGCAGATAAAATAACTTATGGTTAAACAACGCCAAAAATTTCTCAATTAATTCTTTATTTAGTTCCTTATTTGTTGTGACTATCTCCCACCAGGGCAGCACTGCTCCTACGAATAAGATTTAAACCAAGATTTAAATCTGGGGTGCCACTGTACTCCACCATACGCAATTGTCTTTGGATTATCTCCTTCCATTATCCTATCACACTTCTTCTCTTACTCGAATCCTTACAAATGGCTTTTCAAAAGAGCTCCTCTGACTCCCCTCCCTGCCGACTACGTTGGGTGAGTCTGCATTTATACCACTGTTATCTACAACAGTGCTTGGGGAAATTACCACTCCCTAGTAATTCTCTTATCATCATTTTTCTGAATAGTAGTGATGGTGATTTTTATCACAATCACCATTCCTAAAATACTCCATGGCTTCCGCCTAGCCTCTTCTCTTGCAGTCCTACTAACAGTCCTCGCTAGTCTTCTTATATTGTTTGGTGGCCCAAACAAACTTGTATATGAATCAAATCAACTATACTTAGTGGTAGGAGAACGTAAACGTGCATACGAAGAGGAATACAACAATCCTATAATATGTCTTTATATTAAAAAATGCTACGCTAAAAATGGTAGTAAGCTGCACATATCCTAAGGACACTAGAACCTGATGTCGTCACATCCCGCCTATTCTAATCCTGGATAATCAATCCATTATTAAATTAAATTAAATAGGAATCATTGACCCCCATCACGTAGATCAACTGGTAAGGGGTTGTTCTAGCTTAACCAAGGTCTCGGGTTCGAACCTTTGGAATGCAGTTGTGTTAAAATTTGGGAGGGAGAGCTTTGCCTCCCTTGTGGTCCTACCCGGATCGAAAAGGATTAGTCACATGCCAAAGGCGTGGGGAACTTGGGTCAAGACCAAAAAAAATAGGAATCATTGATGGTTTCATTCTCAGCATCACTGTCGAAATCGAATTAATTATTAATACCCTAATGGCCCAGTGTCAAAATTTTAATTCTTGTTATTTACATGCAATTAATATAAACTAAATAATTCACATTCGCCATTTTCATGCACATAGTAATGAACGATAAAATAACTAGATGGGAAAATATGTGTCGAAGAACACTCCAGAGGAAAATCCTAAAACAACCATCCATAATATAAATCCAGCGTCAATATAGGAAAAAAATAAAAGTGTAATGTCTCTGATAATCATCATTAGATAGAGGTGGGCGGCATGCTCGACTGAGATAGATAAATGGTAAATAAGAATAAATAAATGTGGAGGCACCTACTACAAATATCCTACAACTTTCACAACAGCTGCAGCACATCAAATGAATGAACTCTTAAGCTTGCATCCCAGTGGTTGGCCACCTAAAATGTTTTTACAAAAATGGATTTGAAATGGGTCACAGCTCAAGTTAAATAGTTGAAAACATTTTAGCAAGTATTTAAAATGCAGTAAAGAGTACATATTATATACATGTTATCAAGCCTACGATGCGGGCATACTCTGCTATCATGTCTAGGTTCATCATGTATTAAGTAAGGACATCGGTTCAGATATCACCCTCAAACCATAAATCAAATCACACATATTGGGGACAAACATAATTCCAGGTCTATTAGTCATGCACACACCAAACGGGACCAATTGACCATCGAAACCATCATACACCCAGATAGCACGTACCTAGATTCTGTGTTCTGGGGAAAACTCTAAAATCCCCCCCCCCCAATGGGCTCATCAAGATAAGATTGTACACAATACGAAAACCTTTCGTGATAGCAGGCACCGTAGGTACATTTACACACATAAGAAATCATATAATTGGCATACACACAACCTATCGATATGTGTATTCAAAATAGGAATACACACAATCGATAATAATAACCCATATATTTAATATCATTCATTTAGGTACACACTCAACCTATAATAAGAATAAGTACGTAGTATAATAACTATCGAATATTCTACATATTATTACTTTACCATAAAACTTCTCATTATATAATACCTAGTGTTTCCCAATACTCAAAAGGTTACCAATTATCCCTTAAGTTAATTCAGTAGATCCTCACTCGTACCCTACTGGTCTAGGTTATGCGTTCTCTTGATTTCCCATGACATGATATCATTCTCCGAGTTAAGTTTTATTACCCAATTAAACCTGATCAACTTTATCCTTACATTCTCCTCATGTGAATAAGTGTCAATCCGAACATTACCCTTCAGGTAATTGAAATATATCCCATTATGTTTTAAGATATCTCAAAAGTTTAACACGATAGTTTCCCATGAGTTCTAAGCAAAAAGGAAAAAAAATGTCCAATTTTGGGAAGCCGAATCGATTCGGCCTTATTCCGAATCGATTCGGCCAAGGGGGTGAATCGATTTGCTGTAATACCAATTACAGGTTCCACGAGTTTTAGCCCGCCAAATCGCCATAACTCAACCCCAAACTCCCAACCAAGTGTTCTAAACATTATACTAACATAGATACATGGTTTTTGATGTATTTGAATCATTGAATCATTGAAGAATTCCTTTAAACCAAATTAAATCAAAATTTAACTCCAAGAACCCTAGATTATTATTTTTATTCAAAAACATCAACAAGAACCAAGATTTCTTCACATGTTCATCATAATAATACCTCAAATTCATTCTACATTCATAAAGGGATTAAACCTATCAGAATTCCTACCCAAGAATATGATTTTGGTCTTCCAATTCAAGCAAACATTAATATTTTGACGGGGTTATTCATCCTACACTAACATGGATATTATATATGCTCAAAAATTAGCAAGATAAATACTTGCCTCAAGTAGTAGGGATGCATCTCAACAAAATGGCGGTAGGATGGTGTTCTCCTCCTTTCGATCTACACTACGGTGGTTGTGGTGGTGCAAGAGTGGTGTGAAAAGTCTTATAACCCCCATAGAACTCTTCTCCTTCATCCTCTAGTGGCCTCTATTAGGTTTTGCAAATATTAACCCTAACTTCTCCAACTCATATATTAATATGCCAATATAAAACTCGTAGGTCTCTTTTTCCCAAAATTTCAAAAGACCAAAATTCCCATTTGGGGTGCCAGTTTGGCCTAAAAATGCCTCGGAACCCAAACTAAACCTCCGAGTACACTTTTCTAACTATTTTAACACTTCTGGACACACTGGCACACTCGAAATGACTATTTGAATTATCTAAAATGAAATTACCATTTATTTTCCAAAATTAAATCCCGACACGATTGACACCACATCCCGACTAAATTTACCATAATTGTCGTATTTCTAGCTCACGATAATCATAATATATTCTTATCAATTTATTCCTTATTGACAAAGTAATATTCAATTCAAATAAATATTAACCATTGTCTTGCTAATTAATATTTATTTTAATCTGAATTAATTTCTGAATTTAATTTACTACCAACATAAAAATTATTAAAATTACGGGTGTTACAAGAGGCTGGCCCCTCATTTGATGGTTTCTTATTAAGGGTAATTATTTTATCCAGTTGACATTTATAAACCATGTTAGACATTTTGTTTGTAATAACTAGGTCTTCGCTATTTGGAGCAGGTCCTTTATATGAATGAGAAATAATTATCCCATTTTTTTGTTACTATCTGCTTACTTTCCCTGTTTGCATTTTTTATTATTGGCTTATTTGATTGATATGTTATGGACTATCCTTCATTTTGTAATGTGTCCCCTCATGAACCAATATTTCTCCTTTTTTATAGGAATGCTTGCTCGCAACCTAGCGAGTAATGTATGCAACTTTTTCATAGTGTGTATAATGTTTGTCCTATGTTTGTTTATTTTTTTGCTAAAAAAATAGAACCTGAGGCCAACCCCTCTTTTTTGAATAGGTAAGCTATTTTGGAAGTTTAAAATTTAAAACATTTTGTAAGCAAGGGTTCTTCGCTCATCATAGTTTTTTGTAAAGGTGTACATATCCCCCATATATGGTGGGTAATGCTCCTTTAATTGTCTCCTCTTTTGTCTTATACTGTGAGAAACTTGAGCTTGTCTAAAATTTACTTAGTAAAATGAAAGCAATGTATCAGAGGGAAAGAAATAAAAGAATGATACACTTATTAGTCATAAATTCTTTCGATTTATCCCTTTAATTTAGGGGCTTTTATCACCTCGGGAGATGTAAAATGCAATTATTTATCTTATAACTTTGATACTAGCATATTTTAATAAATACCCCTAATTTTGTGTATTTCTCACAAATTTTGTAGGTATTAAATGCATGGGAGAAAGAAAGAAATCGGAAGAAAAGAAAAATCAAATAGGAAAAAGAGTAATTTGCAGTTGGAATCCGGACGAAAACTCATATTAAAGTTGAAGACCTTGAGTCTATAAGCATGTAGGAAGAAACGGCATCCAAATCTGAGTCCCGGAGCAAACGTTATGAGCCTTGAAAAATGCAAGATAATTATGGGAAACATATGAGAAAATGAAGAGAAATTGGCCCAAGGACTCGGACTGATCCGGATTATATCATAAACGAACCGATCCGTCCCCTTTGAAGTCCACTGTATAAATTTTTTAAAGCGGACCGATCCGAGTTCCATAAAAAAAGAACCGGTCCGAACCCTTAAACTCACTGTATAACCTGTGTGAAGCGGACCAATCCGATATAAAGAGAAAACGAACTGATCAAGTATACATCGGACTGAACCGAAATATCAGGTCGGACTGGTGCGGTGGTTCAATTTCGTAATTATCCAGTTTTCCAGCTAGAATCTTGCATGGTTAGAACTCTTGTAATTTCGTAGATTATTTATTCAAAACTATTCCCAAACATGGGAGAGATTCTTTTTAGATAGTTTTATAGAGAGAAAAAGTAGAGAAGAACCCTATAAGCTCACAAATTTCAATTGTTAATTCTCAGTTCCAATTTCTACGATTACGTTGATTTCTTTCTCTTCTCTAATGTTTGATTTCAATAATTCTTGCATAATTAGTTTATTTCCAGTAGATATCCCATCTTTATTCTTTTTTAAAAGTTATATCATCATGAGTTTAGTTTC
Source organism: Sambucus nigra (assembly GCA_949130495.1). Taxonomy (NCBI): domain Eukaryota; kingdom Viridiplantae; phylum Streptophyta; class Magnoliopsida; order Dipsacales; family Adoxaceae; genus Sambucus; species Sambucus nigra. The sequence continues at coordinate 305,648,302 of OX422223.1, forward strand.
ATGTACCATAGAAACCCTAGTTTTTGTTAATTTCAGCATGCTAGTGTAATACCCCGTAATTTTATTGATTTGTATTTAAGGGATTAATTGAATTAAATGAGAATTAATTGGAAATTAATCCGGATATAAATACTAGCGAGATGTGAGTTGGTATTTGATTATGATGTTAAAATTGAATATTTCTGAGTATATATGGTAATATATGAGTATTGAAAATATTAAATTGTCAAGAGGCGAAAATACGACAATTTGGGAAATTTAATTGGAACGCGCGTGTCAATCGTGTCAGGAATGAATTTATTTAAATTAAAAAGTAAATTATATTTTTATCAACCGAATGATCATTTTGAGTGCGCCAACGCTTCCGGAAGGGTCGAAATAGTCAGAAAACACTAGCCGGGGGTTTAGTTTGGGTCCCGGGGCATTTTTAAGCCAAACCAGCAACCTAGAAGGGTATTTTGGTAATTTTAAAAATTGAGGAATTAAAACCCACGAATTTTAGAGTTTATTTTTATATCTTTAAATAGGCCACTAAGGCCATTACCAGCAAAAGGCAAGAGAGTGGTCAACGGGAGTTTTGAGAGGAGTTAGAGAGAAGTTAAAAGAGGTTCCACCAAACCATCTTCCTTCACCAGCATTTTGAAAGGAAATTGTGACCGGAAAGAAGAGAGAGAGCCAAGCTTGATCATCAATAACAAATCAGAACATCGGATTTAAGGCAAGTGATTTGATTTCATTAATTGCAATGAATATTTCCTCCATGTTTAGTGTAGAAACCTTATGCTTTGAGAGTTTTGGTGAAAACCCAATGGGATTGTTGTAGAAACTCTTAATTTTTGTTAGGGATTTGATGTAGAATAATTTTGGACGAAATTGGTACCCTCAAACTTAACTTGGATGATTTAAAAACGGATTTATGATGAGTATTTAGGTACAATAAAATTCTCTGTTCATGTTCATAGGGTTTGGGGCAAAATTTTGGGGATTTATGATAATTAAATGTTGATTAGGAGGATTTTACCCCAAAAATATGTTAAGAAGTGACCTAGGAGTACTCAGAGTAGTTTAAAAACATTAAAACGTTATTGGGATGATTTTTGAATGAAATTAGAGAAGAGAAAAATGAAGAAAAAAGAGTTGGAAAATTTCTGGGCGTATTCTGCCATCTCGTTAGAAGACCTGCCCAGGTCGTTCGAACGACCTTCTAATGAGATGACAGTATCCCTTATAACGAGTTCGTTCAAAGACTTCATTCGAACGACACTCGTTCGAACGAGATTTCTAACAAGTTGACAGAATGGCCTTTTTAGGCCTGATTTTATTTCGAACTTCCAGTAGACTTATTTAATTGAGTGTTAACCTCCCTTATTTGACTAGTGGGTATAGTTGTGAGATTGGAGTATGTTGAGGATTAAAACTTATAATTTTGTAGTAAATCGGATGGCATTTATGGATTAGGAAATAAGTATCTAAAATTACGACGTGATAAGGGTTGACAACTTTTAATGTATCTTATTCGGGAATTTGTAAACGTGTAACATTTAATGACGGTATAGGAATGTAAAATATTCCTCTATTGATATTATAAGATATCTAAGATGTGTGAATGCTTAGTATATGTGGTTATTTGTGTATAACATACCTACAATACTTGCTATCACGGGAGGTCGGCGTTCGATCAGGGCCATCTAATCTTTGTGTGCCTGCGAGGGGATTTAGATTTGGTACCTCGAGGACATAGGTCAGAGAATGACTTATTAAGGAGTTTATAAGTCTGCTGATCATGGGAGCGTAGGTATGTGCGTGACCCATGTGATCTGAACTATGTTCGCCTGCATTTTGTGTGTTTGTTACTTGTCGAAATGATTCCTGAGAGATTTGGAATACGTGATCCTTATGTACGTGATGCACCGGGATTTGATAGCAGAGTATGTGTGCACCGCAACTTAGTCTAGGGGTGCCATTATTGTATATTATGATGAGATTGATATATCGAATTATTGAAATAAACTGTTTATATAAGTAAAAGTGTGATTTAATGTAACATCTTTGTAGAGTTAAAAATGGGAAAACTCTTAGTAATTATTATAACTAATTCTGAGTAAAAAACAGTAAGACCTCTAGCTTATATTAAGGCATTGGGAAATGAACTTTGAATTGTAAAGTAATGTCAGGTCATGGATTGGACTAGTTTGATAGTAGTATAACTAGAACAGGTACGGGTACAATAGGTGTGCACAATTAGTTGAGAGGTGAGGACTCATGTGAGTGAATTCACTATCATGTATTTTATATTTACTTTTTAATGATATTAAACACTTGATGTATTTTAAACTATTTTCACAATCGGGCTCTGACCCGTTTGCTTTCAAATCTATTTTCTTGTAAAAACATTTTAGGTGCCCAGCCACAAGGACACCAAGTGTAGGAGTTCCATTCCAGTGACGTGTTGTACCTACTGTGGAAGTTACAGGACCTCGATAGTAGACGCCTCCACTTTCTATCTTGACTATATCTCAGATTTACTCATCTGTAGGGCATGTCGCCCCATTTCTTTTAGAGACATCTTACTTACTCAGTTTTATTTGAGATCTTGGGTTGTAATTACTTAGTGATTCAGACTTTGTATTCAGTTTTATTCAGTATTTCGGATTATTTCCGAGGAGTGTTCCTCCAGATTCATATATTTCTCTATTAGTGTAATGTGACTATTATGTGGTTGTGATATCATTATTTCATAATATAATAATTATTGTATGTTAATCGGATTTAATTAAAATTGACAACTCACTTTTTAAATATTAGGTGGCTAGTAATTGTTAAAACGTTTTTCGACAGTGATGCTATGAACTGAACCAACTTGAAATTTTGTATTAATTTGAATAAAGGAGTAGCTACCCGGTATCTAATTAGTCGGGGTGTCATAGCTAGGCTAGACATTTAGGGGTTGGGATGCATGAACCCAACCCGATATGGTTTTCATGTGTGTAAAATTAGTTCCCTGAATTAAGTAAATTATCGAATCGTGTTGTATGGTGAATACAACCGTTGTAGGACTTTTGATCTCATTTTCCCTAGGTAACTGGGATGCTTAAGAGTGCAACGAGCGTATAGCTACTAAGACACTGCTTTATTCTTACTTTTGATTACGTGTGGTGCCGACTAGTACCCTCATATACGTAATGCTTGGTATTAATAAAGACTGGACTTCATTAATTATTTAATTCATAACAAGTTTTATAGTCGGTAAACGTATTAGGGTCGGGGGATTACATTTTAACCTATTTTTCCCATTCATACTTAGTAAATCATAATTAGATTACTCTTGCGTGCTTAGTTTCATAATTAGTTTAATTAATTTGCATTTATTTGATAGAAATTTTCCCACTTTGATCATTTTTTTCGTTTCTTTTTAAAGTCAAGCTAGGGTTGATCGTCATACCGTTCATCGTCATGAGTATTCGTCCTATTTCCCTGTGGATTCAACCCCATCTTACCGGGTTTTATTACTTACATGACATGATTTCACTTGAGCATATATAAGCATGCACTTTAGACACATTTGTGGTCGCATCAAGTTGTTGGCGTCGTTACCGGGGATTTATGTAGACTGTAGGTTAGATAGAGTTAATCTAAAACTTTGAACAAAACTTCATTAAAATCCAAAACAATTCAGAAAATATAAGAAAAATACAAAAAGCTAAAACATTTCTCATGGTCATTTCATTCAGAACCCGCAACAAACTCCTCAATCAACTCCAAATTGCATTTACGAGAACCCGTTAGTTGTGTACGATCCTGATAGCCCACATACTCCTAACGTACCTCAGTTTTGGGTTGTACATATTACCCCGTAAAACTCCATAGCAAGTCACACTTCGAATGATCCTTCGAATTGCCCTTTGAGTTACCCGCCAAGTTATATATTAGGTTACACTATGAGTACACCGAGGGAAGATACCGAGTCGCTTGAAGAGAAAGACATGTCTGATCAAGCTAGTCATGGTAAGAGTGAGGGAGACGCACCGTATTTCCCTTAGAGAGAATTATTATATCCCAGGTGATCAACCACTCCAGGATGAATTCTACTCTCGTACAATGCAGGGCAATTCCACTTTTGGAATGGGATGATCGAAATACTTCCTACTTATCATGGAATGGAGTCGGAGAAACCATATCTCCACATTCGTGACGTCGAGGAGGTGTGTGAGACTTTCAGTGATCAAACATGCACAAAATATGTGAGCCGTATCAAGATTTTTACTTTCTCTCTAAAGGATAAAGCTAAAACATGGCTATGGTCTTTATCTCCAAACTCGATTACGTCGTGGAATGAGTTGCAATCCAAGTTTCTTAAAAATTTCTTCCCTCCGCATGCAACGAACTCCGTTAAGGCTCAAATTCCAACCTTCTGACAACTAGAAAATAATCCATTCGATCGATGTCATTAGCATTTTAATGATTTAGTCACTTCCTTCCCTCACATGGTCTTGATGAACAACAACTTATCTCTTTCTTCCATAATAGGTTGAATATCAAATCTAAGCAACTCGTTGAAACTATGTATGATGGACCCTTTTTCAAGCTAGATGCTAATGATGATGAGATCCACCTTAAGTATGTTGTCGATACTAATCAAGCGTGGGACACATATAATCCTAATACCCAAAACATCCTCGATAAGCATCCACCACTCCTTCTGCCTCCGGTCTGTACCAGGTAGATAAAGATACTTTGTTAGACTGTCGACTTGACCAATTTGAGAGGAGAATGAGAGAAATGCACGATGTACGGGTAAGAGAAGCAACTATCTCCATCCACGCCCCCATAGAAAAGGTGTGTGCTATATGTGAGTGTAATACCCCGTATTTTTATGCTATATTAATTTGGGAATTTATTAAATTTAATGTGAATTAATTATTTAATAAAAATCCGGAAATTAATTATGTTATAATTATTAACGTCACGAGATTTAGTAATTATGGGAAAATTTGTTAAATATTACTAATGAGAAAAGTAATATATAATATTGGTTATATTGAATGTCACGAGTGAATAAAATGACAATTTTGGAAATTTGAGTCGGGACGCGCCCGTGTCGCGTCGGGACTAAATATTGATAAATAAAAGTGAATATTTTATAAGTTATTCGTATGGTCTTTTTGAGTGCCCCAACGCGTCCGGAAGGGTCGAGATAGTCAGAAAAGTGTACCCGGGGGTTTATTTTGGGTCTCGGAGCGTTTTTAGGCCTAATTAGTACCCCAGGAGGGCGTTTTGGACATTTCGAAATTTTGGGTAATTAAACCCACGAAATTTTAAGGGTTATATCAGATGTATAAGGTTGCCTTCTAGGGTTAGAACAACCAAAGACAAGTGACGGCCATAGGAGAGGGAAGGAGAGAGCTTCCAAGGCAATCCAAGGCTAAAAATCCATCTGTTTGCACCGCCACCACCACCAACGCGTAAATCGCGCGACGGGGAACGCAATCACACCAAAATCATCTGCAAATCAGAACACCAAAAATCCCAGGCAAGTGTTTATCTTTCTTATTTCGTTGATGCATCTTTCATATTAGTTTAGGAGTAATTAGAATGAGTTTTAATGGAAGAAACCTAAGATAAGAGTTAGGAAATTGCATGTAGTGATGGATAAATTGATAATTCTGGAAACCCTTGCCATGTAGAGGAATTACCCATGAAATTATGATGTTTACAAGAAGGAAATTCTGGAAAATTCTTATTAGAACCATGTTTAAGAGATTTCTAGGGTTCTTGATAATTATATAAATTTTTGGGCTGTTAATCCATGTTTCGTGATAGAAATCTACATGCTTTACGTTGGAAATATCTAGTATGATGATAGAATGTTAGTAGTATAAATTTTGGGACGATTGGGATTGAAAAATAAGGATTTGGTGAAGGTTATAAGATGAAACCTGTAACTGCAAATCTGCAGATTTCGCAGATCTGCTTGATCGATCGATCGAGCCCCAGACCTCGATCGATCGACCCCTCCTGACAGACTCATGTTTTCCCTTTTTAAGTTAGTTAAATTCAATTTAATGTGAAATAATTCTTGGACATCCTTAATAAAGTGTTTTGGGAGATAGGGAAGATCAGTAGGACATATGAATAATTTTGGGACCTCTAATATATGACAAGAATTGTATTTTTGGGATAATTATATAAGGAACGATGAAACTACGTATATAAAGTGAGGGATTATGTCAAATAGTTACGATAGAGAATAGGTGAATACCTACTGAATTTTATACTTGGAAGGATAAAGTCCATGAGAGTTACGTAATAAGTTGGAAGAATCCTTCGAATTAAGGTTAGAGACGAACCCTTATACGCGATACAAATAATGTGAAAATAAGGATAAATGTCGTAACTATGGGATTTGAGATATACCTAATATTGATATGGTAATATTAGTATAGTTATATGATTGTGTATGCATATACTATCTATGTGTGAAAATCATACCCACACTACTTGTTATCCCGAGATTACCGCGCTGGGACGGTCTTATCCTGTGTGCCTTATGGGGGATATTGATTCGTACCCTAGGAGGTAGATATCCTTGGTACAGGCTATCGAATGGATAGTTCAGACAGTCCTAAGAGACGCAGGTGTGTGCCATCCTCTTAGAGACTTGGAATCTATGCTCCGCCTCAATATTCTTTGTGCATGTGTTAATACAATTCGAGAGTGATTCCGAATTTTTATTCCCCTTAATATGAGTGATACGGGGTTTGGATAGTAGAGTATTCCCGCACTTTAGTTTTTATGTGGGGTGCTGTTATGATATATATATTTTACGAGTTGTTAATATATATATGAAATTCTGAAATCTGGGACTACCTACTGTGATTTGATATGTAGAACATGGTTGATGACTCAAATTGTAAATACTTATTTTGAGAAAGTATAATATGACACTGGAAAACTTTATTGATTAATAAAGTTAGAATGAGAACTTTGGTCACTAATTGAAATATTCTTTTCAAATCATTGAATCGTTAAATTTTTAATCCTGCTAATAACCTAAGATAAGTTAAATAATTGGGGAAAGATAGCGTGATATATGATGAGATAAACCATTGGGAAGGTTAGTGCGATAGGTGTGCACATTAGAAGAGAGGTAAGAGTTTCTCAAGAGAGTGTCGCACTAATATGTTGTTGCATTGGCCTGTATCAATTTAAAAACTTGCTAAACGAATTTTTAAATCATATACACTATCGGGCTCTGACTCGTTTTTCTCTCTCTCTCTCTCTTGTATATATATGTATGTACTACAGGTGCCCAGCCACAGGGGCGTCTTGCTTAGGATCCCTTGGAAGGAACGTGCTGCAGCTTAGGTGGGAGTTGCAGGCCACTTTCTTAGACGATTTCATTTACTTGATTCCACTTCTATGATTCTCAACTATTGGGGCATGTGTCGCCCTTTCCACTATTTATCTGTTTTGTTGGGACATTTTTATTTCAGTTATTTCTAGTACTGTTACTTTGGGATTTATTCAGAATGTATGTTTTTACTTTAAGTTTTAAATGTTGGGATTTTGGATGTTGAATGTTTAAAGTAATTGGATTATGTTCCAGGATAATTGTTGTATAATTCTTACTCATTGAAAATGTTGTTACTAATTAAATAAATAATTTTCCTTTAAAAATAAAATTGGTTAGTAATGTTGAAAAATGGTTTTGACACTTAGCTTAATTAAGTAGGGTGTTAATTTGGAAAATTTTATTTTCACGACAGTGATGCTAAGAATGAACCAACTGTTCACCTTGATTTTAAGTTAATAAAGGAGTGATCGCCCGATATTTAATTAGGCGGAGTGTCACAATGAGGCGGGACATTCGACAGAGGAATGCCCAGCGATACTTGCCTACAAAGTTATTCTTCAGGAGCAATTGAGTGGAGTAGGAGGATTTAAGGGTAATTTCGATGCCCCATACGGGAATTCTTCCAACCCTTCATGGAAAAACCATCCTAGTTTTAGCTACGGGTAACATTTTGCGTTGAATCTAATTTAAATATTGCCCCCCCCTCCACCCCCACACTTTCAACAAGCACCACATATGCAAGGACATATGAAAGCACCACCTCCCATACCGTATATCACTCCACTGCGGAGAAGTTTCGAGGATACAATACACTAATTCATCATTGCCTAGAATGCAACCAATGCTAAGCATGAGGGCATGTTCACCAACATAAATGCGAATATCTCTAAGTTGCAATCATCGTTGTGTATCCAAGATAAGGATAAGTTTCCGGCTCAAGGACAAAGACCTCCTCAAGGTCAAACTAGTGTTTGATCTACATACATAGCAAATCAAGATCAATGTCGAGCCATCACCACTCTACGTAGTGGGATAGTTGTTGATTTATCACCACCCCCACATGACACACCTAAGGACAAGGAGGTTTTTCCCGGCATGAAAGAGACCGAAGGTGCCCCTTTGAAGGAGAGTAAAAATGACGAGACTAGTGATCCTGAAGTCGTCGTGAAACCACCCACTACCGTACCATTTCCTCAACAATTGGTTCCTCCTCAAAAAGGAAAGCCCCGAGATGATGTTCTATAGGTATTTAAGCAAGTAAAGCTGAATTTACCTTTTCTCGATGCCATTAGGAAAATTCCCACATATGATAAGGTCCTTAAGGACTTATTGATGGTGAAAAGAAGGATAAAGGTAAAAGAGAACGTGTTCCTTGCACAAAACGTGAGCTCCATTTTACTCACTGATCTCCCACCAAAGTTCAAAGATCCGGGTGCACCTACCATTTCTTGCATCGTAGGAGAGAACCGAATTGAAAAGGCCTTACTCGATTTAGCGGCAAGTGTCAATATCCTCCCCCACCCCATTTATAGGCAACTTGATTCGGGTGACCTCAAGCCCACAAAGATCACTCTCCAACTTATGGATCGTACCGTGAAGATATCAAGATGTATTATCGAGGACATGATAGTCCAAGTTAACACCTTCTACTTCCCGGTAGATTTTTTCATTTAGGACACGGAGCCCTCCTTCACCTCAAATAACCATGTTCCCATTATCCTTGGGTGCCCATTCTTAGCTATGACTAACTCCTTGATTAACACTCAAAATGGTAAAATTTAACTAACTTTAGGGAACATGACCTTAGAGATAAATATCTTCAACATCGCTCAACATGTGGGTGTTAAGGACGATTTTCACGCAATACATCTTATTGAGGAGATTGTAGAGGAGCACATAGAGGAAAATTTTAATGGAGATGCCTTAAGAGCGTGCCTTATATCGAGCAGTGAGAGTGAAGGTATGTACACTGACTTCGAGAGGGAGATAAAGGAGTTGAGAGAGATATTAGACAAGAGAGCATCGGATGAGGACGTGAGAGATGTAAGTTCGATTTCTAGATTCGAGGAACTACCACTGAGGGAGTCGCACACGGTTCCCTCCGATGAAAAATTTCCTACCCTCTAATTAAAGAAACTACCCTCTAATGTCAAATATGCTTATTTAGGAGAGGATGAGACATTTCCTGTTGTTATCTCCTCTAGCCTAGATAAAGAGCAAGAGGGTAAATTTCTTGAATATTTGAGGAAGAACCAAAGTGCTTTTAGTTTGGTGCATAGAATATTTGAAAGGTATACGTCCCTTGATTTCTACCCATAAAATCCACCTCGAGGAGGACGTGAAGCCCTTGAGGGAAATGTAAAGAAGATTGAACCCTTCCATGAAAGAGGTAGTGCGAGCTGAAATTATTAAGTTGTTGGATGCCGGGATCATCTACCCAATCTCGAATAGCGAATGGGTGAGTTCTATACAAGTTTTCCCAAAGAAGTCGGGTAGGATTGTGGTTGAGAATTCCAAAGGTGAGATAATTCCCCAACGTACCACCACCGGGTGGTGCATTTTCATTGATTATCGAAAACTCAATGCGGGCACTAGGAAAAACCATTTCCCCTTACCATTCATCGACCAAATGCTAGAGAGATTAGAGGGACACCCATACTATTGCTTCCTTCATGGTTATTCTGGATATAACCAAATAGAGGTAGATATACTTGACAAAGAGAAGACAAATTTCACATGTCCTTTTAGAACGTTTGCCTACAAACTTATGTCATTTGGATTGTGCAATGCACCCGCGACCTTTCAAAGGTGCATGTTAAGTCTGTTTAGGGACATGGTTGAAAGAGGACTTGAAGTTGTTATGAACGAGTTTAGCATTTTCGACACCTCTTTTGATCTTTGCTTAGCGAATCTAGAGAAAGTACTTTCCCGGTGTGTGGAAAAGAACTTGGTGCTGAATTAGGAGAAGTGTTATATTATGGTCACCGAAGGAATAGTTCTTGGCCACATCGTATCGTCCAAAGCATTTGAAGTAGATATGGCTAAAATTGATGTCATAGCTGAGTTACCCCCACCAAAATCCCTAAAATATGTGCGCTCTTTCTTGGCCCACATGGAATTTTATAGAAGGTTTATCAAGGACTTTAGCGCCATTGCTAGACCTTTGCATAAAATTCTTATGAAGGACACCCCATTTGAGTGGAATGAAGCATTCCAATGTGATTTTGATAAATTGAAAAGCATGCTTGTTTCCACCCCCATCATGCAAGCTCCAGATTGGTATTTACCATTTGAGCTCATGTGTGGTGCAAGTGATTTTGTGATAATACAGCTCATGTCATCTAGTACGCTAGCCAGACTTTAACCAGACTGCAAATCAATTACTCCACCATGGAGAAAGAATTTCTAACGGTAGTGTTTTCCCTAGATAAATTTCACTCGTACCTCATTGGTTCCCCCATCACATGCTTCATCGACCATGCATCTCTAACATATTTCCTTGATAAGAAAGATGTGAAGATTCACCTCATAAGGTGGATCCTACTCCTACAAGAGTTTAATATCTCTATTAAAGACAATAAAGGAGTAAAAAATGTCATTACCGATCATTTATCCTGGCTTTCGTCCACCGTGCCTAGTGATCCCTCACCCATAGACAAACACTTTTCGGATGAGGAGTTATTTTCTACCTCTTCTCTGCCCTAGTTTTCGGACATAGTTAAGTATCTTGTCACGGGATCCGTCCCTCCTGATTGGACACCGCAAGAGGAGAAGATGTTTATTACTTGGTCATGTATGTTTATATATGACGATCCTTTCATCTTCAAATATTTTGCAAACCAAATCATCCGATGATGTGTACCGAATGATGAGATACCAAAAGTCATCCAATTTTGTCATTTGAAAGCTTGTGGAGGTCATTTTTCGATAAAAAATGGTCACTAAAGTCCTTCAAAGCTGCCTCTATTGGCCCATAATGTTTCGGGATGTTAGCAATTGTTGGAAATCTTGCGATAGGTGTTAACGGATGGGAGCTATTACCCGACGAGACATGATGCCACTAACCCCCATACTCATTATTGAGATTTTTTATTACTGGGGTATCGACTTCATGGGCCCTTTTCCCCCGTCCTTTGGGTTCCTATACACCCACATTACGGTAGACTACGTTTCTAAATGGGTGGAAGCTATAGCTACCAAAACAAATGACAACAAACTGGTGATAAAGTTTTTGCAAGAACACACACTCTCTCGCTTCGGTGCTCCAAAGGCTATAATTAGTGATAATGGCAAGCATTTTTGTAACAAGCCATTTGAGAAGCTTATGAGAAAGTATGGGGTCATCCACAAGGTTGTAACGACTTATCACCCATAAACAAATGGTCAAGCCGATGTTGTGAATCATGAGATCAAGGACATCCCTTAGAAGACCTTCGATCCTAACTGAAAAGATTGGTCTCTTCGATCGAACGATTCGGTATGGGCTTATTGCACCGCATACAAGAACCCCCTCGGGATGTCTCTGTTTCTCCTTGTGTATGGAAAGCCTTGCCATCTCCCTGTGGAGCTAGAACACAAGACTTATTGGGATATTAAGAGGTTAAACTACAACTTCGTTAAAGTCGGTGAATCTCGCAAGCTTCAATTAAATGAGTTGGAAGAGATATGCAATGATGGATACCAGAACTCTAAGATATCCAAATAATGGATGAAACTTGCACATGATAATATTATCCAATGCAAGGAGTTTCATTATGAAAAAAGTGCTTCTCTACAACTCTAGGCTTAATTTGTTTCTAGGTAAATTACGGTCTAGATGGACTGGAACATTCGTCATGAAGAAGGTATTCCCCCACAGAGCAGTGGAACTGAAAGATCCAAAGGGGGAGATACATTCAAAGTTAATGGGAAACACTAAATCCATATTTAGAGGCATGTGTGGAGGAAGTTGACACCATTTGGTTATCAGACCCCGTTTACGGGGTTGAGTGAGCCATAACAGAGAGGTCGTCGCACCCCCGACGCATATGGGGTGAATTCTTGTGTATAGTAGCTGTGAGTCGGTTATGGTAGTTAGAGTCCTTAGGTTAAGTTATGAGAGGTTAGGGATAGGAACACCAGCACATATATCGAGAAAGCGTATAGGGTTCGGAGTAAGTGTTGGGAGGTTTTAGGTCGATCATGCGTAGGAGTAATGGTAGGAACATCCAAGGTTTGAGAGAGAAAAGCATTCAAAGTTAGGGGAAAATTAGCCTTTCTAGGAATCGAACCGGCCCGGTCCTAGGGACCCGGATCGATTCATTTTTGAGAAATTCAAAAATAAAAAAAGAATCAGTTCGGTCTGGTCCTGGGAACCCGGATCAGTTCAGTTTCTACAACTTCTTATCTTCCCTATGTTCACCCCCTTTTCACCCAATCCCTCAATTTCCCTCCCAAATCATCACCTACCACTCTCCTCATCCATTTTCCCTCCAAACCCATTCCCCCTTCCCTCCCAAACATTTTCTCTCCAAAAACAACCACCCACCTCCTCTCCCTATTCATAAATATTCCCCATTTTCACCCTCTTCCACCACCACTCTCTCTCCCTCTCACTATTCCATACACCCAATTTTCCTTTAGTCAAAATGGATAACCAAGACCTTCCCCAAAAATATGACTCCGTCGAGATTCTCAATGATGGTTGGGTCGCACATCGCTCCCTTAAAGAACAAATATGGTGTGAGTGCTTTTTCACCCCATCTCACAAAGTACACATGGAACGCACAGTGCTCTACCCCGAAATGCCCAATTTCGTCGCTAATCTCTTCATGGCGAAGGGTTGGTGTAGTTTCTTCAATAAACCACACAGAGCGATGTGGGTAGCCCAAGTATGAGCTTTTTATGGCTCCCAAGTCCCCACCGGTCATAACATCTCCGAGGCTTATGTGGGCAGCATTCGTGTCCCATTTTCCTTGGACATTCTCATCCATAAATTAGCAAAAAAATACGTTACAAGTCCTTTCCCATACACATATCCCAACCATATCCCTCCCTGTGATAAGTACATATGCATGTTCCGCATTTCACACGCCACACCGTGGGCTATCGATACATTCCCGGTGGGCCAGCTAAGCGACAAGACATGCCTCATCTTTCAAATTGTATGCACGAATATACTCCAAACTTATAATGACTCGGCCATGCGCCCGCGTCAAGCAACCCTTGTTTATCACCTCTTTGACCCTAACACCCCGATCCACCTGGGCCAAACCATTTATAAAGACATATTTTATCTCATGGACTAAAAGGGTAAAATCCCTCTCCCGTATGCCCGACTCATCACCTCTATCCTAGCGGATGCCGACATTGAGCCTCCCACCGATTTTCCTCTCCTTCCTAACCCTCTTGGACAGGGCACACGTACAAAAATTCAGAACCAACGGGAGATTCTATGGGCATGAAAGGAAGCTCGAAATGAATCAGATGATGATGGGAGTGATGATGATGAGGGAGATGATGATGACAGTAACGAGGAAGAGGAGGAGGCGGAGGCAGAGGTGGGCATTGTGATGGGAGAGGGGGAGGAGGAGTATGATGAGGATGCCAATTCAGACTATATGCCAGGAGGATAAGATCTCACCACCCAGATTGTCTCTCTCGAGGCGCATTTTAAGGGGTTTATGACTGAGTACTGTGAACACTGTCGCGCATATCAATGCGACACTAGTATGATAGAGCATCTTCAGGCTAAGATGTATCGTCTCTCTATGGGTACGCCACCACCTACATATTTTTATGACCCATATGATCCTAACGTGCCCGATAGCTACCACCCATTGCCCCAATGAAGCTTGTGTATGGTGTTTTGTGTGTTGGTTGTCTGTGTTGCCTTTCGAATTGGTTGTACTTACTGGTTGTTTTTATCCTTATCTTTTGTAACACATGTTTACTAGTTCTATAAAAAATTGCATTTTCACTATTTGTTCGTTTTAAATCTTTACACTTCTAATTCGCTCTTAGTTGGATTTTCATCTTTTTTTCTTGAGAAAAATGCAAAAGTCTAAGTTAGGCAGGTGACAAGTGCATATTTCTAGAACTTAATAAATTTTTAAAATGCCCAAAAAATTAGAAAAATTCTAGAAAAATTGAAATTTTTAGAAAAATCCAGAAATATTTTTCTTCAAAATAAATGAAAATTGGAATTCCAAAGCTTCAAAAATGTAAAAAAAAAAATTTGCCTTAAGTTGTAAATAAATTCAAATGTATAGAGCCAAAATTAACCAAAGATGGAAATTGAGCAAAAATTGATGACTTAACGAATAAGTGTGGAGATTAACCAAACCGGTGAGAATTCGAAACCATCACTTTTTGTGAGTTTTTAAAATTAATCTGAGTTAATGGTTAACTCAAAGTTCATTTCAGCATTTTTAAAAAGTTGTTGAGGATCTCAATACGTTTGCATTTGAATGATTACGGGAAACGTGTGTGATGTTGTCTTCAAAAGCATGTTAAATATATCTCTAAACTTAAATTAATCTCGAAACGCATATGGTAAAGCATTTAGAAATTTGGACAATGAAGTAGGCCCTTGTTTGACACACAAAAATATTGAGCCTAATAAATATTTTCCTTTCGTTTGAAAACTGAAATTTGGACAATGAAGTAGGCCCAGAATTCTGAAAACTGAAAAGTCAGAAATAAAGTGAAGAAAATGCATAAAAAAGGGAAAGAAAAATAGAAGTATGCTCAACAAAAATAGCAAGTGGGAAATTAGAAAAAAAGAAGAGAAAAATGAGCAAATGCCCAAAAAAAGAAGCACTAGCGGACATCATAAGGACAATTTTCAATTCTGAACTTTCCAGTTATTCCCATTTTACCCAAATACACCTTAAACCCAAGAAGGTCCTAACTGAGTCCGGATTGCGAAACTAATTACCGCGTGGAGAGATAAGCATAAAAGATAATAAAAAATATTGCATGGTGTGAAAAAGAGATGATGTTTCCCGTTTTCCAATGACCGTAACACGATGAAGAGATCTTTTCACCTCAAACATTCCGTTTTTAAAGTTATGCGTATATTTACTCTTATATATCACGCATACTGAGCGAAATAGCCACATTTCTGAGTGATTCATTTGTGAGTGTATCCGTGAGATTTTGAAATCAAAACGAATTTTTTGAAAGTAACGTATGATCAATTGGTGGAAATTTACGATTTGATTTTGGCTTCGCGCACACACACTATGATTTGAGACTGGTGAATATAATTTTGAGGTGACTATTTTTTCGGGGAGTTTCAATTGTCCAATTTTTAGATATTTTGAATTTTTATTGAGTCGAAAATGAATTTTGTGGGTATATTCACTACAAACCCTCACGACAGACAACTTGTCCTACTAGGATAACCTAATGGTTTAAAGGCTTATTGTATACGCTAAATGAAATCATTTTCCCTTGAAGAGTAATTATATCCCTAGTTAGAGTTTAACTATGCTTTGGATTCTTTTACATTGCTCGGGACGATCAAAGTTCTAAGTTAAGGGGTTTGATTAGGCATTAATTCTTCCAATTTATCCCTTTATATAGGATTTTATCACCTCGGGCGATGTAAAATGTGTTGATGTATCTCATATCCATGATACTAAGATCTTCTAACAAATACCCCAAATTTTGTGTATTTCTCATAAATTTTGCAGGATTTAATTCATGGGAGAAAGAAAGAAACCAGAAGAAAAGAAAAGAATAAATGTCAAAAGGGAAAAAGACTAATTTGCAGCTGGAATCCGAATGAGGACCCAAAATGAAAGTTGAAGACTCGAGTCTACAAGTACGTAAGAAGAAACGACATCCAAATCTGAGTCCCAGAGCAAAAGTTATGAGCCTTAAAAGATGCGAGATAATCATGAGAAACTGATGAGAAAATGAAGAGAAATTTACCCAAGAACCCGGACTGATCCGGATTATATTACAAATGAACCGATCTGGCCCCCTTGAAGTCCACTGTATAAATTTTATGAAGCGGACCGATCTGGATTCCATAAAAAAAGAACCGGTCCAGACCCTTAAACTCACTGTATAACCTGTGTGAAGTGGACCGATCCGATATAAAGAGAAAATGAACAGATCCAGTATACATCGGACCGAATCAAAATTTTAGGTCGGACTGGTCCGAACGTTTAATTTTGTAATTATCCAATTTTCCAGCTAGAGTCTTGCATGGCTAAAGGTCTTGTACTTTCGTAGGTTATTTATTCAAAACGATTCCCAAACATGGGAGAGCTTCTTTTTACATAGTTTTAGAGAGAGAGAAAGTAGAGAAGAACTCTAGAAGCTCACAAATTTCAGTTGTTAATTCTCAATTACAATTTCTACAATAAAGCTGATTTCTTTATCTTCTCGATTATTTGATTTCAATAATTCTTGCATGATTAGTTTATTCCTAGAAGATATCACATCTTTATTCTTTTTTAGAAGTACTATCATCATGAGTTTAGTTTCATGAACCGTAGAAACCCTAATTTTTGTTAATTACACCATGCTAGGCTAGACTTTTAGTGGATGGGATACATGAACCCAACTTGATATGGTTTGCATGTGTGTAAAATTAATTCCCTGAATTGAGTAAATGATCGAATCGTGTTGTCTGGTGATCATAACCGTTGTAGGACTTTTGATCTCGTTTTCCCTAGGTAACCAGAATGCTTAAGAGTGAGACGCGTGTGTAGATACTATAACACCGCTTTATTCTTACTTTTGATTACGTATGGTGTGGGCTAGTATCATCATATATGTAGTGCTTGAGATTAATAAAGACTGAATTTAATCAATTATTTAATTCATAACTAGTTTTATAGTCGGCAAATGTACTAGGGTCAGGGGGATTGCCTTCTAACCTATTTTTCCCATTCATACTTAGTAAATCATAATTATCTTACTCTTGCATGTTTAGTTTCATAATTAGTTTAAAACGGGTATCGGTTTCCCCTCGGGGAACCCATTTCTTTTTTTTAATAAATAAATTTATTTTATTATGAAAAAGTTTATAGCACCCTATCCCTTCTGTTTTCCCCGTGTTGAAAAAAAAAACGGATTTGGAAGTTACTTCAAAAAAAATGTTCACAAGAATTGAAAAAAGGGAAATAGCAATCACAAAGCTTTACAATTAATCATATTCAAGAACAAAAATAAAAATATGTATGAAACATGTAAATTGTTTGCTTCCAAAGAAAATGAAAGAAAACAATAAATTTGGGCTCTAGACTTTTCATAGCCTGGGACAAGAAATAAAAAAAAACAAAACTTCCAGTTTAGATATTAAAAAATCAAACCAAGAAAATAACATTAACAATTTTAATTTGGAACAGCAACCAAATACACCTAAAAGTCAATAATCGCAAACCCATGAAGAAATGAAAAAAAGGCTAAATAGTATAACCCCGTCATATTAACAACTTCGTAAACCAATCTGATCAATAAATAAAAGAAAGCAAATATTTATCTGACAAAAAAGTTCAGGGATTTTTGTAACTCCCCGAACCTGCCCCAATCCTCGAAAATTAATCCCCATACCATATCCAATAGGGTCGGGTATCCGCGAGGACCCGAATTTTTGGGAAAAATTGCCATCCCTAAATCCAGAATCAAGTAGGGGTCGAATTGACATGTCGAGAATTAGCATTTTTTCGTCTTATTTCACTTTTTTTAGAGTGTTGTGATATTGTTAATTTGTATGACTAAATGTTGATATTATAACTAATATGATAATTTTATTTTGTTTCAGAGAATATTATTTTTGGATCCCATCAAGTTTCCAACGTTGCGGGTTGCAACGTTGATAGCGATGATAATAGAATGAAAGTTGATAGTCAACAACAACGAACTTTATTTTATACTTCATTTGATCGATTATAATATAAAAATATCTCATTTGGGGATGATTTTATTAGGATATTATATTTGATGCTTTTACTAAAATAATGTATATTTCGGGGTGATTGTATTATGATGTTTCATTTGTTTGGTTTAAGTTTCTTTTGTCAATAAAAAGTGGGGGCTTATATAAATGTAAATGTTGAATATATTGCCCTTGTTTTTGTGGCCTATGTTTGTATATGTTCTTAGGATTTAAATAGTGTGGTAAGAATAATTGAATTTGTTTAAATTTAGGATATTGGATCTCGAAAAATGTATATTTTTTAAATATGTATTAATATTACTAACAGCATTTTACCGTTACTAATTCTGAATTTTACCATTACTATTTGTAACAAAATTTTACCGTTAATAATTTTGAAATTTACCGTTACTATTAGTAACAGAATTTTACCATTACTATTAGTAACATAATTTCCTCGTTACTAATTCAGAATTTTACTGTTACTATTAGTAACAAAATTTTACCGTTACTAATAGTAATAATAAAATTCCATTACTAACTTCGTGCCCCATGCCTTTTTTCTAACGGAAAAATTGTGTTACTAATATGTTTAGTAACGGTAAAATTGTGTTACTAAAGGCGTGTTTTGGTGTAGTGATATGCAATGTAGGGTCTCCACCAATCTTCAAAGCTTTCCATAAAATTTTATTTAACTGGTTGGTCAAACTACGTCTGGCACTTCATATAATTCTATTACACACAAGCAACAGTAGCCCCCCATTACAAGCGTCTATAAAGCAGGATATCAGTATCCCCATAGTTCCTTTTATGCATTGTTTCTAACTTTTCTTTGGCGTCTTCTTCCCCTACACACCTTACCAAAAATCCACTTGAAGTTTTGAATTAAAGCTTTCACTATAGTACGTGGTAGTTAACCAGCTCTGATAACTTTATTTTTTCGTCTCTCCTCTTTAACTACTTCATGATCGGGAACCTTCAATCCTCAGACTCCTCGCTTAGTGATAGAATAAAAAACTTTTCGATTTATTTTTGTCGTTTCTTGAAAATCTCCTCTAATCAAAATCCTCAAATTACCTACAAAATAAAACAATCTCAAGTGTAGAGGTAAGTAAGGGTATCAATCCACATCAAGGGGGTAAAGTGAGGGGAAAACAATTGTAATTCACTTTTTATTTTCTTTTTTGTGCTTTTTCATTTTTCTAATTTCTTTAGCTTTTTCAAATATTAAAAAAATTAGGTGAGGTGAGGATTTAAACTAAACTAAATAAGAGGGGGTAATCAAACTAAAAGTAAAATATGAAAAATATAAACAAGTGTGTGATAAAAATGAGTGGAGTGCAACTAAATGAGAGAAAATATTCAAGGGACGAAAAATCCACCCTCAATTGACACAATTTTTTCTAACTTGCACAATTTTAATGTCATCAATTTCCAAAATATTCATTTAATTCAAAAGCTAGTTCTCATTACACTAATGAATTAATTGAATATTCTTTTAGAAAAATAAGTTTAATCCCCACAAGCAGTACGATAAATGAATTAAAATCAATTAAATGAATCACCCGATAGGATCGATTCACCAAACTAATTTTAATTAGACTAAGTAAAAACAAGAGTAGATGAAAATTATATTGACATTTAAATCAAGTGATAAGCATATCTCTAGTTTGAATCAAATGATCAAATGATAATAAAATTTTCAATCCTTTCTCAAGGATGATTTTCCATTTCTTAATGTGAAAATAATTAGGAATTAAATTTACTAATCAAAGGAGACTAACAAAATTATAATTGACAATTAAACCAAATTGGATTCATGAGGGTTTCAATTCATCCCTTGAATGGGATGATTAGCCCTCCATAATCATCATCCAATAAAATTAGAATCAAATACGAGCATAAAATTAAACTTAGGGAGGAGTAATCAAACCAAAATTGCCTTCAATTGCATTAATTCTTCAATTCTTCATTGATCTCAATTAATTACAACCCTCAATTTATTGAATTTTTTCTCTAATCTAAAAAAAAAACTAAACTACTAAAAAATAAAAATGGTGTTCCTCTATCTACTTCTCTCTCTAATTCCTATCTCCAAAAATCTCTCCCCAAATGGGGTCTTCATCTTCATTTAAATAGTAGGCATGGAGCATGGGGTTAAAATGGGAGGACAAGGGTGTATGGGATATGGAATGTATTTGGATGAGGGCATCTAGGGAATTATGCACACATGTGCATGGGTAAGAGGTGAGGTCATGTGGGAAGTGAGGTGAGGGATAAAATTAGATTTGGTTTGACGGGTATTATGGGAAGTTAGGTTAAATAGATAGTTAGGGGGTATTTGGGTAAAAGGAATTAAATGGGTTTAAGGCAAATGGCTTTTTGTTTTGGTTTTGTTTGTCTTGTCTTGGTTTGTAGCAGCACGATTTTGGACAAGGGGGAAATGAGTTTGGGTTTTGAATAGGGTTGTCTCGGGTTTGCAGGTCGAGTCATTAAGTGCTGGGTTCCGCCGTCGGGTTCGCGAGCAGGAGTCAAGTGTTGCTGGTAGCACGCAAAGAGAGAGAGAGAGGCCTGAGTTAGGGTGCTGCCGGAGGTGCGATCGGAGGCAGTGGCAAAGGGCTGCCGGGTTTGGGTGCTCGGGTAAGACGGGGAAGGTGGCTGGGATGGGTTAGAATCTGGGTAGGGGAAGGTGGTTGGCCATGGTATGGATCGCAGGTTAGTGGTCTCGGGTTGCTGCCAGAAGGGGTAAGGCTGGCCTGGAGCTGGGCGAGGGTCAGAGTTTGGGTTGAGGTCGCGATCGGAGGGGCTGACAAGTGGTTCACAGATCTAGCCAAGGCAAGAGATGGGTTCGAGTTGGTTAAAGGTGGTTCCGAGTTTGGTGAAAACGAAATGGGTTGAGGTTCGGGTTGGTGGTTTTCTGGCCGGAATGTCATCGGTTGTGGTCTGATGGGCCAGAGGTCTTTAGTCCGAGATGGGGGTAAGGTTGGTAGGTAGTTTGATTGGAAGAGAGTGAAGAGGGAGGTGTTGGTTATGGAGGTTGAGGTGAGAGGAGAGAGAAAGTGTATGAGGTTGAAGATGACTTGGGTGGTGATTATGTGTGAGTGGGTGTATGGGAATGTGGATGAGGGTGAGGTAGATGTTAGGTGTAGGTGAGTGTATGGTAGGTGGGTGTGAGTTAGTTTAGGATAAGTGTGTGCGTGTGTTTAATTTGTGCCCCTTAAATAATAAATACTCAACTAAAATTAATAAAACTAAAAATAAAAGATAAAGTCTAACTAAAAATAAAATAAAATAAAAACAATAAAAATAAAAATATCAAAACTTAAAAAATAAAATCCTAAGCTTATATAAAAATTAAAATAAAACAAAAGAAATAAAAACATAAAATCCAAATGAAATCTATGTCCTAAGAAATATAATAAACTAAAAACAAACTCCTAAAAACTAATCCTAATAAAATAAGACTAGACTAAAAACTAATAAAAGTCAAAATAAAATTTAATTATACTAATAAGATAGAAAATAGAAAATAAAATTTAGAAATCTTAAATAAATAAATAAATAAAAAATCCTAAAAATAAAAATGACTCAAACTAAAAATCTAAGGAAAATTAAAAAGGGATGAACTAAACACACATAGGGTTTGGGGTAGGTTTAGGCTTGGTTTAGGGTAGGCTAGGGTACGGGACAAGGGTATTTAGCTCCATCCAATGCGCATTTGCCTCGATATATAGATTTTGGCACCGCAAACGGATATTTAACCAACAAGATAAACATATAAGCACATAAGACCCATATTGTTGAGAATTAGCAACTAAAGTCCATCTATTCGGGGTATAAAATCTACAGTTTTGGGTGCTTATCACATCACCCCCAAATAGAGCGTTGCTAGTCCTCGAGCAATAAGATAGAGAGAAAGAGAAAGATAAGAAACCAAAATTGTACCACTTTTGCGGGCACTTGCGACTGCACTTAGAATGTACAACAATCCTTTAAACCTGTAGGTTGCCCTACAGGACGAGTTGCGTCTTGTGAGGATTTGTAGGGAATATACCCACAAAATTCTTTATTTGTAAAATGATTTATTGAAAGGCAGTCAATCTCTTATTAGACGTAGAATAATCGCACAATCCATCATTAGATAAATGATTTCACAAATACAAGCTAGAATGTGTAAAAAGATTAAGCTAAGTAAATACTCAAGGCACATCCTTCCTAGAACTCAACGTGTGTGGTGTGAATCAGTCAAAATGGGTCGAGTACCACAAGAGTAATTCCTAGATTGCCTCTTCGGAGTCAACGCTTCAACTTCAAATCTCACGAATATATCTCTATCAAATGAACTCTCGAGATTAGGGTTAGTGTATCGCTCTTGTGTGTGAGGAGGTGAGTAAATGTAAGCAAGTTCAAACGTCTCACACACACATAAAGAAAGAACGAGCAATTAGAAAAAAAAATGATCTCATGAAGGAAATGCTAATCACTATAGTCACAACGTCGAGTTATTCACCACGTTCACTTTCATTTGCCCAAACACCTAGGGGAACATGGATGTATATGAGTGAGGGGGAAATGAAATGAGAAGGATGGGATATGAGGTGAGGTAGGATATGATGGATGTGTGAAATGATGGATGTATGATGGATGAGCGAGAAGAGTGTACTATGAAGAACAAATGTCTTTATTACACAAGAAATAACTATAAAACTCTCTTTTTCTCTTTTTCTCTTTTTCTCTTTTCTCTTTTCTCTTTTCTCTTTTCTTTTTTTTTCTTTTATTTTTCTTTTCTTTTTCCCTATTTTTTTTTCTTTTTGCTATTTTCTATTTTTTTATTTTGTTTTTGTTTTTCTCTCTCTTTTCAAACCAACACTAAAGACATTTACATTTGAAATCAACACTCTTTCTCAAAATGATGATGGATGATATATGAATGGTGTGGGGAGTGTGTATGGATGACGAGGGAAATAAATGGGAAAGTAATGGGTGAGTGAATGGAAATGTGATATGGAAAAGTTGTAAGTGTATGGATGAAAATCTAGTATTCGGGAAAAATTTCAAGACACGCGTTTCTTACAACTCGAAAAAGATGTCGTTCTCAGTGATCAAGCCAAAAATGAAGACTAATGAGATCATACAACTATTTAAGTGCGGACCCAAAGGAAGTTGAATCAACTTGTGACTCGGAGTTTGCGTAAAACACTCTAAAAGGGTGAAAGGCACATATCTCACAAGCTAAAGTCTCTACTAGTGATCCTTATGGTTTTCTTAGGAATTATAGTACTCTTCAACTCTAACCGTAGTGACATGATAAGTGCGCAAATTTTTGTTGTGTCTAGAAATTCATGGTGCAACATGCCTTGTTACGTATTGCATAAGCTATTTATAAAAATTAAATTCTCTTGATTGATTCCTAGATCTTTGAACGATGGATGATTGAAAATTCACATCATTGATTGGGATGAAAGAAACCGCACAAAGTTTTAAAAATCAGGTTTAAAAATCAAAAAAATTCAAAAGAGGTACGATTTTGATAAAATTCCCCACCCCCAAACAAAAAGGAACATCATCCTCAATGTTAAGTAAAATGATTTGTAAAATTGAGAGAATAAGGTAGGAAAGAAATTACTAGAATCAACTGCTAATGAAGTTGACAGATATCTCCAATAATAAACTTGAATAAGAAGTGAGGGAAAAAATGTGTACAAGTCTATAAGCATGATAAAGCATTGGGTGATGTGAAACACCACCCCCAAATAGGATGAGACTAGTACATGAAACACGGGCTTCCTCCCGGTAGAGCTAAGTTTAATGTCTTCAGCCAGACCGAACCATTCTCACCCTAAAGATAAGATCTATGAAAGTGCGGGGTGGTAGAAAATTTGGGTGATGAGAATCACCCCCAAACAAGACTGAAGCGTCAGTCTTGTTGGATTAAGGCTAAAGGGGTCAATGCACTTCTATAACAAAGTGCATCAGACGATGCAAAGCATCGGTGGAGCAAGGGTGGGTGGGTATTAGGTTAAAGGTGAAGAGGCATCGGTCACCGACTTTATTGAGCCAGAATGTGAGGGAAACAAGGGCCCTATAAGCATGGTGCTCGAGTTGTATGTGAAGGCAAAAGGGTTTAGTAAGTGGAATGGGGTGAGGCGCATGGAAATGACACGACCGTTCTATGAATGGACGATGATAATGGTCGCGTTGTGACATGCCAGGGAGCTTTCGAGAAGAAAAATCAACACCACAAGAGAGTGGTGGTCGTAGGGTAACAAGCTCGATGTCACGGTGGAGAGTAGCACCAAAAATACTCTCTTAGATGGTAGAGGATGGTTTCAGGTGAGGATCTAAAAATGTAGATGGAAACATGAACTCTGTAAAATCAAGATCCAAACTAGGTGGTAGATTGGAAAAGATAATGGGTGGGTCGGGTGGGAGAATTGGTGGAGAAAGATGATCCAACTCAAGAGTGGGGGACACACACTCATTGGTAGGAGTAAAGGAATACTCACAAGGGAGTGTGGTTTCTAAAGATGGAGTGGTAAAATTCTCCATAAGAGTAGTATCAGGGAATGTGGTGGGTGGGTAAGACGAGCCACCAAGATCAGAGATAGAGGAATCTCTAGTATTATCAGGATCAAAGGGATCCATGCATGGGGGGACATCATCCAAATCCGGATAGTTAGGAACTATCACGGATTCTATCTCGGGAGAATGGTGAGCACTCGTAGCCGGAGATAACCTAAAATATGTGGGCATATCAGAGACATATGTAATTGGGTCATAAGGTAAAAGCTCGGGCATATTGTTGGATATGACGGGAGTGTGAACCGCAATGATGGGTTCATTTGGATATGGAAAAATTTGATCAGGCGAACTATCGAAAGGTAAGTCAACACAATTGTCGACTTGAGGCCCGAGCCATGGAATGGTCTTAACTTCAAGATTCTCGGGGTGGTAGGATTGGTCACACGCAAAATCCATGTCACAAGAAGACACATCATCACCACACTCGATGGCAATGATGGGTGGATGCATGGGAATATCCGACTCTCTCTCACACTCAATTTCATTCAATCTTTGTTTAAGCCTTTAGAGGGCTTCATTTTTAATTTGAGTGGCTTGCTCTTGATCGAGTATGAACTTTTGCAAGAGGCTTTCGAGAGTAGATGGGGAAGATGGTTGGTGAGTGATGGGTGGTGGCAGTGGTGGAGGTGGACACAACGCGCTATGATCATGACTATATGGAGAATACTCAAATGAAGAGTGTGGACTAGGGCCAAGTTCATCATACACGAAAGGATAGCTTTCGTGATGGACAAATGGTTGATATGCAGTGGGTGTATAGTGAGGGAATTGATCGTGAATGGGTGCACAAGGTTGCCATGACGACTGTTGGAATGTGTGAGGATCCACAACATCAGGTTGGAATTCGTATTGCGTGGAAGGGTGATCAGGCCTCCATGAATAACTAGGGTAGTCACACAACTCAAGATTATGTGTATCAGGATAGTAGGCCGAGGTGGGTTCCGAAACAGTGTCATATGGATACACATGTTCCATGGTGGGTTCGTAGGGATATGAAGAGTAAGGGAATTCATGGGACATGTGATCGTCATAATAACAGTGTGTGCACAACAAAAGATGAGACACGTCGACACTTAACACCGAGGGTGATGGAGTAGGAGGTGCGTGCATAGATGGGTCAAAAGTATCAAGGTCACTCATGAGAGAGGTGAAACCACTAAAAACATCATAAAGAGGCTCGAGATCACTCTCACACGTGTCACGTGTCAATGGGAAATGACCAAAGTAGTCACGTAAAGGACGTTCTTCGGCCATGTATAGAGAAGTATTTTTTTGGAGTTTTTAATTTTTTCAAAAGGAAAGAAAATATTTTTTTGGATTTTTCTAAAATGAAAGAAAGAAAATATTTTTGGATTTTTGTTATGAAAATGAAAGAAAATATTTTTGGATTTTGTTGGAAGAAAAGGTGGGGAAAATAGGTGGACTCTTGATTTGGACGAACTAACTAAAATCGACCACCGAAAAATGGAATTGGACACACACGAGTCAAGAAAATTTCCTAACTAACACATAGCCAATTTTTACCTTTAAATTAAGTGAAAGGGTAGTCAAATTTTAATTAAGTCCGCGGGCGATAAAAAATCATGGAAGAATATGAGCGATCGCCTTTGCAAAATTTTCTCCTATTGGGATACCTAGTTGATTGATTTTAATTTTAATGATGGATAGGGTAGCACACAATTGGTAAGCGAGTGAGTCGGGTGATGAAATCCCTTCTCGTGAGTGACCGGGTGTAGGTCTTAGTAATTTAATTCATCACACCATTCAAAAAAATAAATGCGAGAATAAAATCACACAAGAGCACATAAGTACACACAATAATTGACTCGCTAACAGGAGAGGGGCGAGTGTTCAAGAGATGTACCTCCCACGATTTTTACGTCGTGGGGTGCCGAAAAATTTGAGTCGACCTGGGGGAGATCACGCCTATCTTAGTCGACCCCGGGAGACCTACCGACCCAAGATAGAGAGGCTTCTAAATCCTCGCCTTTGGATGCCCTCTCTCTACCTTGTCGGGTTTCCCTATCACGCTTGTCTTTGATTATTACAAGTTTTAAAATGAAAAATAAAATAAAGGTGTCTCTATGCACCGCAATACAAGCCAACATAAAAATCTTAATACAAGTCTTCTAAAATAAAGAAAAATGTTACTAAAATGAAACAAAAGATAGGAGATAAATGAACTACAAAATTGAATCCGCTATGAGCTTCACGATCCCAAGAATGGGAACGACGCCATTTGTAGAAAAAAAAACTTTTCGATGTATTTTTGTCGTTGGTTGAAAAGATCCTCTAATCAAAATCCTCAAATTATCTACAAAATAAAACAATCTCAAGTGTAGAGGTAAGTAAGGGTATCAATTCACATCAAGGGGGTAAAGCGGGGGGAAAACAATTGTAATTCACTTTTCTAAATTTTTTTAGCTCTTTCAAATATTAAAACAATTGGGTGAGGTGAGGATTTAAACTAAACTAAATAAAAGGGGGTAATCAAACTAAAAGTAAAATGTGAAAAATATAAACAAGTGTGTTATAAAAAAGAGTGGAGTGCAACTAAATGAGAGGAAATATTCAAGGGACGGAAAATTTACCCTCAATTCACACAAATTTATCTAACTTGCACAGTTTTAATTTCATCAATATCCAAAATATTCATTTAATTCAAAAGATAATTCTCATTACACTAATGAATTAATCGAATATTCTTTTAGAAAAGTAAGTTTAATCCCCATAAGCACTACTCTAAATGAATTAAAATCAATTAAATAAATCACCCTCTAGGATCGATTCACCAAATTAATTTTAATTAGACAAAGTAAAAACGAGAGTAGATGAAAATTATACTAACATTTAAATCAAGTGATAAGCCTATCTCTAGTTTGAATCAAATGATCAAATGATAATAAAATTTTCAATCCTTTCTCAAGGATGATTTTCCATTTCTCAATATGAAAATAATTAGGAATTAAATTTACTAATCAAAGGAGACTAACAAAATTACAATTGACAATTAGACCAAATGGGATTCATGAGGGTTTCAATTCATCCCTTGAATGGGATGATTAGCCCTCCATAATCATCATCCAATAAAAATTACAATCAAATACGAGCATAAAATGAAAATTAGAGAGGAGTAATCAAATCAAAATTGCCTTCAATTGCATTCATTCTTCAATTCTTCATTCATCTCAATTAATTACAACACTCAATTTATTGAATTTTTTCTCTAATATAAAAAAAAAATCAAACTAGTAAAAAATAAAATTTGGTGTTTCTCTATCTGGTTCTCTCTCTAATTCCTATCTCCAAAAAGCTCTCCCCTGTCTGTTTACCATAAATCCCAAACACTTCCCTGCAGTCACTCCCAAAGCACATTTAAAGGGGTTCATCCTCATTTTGTACTTCTGACATCACTCAATGACTCTTTGGAGGTCTTGGACATGTTTACTTTATTTTTGTAAGGAAGAGGGACGAAACCCTGACAAGTTTTATTACAAATAACCAGGAGAAAGAGATTCAATCCTTGAGCCCAATAAATCGAATGAAATGAAAGAAAAAACTTGGGGTTTTATAATTAACCCCATTACAAGAATTAAGAAACATTTCTAATATTAGGAAACCATACTTTATCCAACTTAAGATGACCTTTAACCAACATTAGCAGGTCCTTAAAACAAAGATAAATATTTGAAGATTAAGTTAAAATGACATGTTTACTTTCTTTCTTTGACTTCACCAACAGATCATATACAAAAAATTCCAATATATTATGAAATAAATCAAGAAATACGGCCATCATAGTCCGCTCATAAGTGGCTCCTGCATTCTTTAACCCAAAAGTCATGACTGTGTAATGAAAATTACCTAGAAGGGTCCAAGATGTTTTCTTCTTCGTGTCCACCTGATCCATTCAGATTTTATTATAGCCCACGTACCTATCCATTAAACTATACATCTCATGACTAGGGATGACATCCACTAGACTAGCAATGCTAGGTAATGAAAATTTATCATTTGGGCAGCACGGTTTAGTTCTCTGAAGTCCACGTAGACTCATATTTATTTTGTGTCTTTCTTTGCTATAGGTACGATACTTAACCACTATAATGGGTGTTGTATAGGTATAATGAATCCGATTGTGAGTAAATTCTCCACATCCGCCATGATCTTTAAATCCAACTCAGACTTATAAGTCCATGTGGCCTACCTCATAGCTAAAGCATTAGGTAAAACATTTAGCTTGTGAGAGCTCACTTCCGCTTCTATCCCTCACATCTCTGTATATTTCCATGCAAAAATATCTATATATTCCTTAAGAAGATCAATGATCTCCTCTCGATGCTTGATACTTAGGCCCTTTAATGTGAAGAGGGGTCACTCATAACCATTTTCCACTCTTAGGTTTAGCTCCTCAAGATCTTTGAGCTACTCACGTGGCCCAGTGCCTCCTTCGGTTATTCAATGTGCTTAATAATGTGGGACTCATCAATCACGAAACATTCTGGTGTCGAGTCAATTCTTTTATCCCAAAACGTCACCCATGCAGACCGTTATAAGTGGTAAATGACTTTACCATTAGGTAAAATAATATTCTTTCAAGTTCACAAGGGTATTGCTTCTTCTTCAAAATTCCTCTTCTCTTTTCCCTTATTTTCAGAGGGGCCCACTCGTAGTCTTATCCTCTCATGCACTAATTTCTTGGACTTAACATCTTTTTTGGGTCGCACAGGATTCTCCTGCCCCACTGACCAAGCATCTTATTTCTTAATATAATTTTGTATAAAATTTTGCATCAATCAAATGGCCTTCTTCCACTGAAAATGGGCTTTCTGTGGCTTTAAATACAATCTACATCCCACAAATATTAGCTTTTGCACATTGATGGAATGTTGACGATACGATTCCATGTATGTGCAGCTACACTCGGCCCATTAGAAGTTTGTGACTCGTCCTGGCATTAATAATATGAAATTTAATATGGGATGTGAAATTTCCTAACTTTATCCCCACATTGACATAACTCAGTGACTGCATCCCATCTCTATCGAAGCCAGAGATCACGAGTGGTACTGGCGCAATCATTTTTTGAGAAATTTGGATTTTATAAAAAGTAGTGATGGGCATAATATTTATTGATGACCCTCCATCTAGAAGTGCCTTGGAAAACTAATTCTATTTACTAAGGTTGTAATATATAGAGGTATGTTGTGAAATAAGGGTACTTGCCTATCCAATTCTGAAAATACCACCTCTAATGTGTACCTCTTGATTAACTTCCCAATGGGACCATACTAGAGTAGAGAGGGATCCCCTCGCTCTTGGATCGCTTCCAAAATATTCTAAGTGATTATTGTCCACGTATCATGCTTCATCCCAATTTGGTCGAAAACCATTTGAACTTGGGGCTTCTTGTAATAGCTGCACATTTTGAATCTATCTCAACTCCATATCTCTGTGCATCACACATGTACTCTGCTTTTGAACTACCTCCCTCATCTAGGTAAAGGACCGTATCCATACTTCCTTCTTGGAATCTCATCTTCTCACCCCACTCATACTTGTGGTCTTCATTGGGTAAGTCAGACAACCATTTTTCACATGCATCATCATTATTAACCACTCCTTAAACCTGAGTGTTCCTTCCTCATCATATGCTACCACCATATTTTTGGTTCCATAGTGATGAGATGGCAGCGGATTTTCATTAACATCCATTAGCAGGATCTGCAGGGTACCATTAGCGACTTCCTCCCTTATTATCATGTGCAAGTAATAACAATCCTTAGTGGCATGTTTCACCCTCTGGTGGAACTCACAAAACTTCACATCTATCTTTTCTACCACCATGGGTACTTGACCATTTGAGCGAGGGGGACCTATCACCTCCTCGCATTCTAATGTTCGATAATAGTCCATTGCCTTCCCATTCTATATGGAAATGGTGGTGGGATATCATCTCCAAAATTTATTTTTCTACCGGCATTGTTCTTTTTAGATCCTTGGCCTCCTTTATTTCCTTTTGGACTTCCTTCAATGTAGTTCACTTCTTTCCGTCGTGTAACTTGAAACCTATCAGCTAGAAACACATATGTGTCCTTCATTCTTGGGGTCTTGGTTTTATGATCATGTCAATATTAATGCCTACTCGTGTGAAATATCTGAAGGTACCCTCCCAGGTCTCATTGATCATGTGAATTTTGTACTCCTTTAGCAAACTCTCCACGTAGATCTGTGGCAACCATGTCTCTACAAAATCTTCATGCATATCTAACGTCATCTCTCTAATACACTTGATGAATGGCATCAACTCATTTCCTGGCTTCTGTACTTCTTTGGCTAAGTGTCTCAACATGAACTCATCCTCAACCCATAAAATTTTCTATAAAAACTGCCTGTGCCTTTCCTCCCAATTGGGGATACTTTTTGGCACCAAATGAGAGTACCACATGTATGCCTTTCGAGTAAGAATTTTTGAGAACTCCCGTAATTTTAGATCTTTTTCATTGCCATGCATGCCAAGGTCCTCAACGAACCTCTTGACATGCTCTCTAGGATTTTCACCCTTCCCATTGCATTTTATGAACTTAGG
This sequence comes from Sambucus nigra, assembly GCA_949130495.1. Taxonomy (NCBI): domain Eukaryota; kingdom Viridiplantae; phylum Streptophyta; class Magnoliopsida; order Dipsacales; family Adoxaceae; genus Sambucus; species Sambucus nigra. The sequence continues at coordinate 305,679,703 of OX422223.1, forward strand.
GGGAATGTACCCCTCGGGGTATGTTTTTTCATTTATAATGTCTGGGTAGAGGTTCTGCAGCTTCTCATACACAAGAGGTGACTCCTTCTAGGAGGAGAGTAAATTTTTCACTTCTTCTATCCTGGTAGATTTGGAGGGTGATTCTTTTATCCTAACCTTCTTCATAGCTAGAGAGCTTACAAGAGTCGCCATTTGCTCTATTGCCATATTTTTATCGATGACTATCTCTATTACAATTGCTCCTCCAATAGGACCCATAACGGGTGTCACATAATCTTAGCCCAAGATGGGAATATCTACATTGTGCTACCTAAGAAACTTAAAAAACATGCTCACCAAATTCATCCCATTCAACAGCGCAGTTGCTGATGCACTTGTCTGCCCCTAGAGGAGAAGGATCTCTTGCTCCAGTAACCATTTCTATAATACCCCATACTTTTATGGACATTTAAATTACCTGAGTGGGTGTAATTTAATGATTTGAGAATAAGTAAATGAAGTTGAATAATTTTATATCAGGTCGCGGTTGGGAAAAATGACAAGTAATAATATTTTATTTGGAAAACACGTGTGGAGATGTGTTGGTTTTAAGATGTGAATTTTTTACATGTGACTCGGATTGGAATTTTGAGTGCACGATTGGTCTCGGAAGGGATGGGATAGTAAGAATAGAGTACCCAGGAGTAGTGTTTGGGTTCCGAGGACTTTTTGAAACAATAGGGACTCACATTTGTGTATACGAGTCAATTTTGGGTTTATTAAGTAGACAACCCTTATTTTCTCTCTTATACGGGCACGAAAGAAAGAAAGGAAGAAATAAAGAAAAAGAAAGAAGAGAAAAAAAGAAGAATAAGGGAGAAAAATAGGAGACTCGGGACAAGCTCTGGCGGATTCTTGCGCGAGGTCGTCGAATTTATCTAATGAGGCAAGTGTTTAACTTGCTTTAACTATTTATGTGTGTTTATATCCCATATTATAGTTGGTGTGAAAACTATAAGGATTTTGGGTTGGGATTCTTAAATAAAATTGGGGTTTTTGGAAATGATTTCATATAATTTGATGTGATAACAACTCCATATGAAATCTGAGTTTAAATCCATGTTAATGGTGTAAATTTTTGTGAGAAATTGGAAGGGTTGAGTAAAAACTAGGGGTTTTTAAGATAGGGTTTAAATCTTAATTAACTTAATGAATCCCAAGAATAAATTGGTTTGGTTGTATATCTAAGTGTGTAGATGTTTATAGAAATGGTTGGTGTGGGTAAAAACCATAAAATTTGGAGTTTGAGAAGAATATGAACTCCCAAACTAATCAGATCTTCGGATTGGTTCATTTTATTGGTAATCGGTTCGGTTTGTTTTGGGGACACCGAATCGGTTCGGTTATGACAGAAAAATATGAGAGATTTTCTTCGAGTTGACGGGATTGGAGAAGAATTCCTTTTGGAGATGAATAGTAGGGGATCCAATGTAGAGTGTGAGGACATCTAAGTGATGAAGTGAGTGATGTATAAATCTCGGGTTAGTGTGAATAAGATCTGGGGTATGAATTTAAGGAGTGTTTGGGATGAATAACACTCAGGAGATTATTTTGGCAGATATATATTTGTATACGTGTAGAATATATATATTTACCGATAGTATATGTGAAAAATATCCGAATGTGTGAGTAGGACGAAATTAGAATACTATCTAGTGGTGATAAGCTATTATTCGGGAATATACATTTATGTGAGAACTGCATCATAAGTGAGTGAATACTTATCGGACTAAAATGAGTTGTGTGTATATTTATTAATATATACGAATTGATATATTTGCTATTATAGGCTAATGCCACGAGAGATGGGCATGGATATTCGAATTTGATTATATATATACGGGTATAGAGACAGTATATATATGATATGGTTAGGAATATATCTGTGTGTGAATGATATATTTTTGTGCAGAATACCCCTCTAGTGCTATCATAGGAAGTTGTGCGATGTGGGTGAGGCCCTTGTCTTGAGCAGTAGGGAGCATATAGTCCCAAGGTCATAGCGTCCATTTTTATATTGTGTGATATTTATCAGGGATGAGATGGGGTGGGTAAGTTTCGTTCTCATTTCCGGGTGAGGAACTATGACCGCTTCCCATACGTTGTGATTTGGATTTGGGTCGGTGTCAGATTCCGTCCCGGTTTCCCAGGTCGATGTGTGTTCTACCTAGCATTGAGAGACTGCATCCATTGAGTTATAGCTCTGAGGGATGGTTATTATACTTATATAGTGTGTGATATATAAGTATGGATATACTTGATGCATATAGTATATTGTGTGTGTGTGTGTGTGAGATGTGAAACATATATATATATATACAAACAAAATAAAGAATGGAATGTGAGATAAATTTATGGATCATCGGGGAGTATAAAATCCGAAATAAGAATGCGATTTACATATATAAAGATGAGCGTATTATATAAGAGGCTAATTAAACGAAAATGTGATTAGTGTATTATAACTAGTGAAAGTTATCAATTATAAGCAGATTAATTATAAGTAAAAAATTATAGGGTATAAGCTCGAGCGAAAACTTGAAATAATGTACACGGAGCTTGAGATAGCGTACGGTGGTTTAGTTGTTATGAGAGATTAGTTAGGCGGGGTAGATTAACTAAGGTGTTTTAAAATACACGCGTTAGGTGTGCACTGTTAGATGAGAGGTGATGGGTATCTCATGTGAGTGCGACACCAATTTAAATATGGAGGATATCATATTTTAAATATTAAAGTATGTTAAGCACTCGCTAAAATATTTTTTAAACCTCGGGCTCTGACCCACTTGTATATATTTTTTTCTTTTCTTCAAAAATCTTTTTAGGTGTCCAAACACAGGGACACCTCGATAAAAATTCCTTCGAGTTAGACGTTCCTGCAGCAGCTATGGATGCTAGAAGGGATTGTTTTTTACGCTTCTCTCCTTGTGATCTAGATAGGAGGTACTGCGAGTTATATTCGGGCACGTTGCCCAATTGTTGTCTTTTCATTTATTTATGACATTTTTATTTTACGTTGATTCAATATGGTGTATTAGCGTTTTACTGAGAGTCATCGGTTATTATTTATTTATTTCAATTTTTTATATCTTTGTGTGGTTTGATTTACTTGTGCATTTAGGTTAAAAATATTATAAAGTTTAAAATTTGACGCCGGGCCTAATAGGTTATTACTAATTAAATGGTTTTTGACAGTGATGCTGAAAATGAAACCATACGAGATTACTGTTTAATTTGATATATGACCAATCACTCAGTATTTTATTAGGCGGGGTGTCCATGACCTCCTCATTGGTCATCTAATCACTTTGCACTCCATCACCATATGGAGTATCTTCAAAAATTAGCTGCTTTGAAACATTATAACCTTCTTTATCCATGGTAGTGAGAATACCTTCATAGTAGAGTCACCAAATGAACTCCTTTGGAGACATGCCAAATTCACAATTTGACTCATACAACAATCAATATTTTATGTTTCTGATAGTTTCATTTTATAGGAAGAGCCCACTGTATTTTATTGATAATGAAAGTTATTTTCTCCCGTTCTCTGCAGTGTTTTCATGGGTCCTAAAGTGGGCTACAATTCTTTGAAAATTGTAAACATAATTGGAGATATTTCAGATTATGTGTCTATCAAATTGACGAAGTGTGTTCTATGCTCTAATTAAATTTCAACACCAAACCTATAGGGGTGGATAGGATTGATCTCATATTATGACCAATTATTTTATTTTGAGCACGTTTGAGTGCACAACCAAGTAGGTTAACAAATTTTACTAATTATATTAGACAATTATAATATCAACACACATAATAAGTAATTAGATGAATCTGGATGAACAAGACTTGATCTAACATGCCTAAGTCAATTTTAGTCCAAAACACAAGTAATAATTAAGATTTATGTGTAGTGTGTGATCAAATCTGTGCATAAACATAAGAAGCAATTATAAACACACACGGGATAGATTTTACAAAGAAAAAACCCACCAAGCGGTAAAAAACCTCAGACGCACTCCCATTTATATTTTTACTTGAAAAGATTTTTATACAAAACAAGAAGGTACCTCTCACTCAGGCCCCCACAAGTAGTTACCTATTAACTTCTTACTTTACCCCATAACAAATAGAAACCAAATCCAAGCTTCATGTATCCGGTCAGAAACTCCATTCTTCTCCTTGGAATCGTACCACGCCTTGATATCTTCAATAGAAGAAAACGATTCAATTTTAGATCACAAAGAACTTGAAGATAGTTTTCCAAAAAAGGTAGTAGAATAAACAAAGGCTATAATATAGATCTAAACCAAAACACTCTTTATTATCTCATTAAGACATTATATTATTGTATAAGATCTAATTCTTATAAAATATGAGGGAATAAGCGAATTTTAAAAGAGAGGCAATGATAGAAAATCTCGACCATGAAAATGATCTCAAAAGTCTAGTTTAGAAGTGTGGTTTTCGAATATTATAGGAAATGAGTGGGAAAGGGTCTTTAAATAGGATTTTTAAAAAATCCCATCCATCCATGTGAACAACTAGATCTATCCGTTCATATGTCCCCATTTTGTGCCCGTTTGCCCATCCCGTTCGCACACCCTTACATTGTGTCCATGCGCACACCCACATTTTGTGCCTATGCGCACACCTCAAAAATAAATTCTCCAAAATCATTTTAAAAAGATGTGTCTAGATCCTAATACTTCAAAAGGCAAATACCAACTCCCATAATTATTTTCTTAAAATCTTTGAGTTAGTTTTAAAACATTTTATCATCCTCTCACATTTAAAAAACGCTTGTGCACATTAGTGTACATAGACAAGATTAATTCATAAACTACAAAAAAGATATAATCTTCACACTTTAATTGTGAATGCAAGGCATCATAAGTCTTAAACTTTAATAGTGGTGCATGATTTTGAATCTTTAATTCATAGGTCCATCTAACCGAATCTTGATTATGCATCACTCATGATGAATCAAATCTATGTGAATATATAAAATGAATGTTTTGATACGAGAATATAACCAATTTATATAACATTAAAAAAAGTACATTTTCAATCTCCCACTTTGGTTATTCCATGGAAAACCCCCCCAAGCCCAAAATTTCATTATTACTCCTACAAACACCCCACTAGCCATACATTTCATGTAGTAAAGATAAATATAGACAACCATAAGACCAAAAAAATAATCACAAATTGTGTCTGAAACTGGATTGGAGTCGGAATCAACGATGTTAATCCTTAAACATCAGGAATAACAAACGACATAATACAAGCAAGCATGCATAAAGAGGTACTCCCCCTCCTTGGGAATACCCCGATAAGTATCAATGTGATATAAATGAGATTAAGCGTGTAAGCATTTGAAATATGAAATAATCTAGAAACAATGAGTAACATATGTATTATAGCTCCCCTAAACAGCATCTCCCCTTAACATTGATATGTCTCCCCCTTTTGTAAAATTCCTCTTTCTTGCACATGGGACATGGGAAATATTACTCTCTACCCCTCAATAATTTTTCTACCTTTTTGTCACATGTGGATTCTTTTCTCTAATTTTTATCACGGAATAAAGACAAGGAGAAGAAATGGCATGTTAAACAAGAATTTAATGACATATAGAACTAGTAACGCAAGGATTAGGAAAGCATGTGAAATACCAAAGCTATAAGAAGGGAATGTAAACTTAGCATATACAGGTGTATCATTATATGAATATCAAAATAGGAACTAGTAGATGAAATATACCAAGCAATAAGAATAGAATTAGGGTATATGACATACAAACAATCTAATTATAATGAGATTATATACAACGCATGGATAAATAACATGGATATGTGATTAGTCATAAATTATTTTGATTTATCCTTTAAATTTAGAGTCTTTATCACCTCCGACGATGTAAAATGCGTTGATTTATCTCAGATCTGTGATACTAACATCTTCTAACAAATATCCCGAGTTTTGTATATTTTTCATAAATTTTGCAGGTATTTAATGCATGGGAGAAAGAAAGAAAGCAAAAGAAAAGAAAAGAAGAAAAGTAAAAAGGGAAAAAGAATAATTTGCAGCTAGAATCCGGACGAGGGCCCAAAATGAAGGTGGAAGATCTCGAGTCTACAAGCATGTAGGAAAAACGGCGTCCAAATCCAAGTCTCGAAGAAAAATTTATAAGACGTAAAAGATGAGAGATAATCATAAGAAGCTGATGAGAAAATGAAGAGAAATTGATCCAAGGACCCAGACAGATCTGGATTACATCATAAACGAACCGATTCGGCCCCCTTAAAGTCGACTGTCTAAGTTTGGTGAAGCGGACCGATTCGGATCCCATAAAAAATGAACTGGTACGGACCCTTGAAACTACTATCTAACATTGTGAAGTAGACCGGTCTGATATAAAAAGAAAACACACTGATCCGGTATACACCAGGTCGAATCAAAATATCTGGCCAGACCGGTCCGAAGGTTGGATTTTATAATTATCCAGTTTTCCAGGTAGAGTCTTGCATGGCTAAAACTCCTGTAATTTCGTAGTTTATTTATTCAAAATGATTCCCAAAACATGGGAGAGCTTATTTTTATATAGTTTTAGAGAGGGAAAGTAAAGAAGAACCCTAGAAGCTCACAAATTACAGTTGTTAATTCTCAGTTATAATTTATGCAGTAAAGTTGATTTGTTTCTCTTATCTATTGTTTGATTTCAATAATTCTTGCATGATTAGTTTATTCCCAGTAGATATTACATCTTTATTCTTCTTCAGAACTAATTTCATCACGAGTTCAGTTGCATACACCGTAGAAACCCTAGTTTTTATTAATTGCACCATGATAGGCTAGACTTTTAGGGGTTGGGATGCATGACCCCAACCCAATGTGGTTTGCATCTGTGTAAAATTAGTTCCCTAAATTAAGTAAATTATCGAATTGTGTTGTGTGGTGATCACAACCGTTGTAGGACTTTTGATCTCGTTTGCCTTAGGTAACTGGGATGCTTAAGAGTGCGACGCGCGTGTAACTACTATGACACCGCTTTATTATTACTTTTTATTATGTATGGTGCGGGCTAGTACCCTCATATATGTAATGCTTGAGATTAATAAAGACTGGATTTAATCAATTATTTAATTCATAACTAGTTTTATAGCAGGTAAACGTACTAGGGTCGGGGGATTGCATTCTAACCTATTTTCCCATTCATACTTAGTAAATCATAATTAGCTTACTCTTGCATGTTTTGCTTCATAATTAGTTTAATTAACTTGGATTTAGTTGATAGAAATTTTCCCACTTCCATCATTTTTTCATTTCTTTTTAGATTTAGGTTAGGGTTGACCATCTTACCGTTCATCGTCATGAGTATTCATCCTATTTTCCTGTTGATTCGATTCCGTCTTACCAGGTTTATTACTTACGCGACCGGCTTGCATTTGAGCCTATATAAGCACGCACTTTAGACACATTTGTGGTCACATCAATTTTTTTGCACTGTTGTTAGGGAATTAGGTAGACCATAGGTTAGATTGAGTTAATCTAAAACTTTGTCCAAAAATTCATAAAATATAAAAAATCGAAAAAGATACAACATCTCTCAGAAGCCCGTTCATGCAAAATGCGTAACAAACTCCTCAAGCCACTCCTACATGCATTCATGAAAAACCTATAGTTTAGTACAATTCGGATAGCCCACACACTCCTAACGTTCCTTAATTTTGGGTTCCACATCCTACACCGCCAAAATCCATAGCAAGTTACACTTCGATTGATCCTTCGGATTACCCTTTGAGTCAGCCATCAGGTTACACTTTAGGTTACACTCCGAGCACACCAAGTGAGGATACTGAGTCACTTGAAGAGAGAGACATATCTGATCAATCTAGTTATGCTAGGTGTGAGGGAGAGGCACCGTATCACCCTTTGAGAGAATTCTTATATCCCGAGCGATCAGTCACTCTGGGATGCATTCTACCCCCGTACAATGCAGGATAATTTCACTTTAGGAATGGGATTATCCAAATACTTCCCACTTATCATGGAATGGATTCGGAGAAACCATATATCCACGTTCATGAGTTCAAGGAGGATTACGAGACCTTTAGTGATCAAACTTGCACAAAAGATGTAATCCGCCTCAAGATTTTTCCTTTCCCTTTAAAGGATAAAGCTAAGACCTGGTTATGGTCTTTGTCACCAAACTCGATTACGTCATGGAATGAGTTGCAATCCAAGTTTCTCTAAAAGTTCTTCCCTTCGCATTGAACGAACTTATTTAAGGCTCAAATTCAAACTTTTTCACAACTAGAAAATGAGGTGTTCGATCGATGTCATGAGCATTTTAACGAGTTAGTCACTTCATGCCCTCACCATGGTCTTGATAAATAGAAACTTATCTTTTTCTTACATAATGGGCTGAATATAAACTCCAAATAACTCTTTGAAATGATGTGTGATGGACCCTTGATCGATCTAGATGCTAATGATTCTGAGATCCGCCTTAAGTACGTCGTCGAGACTACTTAAGAGTGGGACACATCTGATACTGATGCCCAAAACTAGCCTCGACAAGCATCCATCACACCTTCTCTGTCCGGTCTAAACCACGTACACAAATATACTTTGTTAGACCATTGACTTGACCAATTTGAGAGGAGCATGAGATAAATGCTCGATGTATGGTAAGAGAAGAAACCAACTCCATCCACGCCCCCATAGAAAAGGTGTGTGCTATTTATGAGGCGGGACATTCGACAGAGGAATGCCCAATGATACCCGCCTACAAAGTTATGCTTCAGGGAACAGTGTGTGGAGTAGGATGATTTAAGGGTAATTTTGGTGCCCCGCACGGGAATTCTTACAACCCTTCATAAAAAAACCATCCTCGTTTTAGCTACGGGAAATAACATGGTGCGTTGAATCCTAATTCACACGTTGCCCCTCCTCCACCCCACACTTTCAACAAGCACCACATATGCCAGGACATATGCAAGCACCACCTCCTGGATCGTATATCACTCCACTGCGGAGAAATCTCGAGGATACGATACACCAATTCATCAATGCCCAGAATGCAACCAATGCTAAGTATGAGCACATGTTCACCGACATAAATGTGAATATCTCTAAGTTGCAATCATTATTGAGTATCCAAGAGAAGTATAAATTTTTGGCTCAAGGCCAAAGGCCACCCCAAGGTCAGTCTCGTGTTAGCGCTACATCCCACGAGAATCCTAAGCAATTTAGTGCAATTACCACTCTGCGAAGTGGGGGAGAGGTTAACTTGTCACCACTTCCATGCGAGAAGAAAAATGAAAAGGATATTTCGCATGACACGAAAGAGGTCGAAGATGTTCTTGTGAAAAAGAGCGGTAATGAGGAAACGGGAGGGCCAGAAGTGGTGGTGAAACCCCCAAGTGTAGCACCATATCCTCAAAGGTTGATCCCTCAATCCAAAGAGACTTCTCTAGACATTTTCCTCGACATTCTTAAGCAAGTAAAGATCAATTTACCTTTTCTCGAAACCATAAAGAAAATTCCCGCGCATGCTAAGTTCCTTAAAGACTTACTCACCGTGAAACGAAGGCTAAAGGTAAAGAAAAATGTGTTTCTAACACAGGACGTCAGCTCAGTACTGATGAGTGGTCTTCCACTAAAATATAAAGATTCGGGTGCACCCGCCATCTCGTGTATCATGGGAAAGAATCGAATCGAACGAGCGTTAATAGATTTAGGGGTGAGTTTTAACATTCTTCCCTATTCCATCTATAAATAATTAGATTTGTGGACCCTTAAGCCCACTGCTATAACCCTCCAACTCGTGCATCGCTCCGTGAAGAAGCCTCAGGGAATTATTGAAGATGTAATCATCCAAATTGACACTTTCTACTTCCCGGTGGATTTTATTATTTGGGGAGAGGATCCATCCATTCTCCCCAGCAATCATGTTCCTGTCATCCTTGGCCGCCCATTCTTAGCTACGGCTAATGCACTTATCAATACTCGGAGTGGCCGAATGCAGTTAACTTTTGGGAACATGACCCTCGAGGTAAATATCTTTAATAATATTAAGAATGGGGCGATGAAAGCGAACCGCGAGAAACGAATCTTATCGTGGAATCACACGATCATGAGAGGACTTATAAGAGAGAGACGTTAGGGGTAGGCCAAGTTGCACCAAGTGAAAATAGTGATTGTGATGTTAAGAAAGAAGTATGAGAGGTGTGTTTAGTGACTGCGATTGAGATTAAGAGTGAGCACGTATGCATAAGTGGGAAAGAGATATTTGAGGAGATTAAGTGAAAGGATGGGGAAATTAATCAGGAAAGAGAGTTAGGCGATATGAGTCTAGAGGACTTTGAGGAATAATTCGGGTCGATGGATGAGAACCTTAATGTCTAAGTCCAACCATTATTGGACTCTTTTAGTCACTTATGAGAGAGATATTGGAAAGATAAAATAGATGAATTTCTTCTTTGTGACCATCCACCCACACCATTTGAGTCTTCTAATGCGATTGAGGAAAAAATTCAAGTATCATCCGATTTAGAGCCTGACCCATGCATTCCTAAAACTAAAAGAAATCGAGATGTCCCCTCCAAGTCAGTGCACGTAGGTAAAGATTTGATTTGGCACCATGAGGATCCCTTCCCAGTGAGTCATCCCGAGACCCAGGGTCTCCCCCTTATCTATGGGATTGAGCCTAACTTGTTCCGACTATTTACTTATGACAGGAAGACGGGGGAGACTAGGAGAGAAACAAACCCCATAAAAGGGGTAGGGTGAGTTTGTGGAGAGTGAGAGGTCGTCTCACCCCCGACACATATGGGGTGATTTTTTATTGTATTTTTTAGTCATGTGTTGGTGTCTAGTGTCTTATTGCATTTTAATATTTGTTCATTTTATTTTTGCACTTATTAGTTCTTTTTATTTAGATTTTAGTCCATTTGATTGAGTACACTGCAAAAGTCTAAGTTAGGAGGGTGACAAGTGCGTATTTCTAAAACTTCACAAATTTTTAAAATGGCCATTAAAAAAATTCGAAAATTTTAAAAATTTCCAGAAAAATTAAAAAGCCAAAAATATTTTTCTTCAAAATAAATGAAAATTGGAATTTAAAGCTTCAAAAATGTCACAAGTTTTTTGTCTCAAGTTGTAAAAAAAATCAAATGCACAAAGTAGAAATTGACCAAAGATGGAAATTGAGCGAAAATTGACGACTTAATGAATAAGTGTGGAAGTTAACCAACTCGGTGAGAATTCGAGCCTATCACTTTTTGCGAGTTTTTAAATCAATTCGAGTTAATGGTTAACTCAAAGTTCAGTTCATATTTTTAAAAAAGTCATTGAGGATCTCAACTACCTTTACTTTAAACGGTTAAGGGAAACGTGTGTGATGTGGCCTCGAAAAGTACGCTAAATATATTTCAAAACTTTAATTAATCTCGAGATGTATATGGTAAAGCATTTAGCAATTTGGACAGTGAAGTAGGCCCTCGTTTGACACCCAAAAATATTGACCAGAAAAAGTAATGAAAATTTCATCACTTTTGCAACCCCAATTGAGCCTAATAAATGTTTTCCTTTCGTTTGATAACCCGAAAAACCCAATGGGCCCGAAATTGTTAAAAGTAAAAAGTTATAAATAAAGTCTGAAAAATGCATAAAAAAGGGCAAGAAAAATAGAAGTATGCTCAACAAAAATAGCAAGAAAAAAAATAAAAGTGTGAAAAATAGAAAAAAAAATGGTAAAAAGGAAAGAAAAATGAGCAAAAGCCCGAAAAAGTACAAATGGACATACTAAGAATAGTTTTCAATACCGAATTTCCCAATCAATCCCATTTTACCCAATACACCTTACTACCCGGTAAAGTCCAAACTGAGTCCGAATTGCGAAATTGATTACTGTGTGGAGAGTTAAGACACAAAAAGATAATAAAAGAGATTAAAATGGTGTGACTTAGAAATGATGTTTCCCGTTGCCCAATAACCGTAATCCGATGAAGAGATCTTTTCACTTCAAATATTCCATTTTTTAAAGTTGTGTGCATGAATTCGCGTCCATTACATTTACTCTTATATATCACGCATATCGAGAGAAAATAGCCACATTTCGAGTGATTCGTTTGTGAGTGTATTCGTGACATTTTGAAATCAAAACGAATTTTCAAAAAGTAACGTAATGATCAATCGGTGGAAAGTTGCGGTTTGATTTTTGGCTTCTTATAAACACACTATAATTTTAAGGTGACGATTTTTGTGGGGAGTTTAAATTGTCCAATTTTTAAATATATTGAATTTTCTTGAGTCGAAAATGAATTTGTGGGTATATTCACTGCAAACCCTCCCGAGACACAACTCATCCTACTAGGGTAACCTAGGGGTATAAAGGTTTGTTGCATATGCTAAATGCAATCGTTTTCCCGCAAAAGAGGTATTCTATCCCTAGTTAGAGTTTGACCATGCTTTTGATTCTTTTACATTTCTCAGGATGATCAAAGTTCTAAGTTAGGGGCGTTTGATTAGGCATAAAGTTTTTCGACTTATCCCTTTAATTTAGAGGCTTTTATCACCTCGAGTGATGTAAAATGCGTTGATTTATCTCTTATATCTGACACTAATATCTTCTAATAAATACCTCATGTTTTGTGTATTTTTCATAAATTTTTCAGGTATTTAATGCGTGGGAGAAAGAAAGAAACTGGAAGAAAAGAAAAGAAGAAAAGAAGAATTCAAAAGGGAAAAAGAGTAATTTTTTGCAGAATCCAGACGAAGACCAAAAATGAAAGTTGAAGACCTCGAGTCTACAATCGCGAAGGAAGAAATGGGATCCAAATTCGAGTCCTGGAGAAAAAGTTAGGTGCCTTGAATGATGAGAGATAATCATGAGAACCTGATGAGAAAATGAAGAAAAATTGATCCAAGTACCCGAACCAATCCGGATTACATCAGAAACGAACCGATGCGGCCCCCTTGAAGTCCAATGTCTAAGTTTGGTGAAGCGGACCGATCTGAAACCCATAAAAAATGAACTAGTCTGGACCCTTGAAACTATTGTCTAACCTTTGTGAAGCGGACCGATCCGATATAAAAAGAAAATGAACCGATCCATTATACACCAAACCGAACCAAAATATCAAGCCAGACCGGTCCGAAGGTTGAATTTTATAATTATCCAACTTTCTACCTAGAGTCTTGCATGGCTAAAACTCTTGTAATTTCATAGGTTATTTATTCAAAATGATTCCCAAAACATAGGAGAGCTTCTTTTTACATAATTTTAGAGAGAGAAAGTAGAGAAAAACCCCAGAAGCTCACAAATTACAGTTGTTAATTCTCAATTACGGATATTACATCTTTATTCTTCTTTAGAAGTAATTTCATCATGAGTTCAGTTGCATGCACCGTAGAAATCGTAGTTTTTATTAATTGCACCATGCTAGGTTATACTTTTAGGGGTTGGGATGCATGAACCCAACCCGATGTGGTTTGTATGTGTGTAAAATTAGTTCCCTGAATTAAGTAAATGATCGAATCACATTGTGTGGTGATCACATCTGTTGTAGGACTTTTGATATCGTTTGCCCTAGGAAACTGGGATGCTTAAGAGTGCGATGCTCGTGTAGCTACTATAACAACGCTTTATTCTTACTTTTGATTATGTATGGTGCATGTTAGTACGCTCATATTTGTAATGCTTGAGATTAATAAAGACTGTATTTAATTAATTATTTAATTCATAATTAGTTTTATAGCCGGTAAACGTACTAGGGTCGGTGGATTGCATTCTAACCTATTTTTTCCATTTATATGTAGTAAATCATAATTTTCTTACTCTTGCATGTTTAGTTTCATAATTAGTTTAATTAAGTTGCATTTAGTTGATTGAAATTTTCCCACTTCAATAATTTTTTTCGTTTCTTTTTAGAGTCGGGTTAGGGTTGACCTTCTTACCGTTCGTCATTATGAGTATTCGTCCTATTTCCCTGTGGATTTGACCCCATCTTACGTGGTTTATTACTTACAATGAAATGCTTACACTTGAGCCTATATAAGCACGCACTTTAGACACATTTGTGGTCATGTCAATATGTCAATATAAGAACATGAATATGATACCAAGAAATAATCAAAATACCAAATGAGAATGAACCAATTGAAAATGAGAAACCATAAAGGTAACAAAGCGCAACAAAAGAAGTAAGAAAACTCAAAGATACACAAAGTGTAAAGGTAGAACATCCATTCACACAAGAACATCCGAAAGACCAAGTGTCCAGAGAACTTAATGACAGACAAATAGTAAAGATACATCACTAATCAACACAAACATACAAGTATCCAAGCATTAAACACCAAAGAATAAGGTATATTAAGATCTCAACAATGGAGAATCAACGGATATAGAGATATGTAGAAAATCTCTAATCCTTATCAAACGCATGTGATAAACAATGTCAAGGACAATGTTACACAAGAGCAACATTCTATCAACAAGAAATATGTAACATGAAAATAAATTAGTGTAGCATGGTTAAGAACATACTTAATAAAATCACATTTCAACAATGAACATCATACTCCCCCTAAAGTTATGCATGACAAGGGAAAACATAAGAAATATGTAAAACATGGAAAGCATGATAGGAATAGGAGTATAACAATGAGATATCATGAAAGAAATACAAAAATCCCTAAGGTAAACATCATTCCCCCTAAAGATACGCATGCAATAAGCATGCCATGAAGGACAAGATGACAATATGGCATATGTGGCAAGTGAAAAATATGTGAAACATGATAGAAGTAGGAGTTTAAGTACCATAACAAGATATCTATAGATCATATGGGAACATATGAGCATGTGAACATGATTATTGAACATGAAATCATGTGATAGAGACATGTGAGTGCGGAATATGTGAAATCATGACAATAACCATATATGTCCAAAAATCGAGAATAGTGTGACATTGAAAAAAGATATCTTAGATCGTATAATCTCACAAGAGATAATCGATAAGATAAAGTACCACATACTAGTAAATAACAACACACCATGTGATCAAAAGAGACAAGAATAGCTACAAGGAATAAGGTATATCAAAAATCAAACTAGCAAGATACTATCTTTATAAGCACAATCTGAACTCACAAACACAACCCATTCTCACATAGACCAAAACCTATCAATAAATAAGGTCTCATCACTCACTCGAACTATATAGGGAAAATAAGCTGGAAAATGTTAGTTGATAACATTTTTAGAAAACCACAAATCTCTAAGAACCAATTGACAAATCAAAACACAATGTCACAAAATATCTATAAGGAGAATGTAACTAAGGTAAAGTCTCTGAGGTGGGGGAGTACAACACAACATACTGATAAACAGTAGAGACAAGTGTATAATCAATAAAAAAGTTTCCTGAACCAAAATAATGTACCTAGAAAATAGAGCAATATGCGCACCTCCTCAAATATGGACCGTGCACACGGATCCAATTGAGTGGACACCTAATCAAATCGTTCGAATGCAAAATAGAGGATATCACTAACAAAGACCAAAATCTTCAAAAATTACTATCATAACCTCCTGAATCCCAACTATCAGTATCTCAGTGATATGAATGAAAGAAAATGCATGATAAATCATTCAATTTCAAATAAAAAGTTTCAATATGGGATAAATGCACAAAATGTCAACAATCAGCAACTCACATGCACATGTGTACAAATGTAAACACTAAACGTGTAAGGTGTAAATATGATTAGGCATCACATGATCCAATGATTTGACATAGACATTTGCCTTAAATCTTGATTATAAAATATGAATTGAAAACACGATAAAAAATTATTCCAATCAATCCAACATCAATAACATGAAATTCTCATCAAATCCTTATTTTCCAACTATGTAATGTACTTCGAGGCTTGATTCATGGGATAAATAAATTGCATAATCCCCATTAACACAAATCAATATCCCAATTATCAACAATGGTAGTTCCAATCCATTATATGTCCTTCAAACATGTTGATAAAATCTTTTGAATGCCATCTAAAATGAAATTTCATTTTGGAAGCGCCTAGCCCTATCTTTTTGTTATGCTGGTTCAAGCACTTGTCTTATGGATCTTTTTCAATATTTTTATCTTTTGTCATTGATTAAATTGTCAAACGCCTAGATGACACCTACCCATACAAATTTGATTATGCCAAAAATTGTTGTAATCACTCCTAGTGATGGCCCTTATTGAAGCATAGAAATCAAATGCATGTGGAATGTACATATGCATGAAAAATCTCACCAAAAACATGAAAAAAGATACTAAATGATGTCACTCACCTGAAAATATTTGTTTCCCCATAAATCAAGAATGAACTATGAATGGAGACCTACAAGATCCTAGTCATCCTAAGTAAACTACCTACCTTGGTAGAAAAGTGTGTTACATCCTTGAGTTAATAAGATGTACGTACTTGACCTCACTCACCTCACCTTTCTTTTGACTTTTGTCAAGATCAACCTTGACTCTAAGAACGTTCTTAAGCAACACATTCAAAACTTTTAGAATCCATATCTCATTACTCCTAGGATTGTTATGCCTAGCCCTTAGAAATCGAGCATAGGGTTAAGGAAACTCTTTTCCAACCTCACCTCTCACATACACATAAAAATCCATCAACCTATCAAATCTTCCACAAAGTTCACTAAAAGTATCCCTATGAGAAACTTCTCTATGAGAAAGTTGTTATTTACTTACCTTGAACCTATTATTTATTTCTCCTAAGAACCAACATGCTTGGTTTATGTGACTTTGTACGTTTAAAAAAATGCAAAAAGGTAAATTTATCCTCACAAAATTCTTCTTATCAAACCTTCTATCATTTCTTCTCACGTCTTTTTTTTTAATATTACCTTTTGATTTACTTTTTCAAGTCTTTTTTTAAGTAAAAATGATCAACATGGTTTGATTTACCACAAAAAGTACACCTAAAGTTTTTCTCTTTAACCTTGAAATTAGGCTCAAGCTCCTTCGTTGGAAGCGTGGGAGATTGTACCTTATCCTTATTTTGAGCATTTGAACTTTCATCATTCAATTTTATTTTGCAAAATTTTCTTAACTTTTTAATCATCCAATCCAATCCCATAATTTTTGGACTTTGGTTATGCATTGCTTAGAAAAATACTATGAAGAACATTCGTTGTATTACATACTTAAATTTTCAAATCTTTAGTATGATCAAGTTCAAATTTCATCTTTTCAAGATCCATTTTCAAAAATGAATTTTCAAACTAAAATTCTTGTGTTTCCTTTCAAAATGGTTGCATTTTGTGATTTCTACACTAACATTGTTTTAATAAAACCTTGACAACTGTCTCAAAACCAAATGATTTGATTGAACCTTTTTAATATTTTCTTCTTTCTCATCAAGTTCGTTCTAAAAACTTTCACTTTGTTTAAAAAAATAATATTTGATTTGTTAAGCTTTAGAGATTCTCGATAAACATCATTAAATATCTTTTGAACATCACTATCATCATCGCTACTATCATCTTATGATCTAGGAATAGATATGTATGAACTATCACTACAACAAGATATGTACTTTTCCTAGTAGCTTTGGTGATATTCTACTTCACCACACTCTTATCCTTTTTCACTCTGAAAGCAATCATCGTATCATTCTCCCTAAAGAAAAAAGGAATCGGTTTCCTTCGAATGATGTGAATAACATACACTCAATGTGTCAACTTGAGATGAGGGAAACTTATTTTTTTTAGACTCAAAATCATTTTGCAAAGATTTAAATCTTTTCCCAAGTTCACTTTTAGTATTTTCACAAACACAAAGTTCTTTTTTCACTTTTTCAAATTCAAGAGTCAACGTACTTTTACTTTCATCCACAACCCGGAGTTTTTCTCTCAAATAACAACTCAATTTTCTCAAATTGAATTTTTTTTTTCTCTCAAGGCATAGATATCTTCAAAAAACCAACTCTTCTCATTTTCAACATTTGATTGGTAAGTTGACTAGCCATTTCAAACTCCTTAAAAGCTTATTTTTCTTGTCCATGGAGTTTAACTTTATTATCCAATTTAATACTAAGTATTTTTATTTTTAGAAGTTGAGCATTCAACACTTCATTCTTTTGACTCAAGGAATTGAAAATTTTAATTTCATCACGTTCATAAAAATCAAGACCAATAGATTTTGATATGTTTTGAGAGTGAGATGATTTCAAAACATTCTTTTCAAATTGATCTTTCAATCGATCTAACCTTTCACTATTACTTAACATAATGTAAATCAAAATCTTGTATTATAGCACTTATAGTCACAACACAAGAACAAGCAAACAAGGTCTACAAGTAAAAACAACAAACACACAATAAGGCAAGGATCAACTCAAGCACGATAATCCTATACAAATGAGAACCATGATCTGGTACCAATTAAGGAAGTGTGTTCAATGCTCTAAGTTAGCCTCAATCCCAAACCTAGAGGGGGTGAATAGGTTTGATCTAAAATTATGATAAATTTTTCATTTCAAATAAGTTTAATTTCACAACCTAGAAGATTAACAAAATTTACTAATTGGATTAGCTAATTATAAGATCAACACACACAATAAGAAATTAGGTAAACCTAGATGAACGGGACTAGAATTAACACAACCAAGTCAATTTTTGTCCAAAACACAAGTCACAATTAAGATCCAACTATTCAAATGTGTGCATAAGCGTGCAAAATAATTATAAACACACGCGACATAAATTTTACAAGGAAAACCCCCGAACAAGGGTTACAAAACCTTAGACGCACTCCAAATTCTATTTCTACTTGAAAAGAATTTTATAAAAAGAAAGAAGATGCCTATCATTCATGTCCTTACGAGTAGTTACCTATGAACTTCAAACTTTCCCTCACAATAAATATAAACCAAATCCAAGATCCATGAATACGGTGACAAACTCCATTCATCTTATTGGAATCAAAACACATCTTGGTCTCTCAAATGGATTAACAAGACTATTGTTTTAGATTGTGAAGAACTGGATCATAATAATTTAGAAAAGGTAGTTTGAATGAAGAAAGGCTAGTGTGTAAATATGAACAAAACACTCTCAATTCTCTCACTAAGACATTAAATAAAGGTATAAGATATAATTTTCATAAAAAAGGAGGGAACAAGTGAATTTGGAAAGAGAGGCAATAATAGAAGCTCTCAACCAAAAAATTACTCTCAAAGGTCTATTGTAGAAGCGTGTTTTTAGATATTTTAAGAAATGAGTGGGAAATGTGCTTTAAATATGATTTAAAAAAAAATATGGGTCATTCGTGTGCACAAAAAGATCTAAATATTCATACGTAGTTATCCAGTGTGGACAACTAGATCTGGACATGTTCATGCCCCCATTTTGTGCCCATTCGCACACCCATATTTGTGCCCTTGTGCACGTCTCATGCACACACACACATTTTGTTCTTGTTCGCACACCTAAAAAAAATCAAAATCATTTTAAAAAGACGTGCCTAGATCTCAATACTTCAAAAATAAAATACCAACTCCCAAAATCATTTTCTTAAAAGATTTAAGTCGTAACTATAACATTTTATCATTCTTGCACATTTTCAGAAATTTTTTTTTGCACATGTGTGTGTACAACCAAAATTGATTCACAAACTACAAAAAGGATATAATCCTCACGCTTTAATTTTTAACCCACGTCAACAATAGTCTTCAACTTGAGTGAGAGTGTATGATCTTTAATCTTCAAGTCATACATCCGTCTAACCTAATCTAGACCATGCCTCACTCATGGCGATCAAGTCTATGTGACTTGATGTGACACCCCGACAAATTAAATACCGGGTAGCTACTCCTTTATTAAATTAATTCAAAATGCCAAGTTGGCTCAGTTAATAGCATCACTGTCGAAAACATTTTATTATTTCTAACCACCTAGTATTTAAAAAGTAAGTTGTCAAATTTTAATCTAAGTCTGATTAACATGCAACAAGTGTAATGAAGAATAATAACACCATTCACCATAATGAAGTAAATAGAATAACCAACACATGCTATAAATAAATCTGGAGGAAAGACTCCTCACAACAAATCCCACAACTGAAATAAGTAAGGAAATACTAAATATTCAATTAATACATGCCAGAGTCTGAAAAACTGAAATGGAAATGTCTCTAATAAAATTTGGGCAACATGCCCTACAACTGAGGAATACTGAGTATGGAATCCAAATCATATAAGCGTCTAAAAGAAAATCCCTGTAGCTTCCACAAGCAGCTACAGCTCGTCATCTGAGTGAGAATCCTATGCATGGTGTCCTTGTGGCTGGGCACCAAAAATGGTTTTACAAAAAAATAGATTTGAAAGCAAACGGGTCAGAGCCCGAATGTGGAGATATTTTAAAAACCTGCAAGTGCTTTAAAAACATTTAAAACAGTATATGCAAAATACATGTTAGGACGTGCTCTCACATGAGATACTCACCTCTCGTCTAACTGTGCAGACCTAACGTTCCTGTACCCATCCATGTGTTAACTCATAACTATCTACTTCTAAAGAGTTTCTAACACTTCTACTCGGTTCACGTTCAATTTCCAATCTTAACAATTAAATAGAGAGTTCTACTTTAATTCTCGGATTCCCAATTATTAACAAAACCATTTATTGATAAAAGTTCCCTTTTTATCTTTTCATAACATTACCATAACTATACTCACAATTAACATAGTAAATTCCTTCTCATTTAACCGTATATTTTCACATCATAAATATACAATACAAGCACCCAAAGGCTAAGCTGCGGTGCACACATACTCTGCTATCCATCCCGGTACATCACGTACATAAGGATCACGCATTCCGAATCTCTCAGGAATAGTTCAGATAACAACATCACAAATAGTGGAGGCGAACACAGTCACCATCACATGGGTTACGTACATACCTACGCTCCCATGATCAGCAAACTTATTAACATCCCAATAAGTCCTTCAATGACCTATGTTCATCTAGGTAACCAATCTAAATCCGGGCAACACAAGGATAAGAAGGCCTTAAGCGAACGTAAACCTCCCGTGATAGCAAGTATGGTAGGTATGTCATACACATAAAATTATATACTAAGCATTCACACATCTTAGATATCTCAATATTAATAAAGGTATACTCTACATCATTATACCATTATTCCAAATTCATATATTTCAAGTATCCCGATAATATAGAAATTAAATTGTCGACACGTCTCACGTCGTAGTTTCCTTAAACTTAAAACCTATCTCAAATAGACTATTAAGTTCCCATTATTCTCACATATAACACTTTTACACCTAAGGTCTTTAATTCTACCCCAGGCCTTATTTCATCAATTTATTCAAATTGCACTATTAACCCAAATATTATCTCACATAACGAATTTCATTAATTTAAAATAATTCCTCAAATTGAATTCTAATTAAGGTCCAATCTCATAATCATGCCTACTGGTCTTCCTTAAGGTTAAGGGTATTCACAAGGTCTCCAATAATATCATTCAAGGATTAACACCATTAAAATTTAATTAGGTAAAAACTATACTCATTCTGGGAAGGTCGATCGATCGACCTTTACCTTCGATCGATCGATGGTGGTCGATCGATCGACTGAAGAACATCGATCGATCGAACGCACCAGGTCTGGTTACGGACTGCTTCGTTTTGCAGTTACCAATTCGTCCAAAAACACCATTTTTAAGCATGAAACTCTAAGACAAGGTTACAATATCATCATACTATCATCCTACAACAGTATTAACATTCTAAATCCCATAATTCATCATTTAAAGGCTTTGTTTTAGATCAAAACTACATAAAGATTTCCAGATTTCTTCCTCATTCAAGAACATCAATAAACTACTTCTAAATTCCATTTTTAGATCATCAATGGTTCTATTTAGAACATAAATTTTGTCCAGAATATTACTACATGCAATCCCTAACATAATTCCAAGCTTTTAACTTCCAATTTATGGGTCTAAATCATCTCCCAAGATAAATTTCGAAAATTCCTAAACATGGAAAAGCATAGCTTGAATCAAACGAATTTAAACCACTTGCCTTAATCTTTCTCTGAATTTGGTGTTGAATCTTGAAAGCTAAGTTGTTCTCCTTCTCTCTTTCTGCAGAATTATCTTCCTTCTCTCTCTCTCTCTACAAGTTCTTCCCAAGGTTGATGACAATGGAGGTGATGGAGGTGTGTTTGGTTTTTGGTAAGTTGGAACTATATTTCAACTTCTCCCGTAGCCCATTAAGTCTCTTAGTGTAGTTAGTGGGTTAAGTGGGTTAAAGAAGAAGTCAGATTTGTATTTCCAATTTTCGTCACTTTTAATTCCCAAAAATACAAAATTACCAAAATGCCCCTATAAGTTACCGGTATGGCCCAATAATGCCCCGGAACCCAAACTTAACCCTCGGCTAGTGTTTTCAGACTATTTCGACCCTTCCGGACGCGTTGGCGCACTCAAAATGACCATACGGGTGATGGAACTGAAATTCACTTTTTAAATATAATAATATATACCATGACACGGCGGTCACACGCGTCTCAATAAAATTCCCAAATTGCCGTATTTAAATCTCACGACAATTTCAATATTTCCAATATTCATATATTGCCATATATACACATTATAATCAAATACTAACTCACATCTCGTTAATATTTTTATCCGGATTAATTTCCAAATTAATACACATTTAATTCAATTAATCCCAAAAATAAATATCACAGAAAATACGGGGTATTACATACTCCCCCCCTAATAACTGAATTTCGTCACGAAATTCGGAAAAGTAAGGTACGCCTGGAAAAATAGGTATCCTCCAGTGTTGAGAAGAATTATAAAAAGAAGTCCAAATTACTAAAACCCTCGCTACACAATGAGTTTGTTTAACATACTTGATACCTTATCAGAATAATCTCGATAAATGCACTTCGCGTTGTGCTATTATTAAACAACATTCTAGTAAAAATACCTTATACATCATTGGCCATACTGCCTTAATATCATTATGAGTCCGCACCTCACCACGCATTAACTCCCGCGTTTATCAACACATGAAACACCCATTCTGGAAGGAATCAATAACACATCTGACTACTCTTGACCACTCTTTGAATCTCTATTCCCGACGTTGTGACCATTACCCAAGGGAAAACCACTTCAGCCTATTGGTGTTACACCAACCTTTATAAGTACCTTGTCCACCATAAATATATACGGGTGCTTTTCCCCCAACGCTATCATTTGGTAATATCTGCTCCTCATGTCTACAATGTACCTCACTAGTTATACCCGATTTGGAATTGAAAATATCGCAATGGATCCAAAATTTCTTTCATACAATCCGTCAGTCGTTAGTCACCTTGTGCCTGAACTTCGGGTTTTAGGTGATACAACCCTCAGTTTGAATTGTTATTTCTCATTACTTATTATCACCCCACTTGAATGTGGATATCGGGGATTTCATCCCAGTTCTAAATAGTATTACGTCGAACCACGTACCGACGTGTTCACTATCTAATAGTGTAAATTACCCCAAGTATATAACCATTTCTCTCCTTCTGGACCATGTACCACATAACCATTTCTCACTTTTTCCACTTGACCCTCCCATTCTTGGAATCGTCGTCTTGGTACAAAATTATTTGGTGGTTCATCTAACCCTAACTGGTCTACTACTTACTATCCCTCTTTCAATGCCGATATTCACATAAACTTTCCCCCATTCGAAGATAGTTGATGATCTTATTCTCCCGACGAATACCAAAAGTTTTGAACTTTACCCCTTTTCACTACTTTGTACATAACTAGACTTCATACCTGATTGACATCCTCATTTTATTTACTCTTGAGTTACCCTCAACATTCGATTGATGGTAAAAACACCCCGCCCGCTCGGGGAGAGCGAACGATGCGCTACTATCGATAAACTAAGCTAATCCACAATTAACAAGGTATACAGCATCCAAATCCCATAATAAAACAAGAAACCACTATTCTTATCTTCAATTTAATTCAACAAATCTCTCGAAATAATTACAACAATCCAACTATCTCGAAAATAAAATAAATCTCCAAATTTGAACGTGCTACACTGACTACACATGATATCCACTTACACCTTATCTTATGACGTTTAATCTCATAAGTAAAAAATCTCATTCTTCCATGTTCCCTCTTCCTGTGATTTACGCTTTAGTAAATCAAGATGTATTTGCCCCTTATAACCCATCCATACTGTTTTTAAACATTATATACGATTCATACAAATCCCAACTCTTTATTGTCACTGTAAATACAACGGTGCTATACCACTAGGGCGTTCTCAATCGCTTCTGAATTACAAACCCTAAATCCTCCTTATCCTCAATGCGTCCCTCAATATGCCGTGCCAAAACTAATATTATTAGTATTTACATAGTAATTTACCAACAACTGTCTCTAATGGCCTTACAACATAATTTACTCCTTGTAACTTCCCGTTATAACTACATACTCCCGTATCGACAGAGGTATCCAATTCATGAACGAAGGACCACACTTCTCCTTACTACCAATCTTACGCTAAGTTTCATGCGTGGGGTGTCTCGCAAATTGAAATCCAAACAAGGAACCCCCCCGATACACTACTACCTAACATTGTTGGTCATCGGAATCCGTTAAGCCCTGTCCATAGTATGTACCCCTACACTCTCGTTTCTCAACAAAGTTACATTTTGCCGCAATGACACTTAAACAAGGAACTCCCTTCGAATGACACTTTCTCTTGACAATGATGGTACTCACATTCCATATACACCACGTAACTAAGATCGGGGTTCTCAAAATCCCGTCCCCAGACACACAACTATGAGTATAAACTCCCAAATCTTTAACGGGGAATAAAATGATGCACTTCTTTTGTTATAACTTCTCTATCGTTAAATATAAAAACCAACTAACTCTTTGTTGACTAGTAAATCAATTACATACGACTCATAATAATGAAATCCCTACGCATAATGGGATTTAATATCCGAGACCATTACACCATTTTGAAATCACAACATATTCAAATATATGTATATATACCTATATACAAATGTACAATTGCGAGTCCGACCCTCTCACAGATGGGGCCTCGCCAGAACAAAACATGCTACCCCAAGGTGGCAATCCCAATAAACTTGCAATACCAGCACACTATCAGTATAATCATATATATAAAGCCATAAATAATATCATCTCATACTCGTATAATACAGCACTAAAATAAGTAATTTCAATAAAGCAGAACCGCTATTAATATACCCATTAATCCTCCGCGGATGACAAAAAAAGTAATCCCCCACACTATCAGGGAAAAAAATTCTTATATATAATAAAGTTACTGATATACTCACTAAATTCGACTCTCAAGTGAAAATAACAATAGTGACAAATGTAGCAACTCATTCACGCCACAAATAACATGCATCATCATCTGAGAATGTAACTCATACTTCTATTTTATCAATCGTCCCGGCTACTCAAATGGTTCCTGGACATACCACACATATCTGTCCCACACCGAATATTTCAATAATTGTTGCCCTCGCCAGGCACAATAACTTGATCCCTACCCTTGTATCGGGATTTTTTTTTTTTATAACGCACGGGTTTCACTCCCCACAGAAATACCTCTACACATACTCCACTTATCTTCTATCTCACAAATCATGTTAAGGTGGTCCATCTCTCGGACGTTGGTAGTCTCGACTCAGACGACTATCTCTGTTGTTCCCTTAGTGTTGACGGCCCTAAAGATCACGCTACTAATTTTTCCACCTCTTTTACTGAAATTACCATCGCTCGGTAGTAATTCCGCTATCGAATTATTTTAACGGTTTCTCCATTGGGTCTTCCCATTGGGGTGCTTCTCCAACACCAGTTTTCCCCAGTCTTACTATATGTAAGGTTCTCGATTCTCGTGTCTCCCCACCCGGGGATGTTTACCTCCAAATTAACACTATGCGACAATACCATTTGCTTTAACCGTCTAAGCAGAGTCCTGCCCGAAGGACTTGCGATTCTCCTCTGTAAATTTCCCTTTAATATCCCCTTCTCCGTTTCACCTACTTCACCCGGTGTAGAGTTCACTAAATAATTTTATTTCTCCTCACAAAGTGACCTCTGTCTGGACCTCTCGTGTGAGTTCAGAACGACATTCGTTTCTCACCCTAAACATTTGATTACGGAACTTATGGTCAAACCATTCGTGTACGCCTTCTCTCGACGTTACATCCCACTTATAAGTGTGGTGATTGTTTCTCCCCATAGAAACTCCGCTCTCACGAGATGAGAAAATTTTTCCTCAAATTTTCACTCTCGATTAGCCATACTCCGACACAAGTCCAAGCCTTTGGATACTTTGCGTTCGTTTGGCTAGCACATGCCGTCTTCTCCTTTCGAGTATTACCACTGCTGGTTCTCTTCAATGTTACATTAATTCTTTCTCTCCCATTCCAACCTTGTTGGATGTGTCTAATTTGACCCCATTCCTTACTATAGCCGTACCCGGAAGTCTCAGGTTGCGTCTTAGCCTTCTAGATCATCCAGGACTTCCGTGCCATAGTATCGGTGACTTCAACTACGGTCATCCTTATTTAAATAAATCAATTATCCTCGATATATGTTTGCCTCCTGCTGTTCACCCAACTGTCTTCGCCTGACGTACTGCATTGTTCGGTACTCGAATACACCCGATCGCAAATAAGATTCACTACCATATGTATTAAAGCAGGAGAACGAAATCTCACCAAAGATATCAACAATCCTAAGCATAGGGCTCTATATCAAAGAAAGCTCAGCGGAAACATAATAAGCCGTACAGATCCTAAGGACACTAGAACCTGATGCTCTGATACCACTTGTGACACCCCGACTAATTAAATACCGGGTAGCTACTCCTTTAATAAATTAATTCAAAATGCCAAGTTGGCCCAGTTAATAGCATCACTGTCGAAAACATTTTATTATTTCTAACTACCTTGTATTTAAAAAGTAAGTTGTCAAATTTTAATCTAAGTCTGATTAACATGCAACAAGTGTAATGAAGAATAATAACACCATTCACCATAATGAAGTAAATAGAATAACCAACACATGCTATAAATAAATCTGGAGGAAAGACTCCTCACAACAAATCCCACAACTGAAATAAGTAAGGAAATACTAAATATTCAATTAATACATGCCAGAGTCTGAAAAACTGAAATGGAAATGTCTCTAATAGAATTTGGGCAACATGCCCTACAACTGAGGAATACTGAGTATGGAATCCAAATCATATAAGCGTCTAAAAGCAAATCCCTGTAGCTTCCACAAGCAGCTACAACTCGTCATCTCAGTGAGAATCCTATGCATGGTGTCCTTGTGGCTGGGCACCTAAAATGGTTTTACAAAAAAATAGATTTGAAAGCAAACGGGTCAGGGCCCGAATGTGGAGATATTTTAAAAACCTGCAAGTGCTTTAAAAACATTTAAAACAGTATGTGCAAAATACATGTTAGGACGTGCTCTCACATGAGATACTCACCTCTCGTCTAACTGTGCACTCTTAACGTTCCTGTACCCATCCATGTGTTAACTCATAACTATCTACTTCTAAAGAGTTTCTAACACTTCTACTCGGTTCACGTTCAATTTCCAATCTTAACAATTAAATAGAGAGTTCTACTTTAATTCTCAGATTCCCAATTATTAACAAAACCATTTATTGATAAAAGTTCCTTTTTTATCTTTTCATAACATTACCATAACTATACTCACAATTAACATAGTAAATTCCTTCTCATTTAACCGTATATTTTCACATCATAAATATACAATACAAGCACCCAAAGGCTAAGCTGCGGTGCATACATACTCTTCTATCCATCCCGGTACATCACGTACATAAGGATCACGCATTCCGAATCTCTCAGGAATAGTTCAGATAACAACATCACAAATAGTGGAGGCGAACACAGTCACCATCACATGGGTTACGCACATAACTATGCTCCCATGATCAGCAAACTTATTAACATCCCAATAAGTCCTTCAATGATCTATGTTCATCGAGGTAACCAATCTAAATCCGGGCAACACAAGGATAAGAAGGCCTTAAGCGAACGTAAACCTCCCGTGATAGCAAGTATGGTAGGTATGTCATACACATAAAATTATATACTAAGCATTCACACATCTTAGATATCTCAATATTAATAAAGGTATACTCTACATCATTATACCATTATTCCAAATTCATATATTTTAAGTATCCCGATAATATAGAAATTAAATTGTCGACACGTCTCACGTCGTAGTTTCCTTAAACTTAAAACCTATCTCAAATAGACTATTAAGTTCCCATTATTCTCACATATAACACTTTTACACCTAAGGTCTTTACTTCTGCCCCAGACCTTATTTCATCAATTTATTCAAATTGCACTATTAACCCAAATATTATCTCACATAACGAATTTCATTAATTTAAAATAATTCCTCAAATTGAATTCCAATTAAGGTCCAATCTCATAATCATGCCTACTAGTCTTCCTTAAGGTTAAGGGTATTCACAAGGTCTCCAATATTATCATTCAAGGATTAACACCATTAAAATTTAATTAGGGAAAAACTTTACTCATTCTGGGAAGGTCGATCGATCGATGGTGGTCGATCGATCGACTGAAGAACATCGATCGATCGAACGCACCAGGTCTGGTTACGGACTGCTTCGTTTTGCAGTTACCAATTCGTCCAAAAACACCATTTTTAAGCATGAAACTCTAAGACAAGGTTACAATATCATCATACTATCATCCTACAACAGTATTAACATTCTAAATCCCATAATTCATCATTTAAAGGCTTTGTTTTAGATCAAAACTACGTAAGGATTTCCAGATTTCTTCCTCATTCAAGAACATCAATAAACTACTTCTAAATTCCATTTTTAGATCATCAATGGTTCTGTTTAGAACATAAATTTCGTCCAGAATATTACTACATGCAATCCCTAACATAATTCCAAGCTTTTAACTTCCAATTTATGGGTCTAAATCATCTCCCAAGATAAATTTCGAAAATTCCTAAACATGGAAAAGCATAGCTTGAATCAAATGAATTTAAACCACTTGCCTTAATCTTTCTCTGAATTTGGTGTTGAATCTTGAGAGCTAAGTTGTTCTCCTTCTCTCTTTTTGCAGAATTCTCTTCCTTCTCTCTCTCTCTCTACAAGTTCTTCCCAAGGTTGATGACAATGGAGGTGATGGAGGTGTGTTTGGTTTTTGGTAAGTTGGAACTATATTTCAACTTCTCCCGTAGCCCATTAAGTCTCTTAGTGTAGTTAGTGGGTTAAGTGGGTTAAAGAAGAAGTCAGATTTGTATTTCCAATTTTCGTCACTTTTAATTCCCAAAAATACAAAATTACCAAAATGCCCCTATAAGTTACCGGTATGGCCCAATAATGCCCCGAAACCCAAACTTAACCCCCGGCTAGTGTTTTCAGACTATTTCGACCCTTCCGGACGCGTTGGCGCACTCAAAATGACCATACGGGTGATGGAACTGAAATTCACTTTTTAAATATAATAATATATACCATGACGCGGCGGTCACACGCGTCTCAACAAAATTCCCAAATTGCCGTATTTAAATCTCACGACAATTTCAATATTTCCAATATTCATATATTGCCATATATACACATTATAATCAAATACTAACTCACATCTCGTTAATATTTTTATCCGGATTAATTTCCAAATTAATACACATTTAATTCAATTAATCCCAAAAATAAATATCACAGAAAATACGAGGTATTACACTTGATAGACTCAATGTTTTAACATGGAAATATTGATAATTTATATAAAATTACAACAATTACATTTTCAAAGATCCATTACGAAAACGAGTTGAGTATTAGTCTAAAACGAGAACCAATACAGGAGGTGCTTGAACTTTTTAGTCCTACTACGGGGTTCCCTTAGTCATTGTTTCACATCTTAGTGAGATAGTGACAAATATTCTAATTAATTATATATGCAAACTGCTAGTTAGATTTTAATTATCACTTAGTTTTTAAAATATACCAACTATTCTGAGCATGCCACCTAGTTTTTTAATTAAAGATGATTGGAATTGAATTTCTATAAATTGTTTATCTTTTCTTAACGGAGTTTTTATCCATATACATATGTATTAGGAATTTGGTCAGGGACTATGGATTCTGTAGATTGACTGAATTTGTGAGTAAACTCTCTATCCCTATGAATTTTTTGTTGGAAAATTGGAACTTAAATGGGTATTTAAAGCTGTCCAGATTTTTCTGGACAGATTTTTGAGCAACTTTGAGCTCAAATTTAGGTGGGACCCACACTACGGAAATTGTGGGACCATATACGAACGCGTTCACCTCCGCAAGGAGATTAACGTAGTATATTCATATGTCCAATTTCAATAAGTTATGAATGATAATTATGTCCCCAAAGTGACTCACAAAGCAATGAAAGTTAATGAATTGGGTGTGTTTTAACTCTTGTCCCACATTGGAAGAGTAGTGGAATTTTGATGAGTTAATAACACCCCAAGTATGGACTAAGGCTTGGATGCCTTGGGGGTATCCCAACTCTTTGAAGGGGAGATGACCTAAGCTATGCTCGGGTTGACTTTTGGTCAAAAGTCCACGCGCGCGCGCGCTCGTCCGTCCGTCCGGCCGGCCGGAAGGCTCAGCTCGGTTCGGTTCGGGCTTGGGCTTGGGCTTATAAAAATTCTTAAATTTTTGGGCCGAATCTAATTAACTTTCTGGGCTTTAATTAATTAATTACGGAATTAATTAATCTTTAATTAACTGATAATCAGTTAATTCCAAGAGTCAGCAGTTAACCAAATTAACTGCTTTGACAGTTAATTTCGGTTTTGACTGTTCCCAACAGTCAAGACATTTACTATAAATAAAATGTTTCCCCCTCAGTTTTAAAAAATGAAAAAATAAACCCTCCAAAATTCCGAAAATGCTACTGCATTATTTCCTCTGCCCAGAAAATTCTTTTGTTCATTTCTGCATTGCATGTTCTTGGTTGTGTTGAGTACAAAACACAGAAATTGTGTTCGCTGGGATTAGTCATTGCTGTGCTGCTTGATTAAATCCGAAAATCCGTTCTATCTTCGGAGGCAATTATTCATTAAACTCAAGCACGTTGGAGGAATAATTTTGTCTTAAGGAGACTGTTCAACAGGGCTCGGATTTCTTTCTAATTATTATTATTTCTGCAAATTCTAGTAAGTATTTCATTTCTATAATTCTGTTTCAATTCTGTCATCGTTCATAATTCTGTACAATTGTTATTTATAAATAGTAGACATAACAATCTTAAGACAAAATTATTTACTTCTACTGTTTTTAGTGTACAGAATTTTTTTTTATTACAGAAATTTTTTTGTTGGAAATAAATCTGTTTTGACAGAAAAAAAAAATGAATTAATTTACAGCTTTATTGTAGAAATTAGTAAAACAGTTTTGATATAGAAATTAATTTCTATACTGTTTTTATATTCTGTTTTAGAAAATAAAATTTTATTTGTGTATTCTTGTTAAAATCTGTTTATCTAAATTTTTTTTAATCTTAAATTATAATTCTGTTTTGTACGGGATTCTTTTTATTATTAAAAATTAGTGTGACACAGATTTTATAATTTAATTCTGTTTTGTACGGAATTCTGTTTATATTACAATTTTATTCTGAATTATTATTTGAATTCTTTTGGAATTCATTTATTGTGAATTATATTTGGAGGAAATTGGTGCACAGAATTTTGTATTCTGTTTTGATTAATTCATTATATATGAATTTTATCATTGATAAAAATTCTGTTTTTGTAACAGAAATGGAATCACAAAGTACGAACACTACTCCTACGAAACTGATTGTCACCAACACAAATGTGACTGCACCCGTATCTATGCCACACGGGGAGAAACCGGAAATGTTCATTGGGGCTGACTTTAAACGTTGGCAAGGGCAAATGTACTTCTATCTCACTACCTGCCAACTGGGCAGGTTTGTATATGAAGATTGCCCCTCTATTCAAGAGGGAGATGACGCTGAAAAGGTTGCTGCTATCGATGCTTGGAAGCATTCGGACTACCTATGCCGAAATTATATTTTGGCCTACTTGGACAAGACTTTGTACCATGTCTATTGCACTATCAAAACTTCCAAGGAATTATGGAATTCTTTGGAAAAGAAGTATAAAACTGAAGATGCTGGGATGAAGAAATTTATCATTGGGCGTTTTCTGGACTTCAAAATGGTTGATTCTAAATCTGTAATCTCGCAAGTGAAAGAATTCCAAGTGATCCTCCATGACATTCATGCTGAAGGAATGTCAATTAGTGAAACTTTCCAAGTTGCTGCAATTGTTGAAAAGTTGCCACCTTCTTGGACTTTGTTCAAAAACTATCTCAAGCACAAGCGTAAGGAGATGAATGTGGAGGAGTTGGTGGTCCGGCTAAGAATCGAAGAAGACAACCATGAGTCTCAAAAGAAAAGTGGGAAGAATCCGATGGAAACAAAGGTCCATGTCGTTGAAGGTCCTAAAAAGAACAAACGAAAGTATGATAGGGAAGGCACTTCCAAACATAACAAGAAAAAGTTCAAAGGCAAATGCTACAATTGTGGTAAACCGGGACACCGCTCAAGTGAGTGTCGTAAGCCTAAGAAGCAAAATAAAAATAACTCTCAAGCAAATGTGACTGAGGGTGAGAATATCACCAATGATTTGGCAGATATGAATCTTTCTGCCATTGTCTCTGAATGTAACTTGGTTGGAAATACCAAGGAATGGTGGGTGGACACTGGAGCCACACGACACATTTTTGCAAACAAATGGATGTTCTCCACCTATAAGCCTTTGGAAAATGAGGAGAACCTTTTTATGGGAAATTCTTCCACTTCTAAGGTGGTGGGACAAGGAAAGATTGCTTTGAAAATGACTTCTAGAAAGGAACTTACTCTCAACAATGTTCTTCACGTGCCTGATATTCGAAAGAATCTGATTTCTGGATCTCTCCTTACTA
Source organism: Sambucus nigra (assembly GCA_949130495.1). NCBI lineage: Eukaryota > Viridiplantae > Streptophyta > Magnoliopsida > Dipsacales > Adoxaceae > Sambucus > Sambucus nigra. Next base: position 305,712,927 of record OX422223.1, read on the forward strand.
AGAATGGTTTCAAGCTTGTGTTTGTGTCTGATCGCTTTGTGTTGTCTAAAAATGACATGTATGTAGGAAAGGGCTACCTAAATGAGGGGCTCTTTAAACTGAATGTTCTTACTGTAACCCCTAAAACATCTGTTTCAATAAATGAAGTTTCTAGTTCTTCTTATTTGATTGAGTCATCTAATATTTGGCATGCTAGATTGGGACATGTTAATTTTGATACATTGCGTAGATTAATTAACTTGGAATTTTTGCCAAAATTCAATATTGATAAAAATCATGAATGTGAAATTTGTGTGGAATCTAAATTAGCTAGATTACCTTTCCATTCTATTGAAAGGATAACTGAACCTTTAGATTTAATTCACACCGATATTTGTGATTTAAAATTTGTTCAAACTAGAGGTGGGAAAAAGTATTTTATTACTTTTATTGACGATTGCACAAAATATTGCTATGTATATTTGTTACATAGTAATGATGAGGCTATTAATGCATTTAAACAATATAAAAATGAAGTTGAGAATCAATTAAGCAAAACGATAAAGGCTATTAGAAGTGATAGAGGAGGTGAATATGAATATCCATTTGAGGAATTTTGTTCTGAAAATGGGATTATTCATCAACAACCGCTCCTTATTCTCCTCAATCGAATGGTGTTGCTGAACGCAAAAACCGTACTTTGAAAGAAATGATGAACTCAATGTTATTAAGTTCAGGAGCTCCACAAAATTTGTGGGGGGAAGCCTTACTTTCTGCAAATTACATTCTCAATAAAGTACCTCACAAAAAGACTCACAAGACACCTTATGAATTATGGAAAGGTCGAAAACCTTCCTATAAATATTTACGAGTGTGGGGATGCTTAGCCAAAGTGATGGTTCCTAAACCTAAAAAGGTAAGAATAGGGCCAAAAACCGTGGATTGTGTATTCATCGGTTATGCTACTAATAGCAGTGCATCTCGATTTCTAGTTTGTAAATCTGAGATTTCGGACATTCATGTAAATACGATTATTGAATCGAGGGATGCTTCATTTTTTGAAAATGAATTCCCGTATAACATGACCCGAGAATCTGGTCCTTCTAAAAGGACAAATCAAGATACTACAAGTGGTACTCATCAACCTATTGAATCAATAGAGGATGAACCAAGACGTAGTAAAAGAGCAAAAACCTCAACTTCTTTCGGCCCGAATTTTCTAACATATTTGTTAGAAAATGAACCTCAATCGTATAAAGAAGCTATATCCTTACCCGATGCTTCCAATTGGAAAGAAGCAATTAATAGTGAAATTGAATCCATATTACAAAATCATACATGGGAACTAGTGGATCTTCCACCAGGTTCAAAACCGTTAGGTTATAAATGGATCTTCAAAAAGAAATTGAAGGCCGATGGATCAATTGATAATTATAAAGCTAGACTTGTAGCTAAAGGCTATAGGCAAAAGGAAGGGTTGGATTACTTCGACACATATTCACCGGTAACAAGAATAACGTCCTTTCGGATGTTAATAGCAATAGCTGCTATTAATGGACTTGAAATACATCAAATGGATGTAAAAACTGCATTCTTAAACGGTGAACTAGACGAGGAAATTTATATGGAGCAACCTGAAGGGTTCAAAGCTCCCGGACAAGAAGGAAAAGTATGTAAGCTTGTTAAATCACTATATGGATTAAAACAAGCACCTAAACAATGGCATGAAAAATTTGATAATGCAATGTTATCAAATGGTTTCAAAATCAATGAATGCGATAAATGTGTTTACTTTAAATACATTCAAAATGGATATGTCATTGTATGCCTCTATGTTGATGATATGCTTATCATGGGTAGTAACTTGGAAATTGTCAAAACTACAAAACAAATGTTAAGTAGTAGATTTGACATGAAAGATATGGGAATCGCCGATGTTATATTAGGAATTAAAATTTCTAGAACATCGGACGGACTTATATTATCTCAATCTCATTACATTGAGAAAGTACTTGAAAAAGAAGTATGATATTAGTCCTACCAAGACACCTGTAGATGTAAATTTACATCTAGCAAGAAATAATGGTGAAAGCATATCTCAACTAGAATATTCTCGTATTATTGGCAGTTTAATGTATATCATGAACTGTACGCGACCGGACATAACATACTCAATAAGTAAGCTAAGTCGATTTACGAGTAATCCAGGAAGAGATCACTGGAAAGCAATATTGAGAGTTTTGGGTTATTTAAAATATACTCAAAACTATGGATTGCATTACTCAAAATATCTAGCTGTTCTTGAAGGACATTGCGATGCAAATTGGATATCTGATACAAAAGACTCTAAGTCTACGAGTGGGTATGTGTTTACCCTCGGAGGTGCAGCCGTATCTTGGAAATCCTCAAAACAAACGTGCATTGCTAGATCGACAATGGAATCTGAATTCATTGCTCTAGACAAAGCTGGAGAAGAAGCCGAATGGCTTCGAAATTTCTTAGAGGATGTTCCAAATTGGTCTAAACCTGTGCCCGCAATATGTATACATTGCGATAGCCAATCAGCGATTGGAAGGGCACAAAATCACATGTATAACGGAAAGTCACGACATATTCGTCGTCGACACAATACCGTTAGACAACTTCTCTCAAACGGAATTATCTCAATTGACTATGTAAAGTCAAAAGATAATATATCGGATCCACTAACGAAAGGTTTAAACCGAGAGCAAGTTGAAAGATCATCGAGAGGAATGGGTCTAAAGCCTATAAATAAATAAGAATCAATATAGTGGCAACCCAACCTAGCTGACTGGAGATCCCAAGATCTAGGTTCAATGGGCAAACCGAACTACGTTATATTCAGTAAGCACTGGAGGATATTTAATCCTATCCATTCCAAAGATGAGACAGTGCATATCTGCCGCGAAATTAGGATAAGTTATGCTTTTAATGACATCTATATCTTAGTACGTCTAAGTGGGGTATTGCAGAATACTCTTTATGGAAGTCACCTACGTAAGTAAGAAGGGGGCCACTTCTATGAGAATAATGAAAGGCATATTCTCTAAAATACTTGCGGAACCAAGTGGTGTTCACGACCAAAATGAACACAAACGTGAGAACCAACTGTGTTGAAGAATTATTGTGTGAATACTGTTGTCTAGGTTTACAAAAACAGTTGACGATTCAAGGACGTGAAGCCTACTGATTAACCAAGTAAATCCGATAGTATATCACTAAGGAAAGTTCAAGGCCACTAGGCTACTTCTCCCGATTCAATAAGTCTTCAGTTTTACTCAACCTGTGTCTGCATCTGCATCAGCATCTATTTTGTTTTATTTATAGCGATATATCATTCATGTGGGGGATTGTTGGAAAATTGGAACTTAAATGGGTATTTAAAGCTGTCCAGATTTTTCTGGACAGATTTTTGAGCAACTTTGAGCTCAAATTTAGGTGGGACCCACACTACGGAAATTGTGGGACCATATACGAACACGTTCACCTCCGCAAGGAGATCAACGTAGTATATTCCTGTGTCCAATTTCAATAAGTTATGAATGATAATTATGTCCCCAAAGTGACTCACAAAGCAATGAAAGTTAATGAATTGGGTGTGTTTTAACTCTTGTCCCACATTGGAAGAGTAGTGGAATTTTGATGAGTTAATAACACCCCAAGTATGGACTAAGGCTTGGATGCCTTGGGGGTATCCCAACTCTTTGAAGGGGAGATGACCTAAGCTATGCTCGGGTTGACTTTCGGTCAAAAGTCCACACGCGCGCGCGCGCACGTCCGTCCGTCCGGCCGGCCGGCTCGGTTCGGCTCGGGCTTAGGCTTAGGCTTAGGCTTATAAAAATTCTTAAATTTTTGGGCCGAATCTAATTAACTTTCTGGGCTTTAATTAATTAATTACGGAATTAATTAATCTTTAATTAACTGATAATCAGTTAATTCCAAGAGTCAGCAGTTAACCAAATTAACTGCTTTAACAGTTAATTTCGGTTTTGACTGTTCCCAACAGTCAAGACATTTACTATAAATAAAATATTTCCCCCTCAGTTTTAAAAACTGAAAAAATAAACCCTCCAAAATTCCGAAAATGCTACTGCATTATTTCCTCTGCCCAGAAAATTCTTTTGTTCATTTCTGCATTGCATGTTCTTGGTTGTGTTGAGTACAAAACACAGATATTGTGTTTGCTGGGATTAGTCATTGCTGTGCTGCTTGATTAAATCCGAAAATCCATTCTATCTTGGGAGGCAATTATTCATTAAACTCAAGCACGTTGGAGGAATAATTTTGTCTTAAGGAGACTATTCAACCGGGCTCGGATTTCTTTCTAATTATTATTATTTCTGCAAATTCTAGTAAGTATTTCATTTCTATAATTCTATTTCAATTCTGTCATCGTTCATAATTCTGTACAATTGTTATTTATAAATAGTAGACATAACATTTTTTTAGTCACCTATGACTCTCTAATCTGAGGTAAACTCATATGTCTTCTATGTTGTGTGTATGGACTATGTATATGTATTTATGTGGTGTATATTTGCTGATCATTCTGAGAGTTCCATTGAAGCTCTATGAAACTTACGTCCACTCACACTCATATGATGATTGATATGAACTCCCCAATTTGTAAAGTTTAGAAATTATACCAAATTATCTGAGATTTTCATTATAGTATGATTTCGTAATCTACTAACATGTAAGGGAAGAAACTCTAATGTTTGATTTTTTTGCTAACATGTATATAATAATCTCAGTTCACACGAACTTTTGTTTAATGAGGTAAAATTAGACTTATATAATCTAATACCCAACCCTGAGCCATCTATCTATTTTTTGTAGTTGCCTTTTTCTCTCACCCAGTTTCAAATATCACTTCCTTTATATTGAAGTGATTCAAGACATAGAATTTTTATACCATTAAATAGGGCATTTCATCTCAATTATATCTTACAGTACATTTAATATTGAAACAATTATTGGGTTCAGATTGTGAATAACTCCCAAACCTGGAAGAATCCCTGAAAAGTTACATAAAATACAAGAAAATGGGTAAATATATATTATTTTTCTTTTTGAAAGAAGTAGTTCCTAATAATTAGTCTTGGAAATGGATTTGAACATTTTATTGACCACAGAAGCATAGAATTTTCTTATGGATCATTAATCCACAATCACGAAGAACTCAAAACAAATAAAATAAGGAATGGTAGGATCTTGTGCAACTTTGGAACACATGACATTCATCACACCACATCAGCTTATATAAGTTCTAAGTAGTATTAATGCTATGGATACATAGATTTTGTATGGTTATGGAGTCAAATATTATTATTTTAAAATCATCCTGAAAAATTCTTTTTATACTATAAGATTGGAATATCTTTGTACTCACTCTTACTATTTGATTTTTATCAATGAAACACTTGTTTTCCTCCCAAACCCAAGGGTTGCATCCTAACAAACTTACTACCATCGAAATTTTCTTGGATGCTTCGTCTTTATTGGGTGCAAACACTAGACACAAATTATAGATGGGCCTGAAGCACACCAAGTCGGCAATAATGTATTAAAATATACCATGAAGTGTAATGTATTAAATGATTTCAAATGAATTAGATATGAACTAATCAAAACACTAATTAAAAAAAAGTAATAAGTGATTAAAGAACTCTTAGCTCAACTACCCTAAATATTGTTGCAAAACAGACCACTCAATAAGATCTTATGTTGGAAAATGGTCTATATCCTTTGTTGTATAACCCATACCAATAGTTGGTACCGCATAACAAAAAAGACCGAATTATTGAACCAGACTCTAAACTATATGTCAGGTTCCAAAAATAAGCAATAAACTATTCTGATTGCAAGTTCACCCTTAAATTAATTAAACTAATTTAATAAGGCCCTTATGTGTATTTATTACAAGATAAAAAATGATCATGTGCAGTCCACGTGAAAAAAATATTACTAAAGAAAATACTCAAATTCATTAAATAGCGAATCGAGTAACAAATTACCAAGTGCTTGATATGATGCCAATCAATCATATTGAGCTTTTTCATCCTCCTGCCAGTACAACATACACATATTCAAACATAAATTTATTTATCTATTGACAGGGTTCTCACATGACAATTCTCTTTCTTTGCACATATCACTTTGTTTTCATCGTGAACACTCCATTTTTTCACTTTATCTTAGTTCATACGATTGGCACAAAGTTTGAGATTAAGTACCTTCCATCCTTGACTTTGTTTTGTGGATTGATGCAATTTTATGACACCTTGGTTTACATCTCTCCTAGGCAAGTGCATCCTTGATTACATACCTCACAGTTCCATGGTTGATTGTAAATTATTCAGTACCCTACTGAGTTCTAGATCTCAGCTCTCTACTATTGAGGGTGACCCCATTCATTGCTGGAACAGAGTATCAGTGGTTGGTTGGTTCACTTCATTATCTGATAATGTCTTATCCATACATTGTATTTTTGGTCCATACTATTGGCAAGTTTCTAATATAATCCATAAATTTTGAGAGCCTTACCATCAGAACACTTCCTCCTATAATTCATGGTAAGTTATGTAAAATATATGTACAATATTTTATTTATATTTTGTAACAACCCGCGTAATTTGGGGTGTATTTTTATAAAAATTTTGGAAAAATAGAGGAAAAATAAATTTTGAGATTTAATTATTTTTCATGCTAAAAATGTTGGATTTTTTTTTAAAGATGAGATTTTCAATCGGTTTTGAAATTGAAGTTAAAACAAATTTTAAAAGGATTTTTAAATATTTCATCCCTTGGAATTTTTTAAGGCGGCTGGCTCAGATAACTGGGCGATCGATCGATCGACGCCAGGGGTCGGTCAATCGACCCCAGCTGATTTCCTGCGCTGTAAGTTTTTAAGGAGTTTTGTTTTGGTTTAAACTCTTATCTTCTTGCCTTATAAAAGGGGTCGTGGGTGACCATTTTGGATCAAACTTTTGGCACAAAAATATGCCGTAAACATATTTTTATTTTCCTCTCTTTTTATATACACTTAGGCCCTTTAATTTATGCTTTCAACCCAACCCTAGTATTTGGAGGTGTTCTTGGGGTTGTTTTGAGGTGGATCTTGGTGATGATTTGAGGTTCTTTGTGAACTGATTTTGATGGAGTAATCTGAGTTTCTGGACAGATTCATATTAGTTTCTTTTGGTGGTTTAAGTCATGGGATTTTACACAATATGCTCTTTAAATCTCTCGAGAGTTATTCTGTTGATTTTATGTTTAATTGAACTCATATTTTAATTGCTAAATTTATTTGGAAATATGGAAATTCATTTTTTGGAATCTATTTTTGATTAATGTGGTATTATTTTTGTGTTGAGCATGTTGTCATGAGATTTTAATATGGCACTGATGTTGGGCACCCACCAAGATTCCTGTTCCGGCTACTTGATAAAGTATGGCGCGGTATGGTGAGGCCTCGTGACTCGGATTAATGTGTTGTTGAGAAATTATATTGATAAAAATGCTTATGAGATTGGCATTTTATTTGAATATTCGTACTCGTGTTGTTACGTTTTATTCCCCGCTAATATATTTGTTGAGCACCTTTCCTGTCGTATTGTGTACTTTCCCATATTTTCTTTTAATTGGCAGGTTAGCGTGGATTTGAGCACTATGAACCAATTGGGATGATTTTAGCTAGGATATTTTGGGAAGAATATTCGAGAGTATATGTGACACCCCGACTAATTAAATACCGGGTAGCTACTCCTTTATTAAATTAATTCAAAATGCCAAGTTGGTCCAGTTAATAGCATCACTGTCGAAAACATTTTAATGATTACTAACCACCTAGTATTTAAAAAGTAAGTTGCCAAATTTTAATTTAAAGTCTGATTAACATGCAACAAGTGAAATGAAGAATAATAACACCATTCACCATACCGAAGTAAATAGAATAACCATCACATATGTAAATAAAGCCTGGAGGAAAACTCCTCACTACAAATCCACAAACTGAAATAATTAAACTGAATACTGAATCAATACATGCCAAAGTCTGAAAACTGTAATGGAAAAGTAACTCTAATGGAACTGGGCAACATGCCCTAAAACTGAAGAATACTGAATATGGAATCCAAATGATAGAAGCGTCTAAAAGCAAATCCCTGTAGCTTCCACAAACAGCTACAGCTCGTCACCTGAATGAGTATCCTATGCATGGTGTCCTTGTGGCTGGGCACCTAAAATGGTTTTACAAAAAAATAGATTTGAAAGCAAACGGGTCAGAGCCCGAATGTGGAGATATTTTAAAAACCTGCAAGTGCTTTAAAAACATTTAAAACATTAAATGCAAAGTACATGTTAGGATGTGCACTCACATGGAATTCTCACCTCTCGTCTAACTGTGCACTCCTAACGTAAGTACCCATCTAACCGCTAGCTACGTGACATCATATCTAGCTAGACTGTCATAGGTCCTACCCTTATTACTCGGTTCCATTAACATTATAACGATGTTAGTTAAATAGGTGCTTAACGTAAATTCAGGTTCTCATACAAAAGTAATACAACTCGTTATAGATTATCCCTCTATGTTATTCCATAGTTACACACAATATCATATGAAAGTTCCCAGTTTATTAAGCGTATATTTTCCACAACATAAATATACAATATAAGCACCCCGAGACTAAGCTGCGGTGCACACATACTCTGCTATCCATCCCGGTACATCACGTACATAAGGATCACATATTCCGAATCTCTCAAGAATAGTTCAGATAACACAAATCACAAATAGTGGAGGCGAACACAGTCACATCACATGGGTCACGCACATACCTGCGCTCCCACGATCAGCAGACTTATTAACATCCCAATAAGTCCTTCTCTGACCTATGTTCATCGAGGTAACCAGTCTAAATCCGGGCAACACAAGGATTAGAGGGACCTAAGCGAACGCAAACCTCCCGTGATAGCAAGTATGGTAGGTATGTCATACACACAATTCATATACCAATACTAAGTAAGCACACATCTTAGTAATCCCGTAGTTTAATTGTAGTACTTATCGTATTCTCGTACCAACCTAATAATATACAACTTATATAATCCCGATCCATATTTATACGCGCCATAATTTATTCTCACGTCGTAGTAGGCACTCACGTCTCGACTCAAATGTCTATTTGATTTGATCCACACTTATATAATTTACTCCTCATTATAACCCAAATGTCTCAAGTATACTAATACACCATCAAAGGAATGTTATCTCTATCCTCGAACAAGTTTACGGGACTCCCAAAATCAAAACAGGCCAAAAAGGCCTAAACTGCTAGCTCGTTAGAAGTCTCGTTCGAACGAGGCTGTTCGAACGAGATTTCAGTTCGTTCGAACGAACTGTACCTTCTAACGAGATCTCGTTCGAACGAAGTTATCGAACGAAATTCCCTTTTGTTAGAAGCGACTGGTCAACTCGTTAGAAGCTCGTTCGAACGAGCTCGTTCGAACGACCTGGAGAGGTCTTCTAACGAGGGACCAGTTTCGGCCCATATTTTCTCCAATCTCGTTTTTCATCCATTTTAACACCTCAAACCTCTTCCAAAGTTCATCCCAACAAAGTTTTAGGGTCTCTAATTCATCCTAAACATATATAAGTCACCTCCTAACATGTTTTAAGGAATTAATTCGTCCTAAACATCATTAAATCACAAGTCTCTACACTTTTCCCCAATTTTTCAAGAACATGAACCCTAAAATTTTTAGATCCTTAATTTATCCAATTAAATTTGTTTTTGTGTCTTACAAGATATATCAACATCAGATTAGTCCTCTAAATATGATTCTACATGCCATCCTTTCATCAAAATTTAGTATTCTACTTCCAAACTCATGGGTTTTTCATTATTTTCCAAGAACAAACATAAATTTGAATTATCTAACATGGAAGGAACATTCTCTGAAATTAAATGGAATTAAGTCACTTGCCTCGAGTGTCTCTGGATTTGGTGTTGATTTGGTAAAGCTTTTTCTGCAGAATTCCTTCTCTCTCTCCCTCTCTAAGCTTTCTTCTCCAATGGTGGCTAGGGTTTTCTTTGGGAAGTTTTGGAAACCTAATTTGATAACTCCCGTAGCTTATTGGGTCATTAAGGGTTGGTTAGTGGGTTTAGTGGGTCTATTCCCAATCAGATAAAGACTCCTAATTTTCGTCATTTTTAATTCCTCAAAATACAAAATTACCAAAATACCCTTTATGTTGCCGGTATGGCCTAAAAATACCCCGGGACCCAAATCAAACCCCCGGCTAGTGTTTTCTGACTATCTCGACCTTTCCGGACGCGTTGGCGCACTCAAAATGACCATACGGTTAATAGAATTTAAATTCACCTTTATAATTAAAATTATTATATCCTGACGCGACTGTCACACGCGTCCCAATAAAATGACCAAATTGCCGTATATCAATCTCATGACAAATTTCATAATTCAATATTCCTGTAACATCATATATACTCAATATAGTCAAATACCAACTCACATCATGCCAGTGTTTTATCCGGATTAATTCCCAATTAATTCACATTTAATTAATTAATCCCAAAATAAATATCGCCAAAAATACGGGGTATTACAGTATACATGAGAAGATTTGTATATATTTTGATGTATAGAGCATTGGCGATTTATTTTATTTCTAGATAGATAGTTATATTTAATTTGAAGAATTGAGATTAGTGGTTTTCATTTATATTGCGGTATTTATTTAGATGCTCTATACCTTGTTACTTGTGGATTTAGTTAATTTTATTGTAGTAGTGCTCTGGTCGCTCTCCCCGGGCGGGTGAGGTGTTACATATTTGAATTTGGCACCCATTTATTTTTCTATATTGGGTTTGGCCCCCTCCACACGAATATATTCAAATATTGGATTGTGACCTCCAAAAGCGTAATAATTTATTTTTGTGATGATTTAGGAGAATTATATATGACACATCATTAGTATTTATGACATTTTAGGAATAAAATTACAGTAAGGGTGTGTTTGATTGCAAACATGGAAAATGTCTGGAAAATAGTTTATTTGGATGAGAAGTTCAAAAATACTTGTTATGTGGATGAGTATTTTTCTTACATGAATTATTCACAATCAAGGTACCATAAAGTCAAAACATGATTCAAAACAACTATTTTCCATGAAAAAAATTCATGTCAATCAAACACACCCTAAGTGAAAATAGGGGAGGTGAAACTCAATATAAAAAACAAATGGGGGTAAAAAACCAAAGAACCCATTATTTTAACATTCAGTACTATTCCATTTAGTTAGCTATCGTCTAGCTATAGGGTCAACTTGTCCCTATGTACATAATAAGTGTTATAGACAACACAGGCAATCATAGTTTAGTTTCAGAACGTAAATGAAAGTTGACTAGCTTTGAATTTATGTTTTTTATTTCTTTATATATTGATGGAATCGCAATTATCAATTTCCCAGGTATGAAAATTTACGGGTCTAATGAGAATAATCTAAGCTTTGAGTATGTGGTTAGATAGGCTAGAAATCTCAACATAATTCTGATATTGAAATGGTTATTTCTTCATATTATAGTACAAATGAAAAGAGCTTCTTAACCATAGATATTGAGGGTGCATAATTATAATATTGGAATGCTTATATTTGCACTTTGCAAGATATTGAGGGTACAAATCAAACACACCCCAAGTTTTATAATATCACAATTTATTTTTTATTTTGACTTATCTAGTTACACCGATTGTAATACCATGCCCAAATATTTTATTACTTTCTCGTATAAGTTGAAATAATATAAGAACCTTGGGATTTGATTCAGGTTGATTGGATTTATACTCTTATCTAACTGTTTTTGGGGTCCACATAATAATTGTTGGAAGTTTTGGGAAAATTGAGAAATTTGAAGAAATTGGAAAAGGGTCGTTCAAATGATTTCAGAGTCATTCGAATGAGGGTCATCTTTCTAACAGGTATGGGTCATCTGAAGGGAGTTCGAAGGGATTTCGAACGAGATGCCTTTCTCATTCAAACGATAGGTGATTCTCATTAAAATGAGGTTACACAGATTTTAAAATTTTGGCTTGCCCTTGTGTGCTATCGCATTTTGGACCCTTGATTTAGTGAGGTGTCGAATTCTAGCGTGTCCAGATTAGGAAAAACTAGGATTTTGAGGATTAAGATTATTTTATGAGGGTTTATTTGTGTTATTTGGATTATTTGGAAGAAGAGAGAGAGGGGGGGGGGGGTCTCCCCCATCATTTTCAGTCTTTCGCCACCATTTAGCCACCATATTCCAAAGGTATTCCACCATATCTATGCCAAGTGAACCCATTTCCTCCATAGATGAACAAAGCTAAGAATTTTTTTGGGGTTGTTGGGAGTTTTTGGAGAAGATGAAGATGGACGATTTATGGAGCTTGAAGAGGGTTTTGAGGGAGCTTTCCGGGAGACAAACTTGGTGGAGCTAGGCAACCTCTCTAAGGCCACCTTAGGAGGGGGGAGGTTCCCATCTTCTTAGACATTTCATGCTTTCCATTATTGGAGCTTCATTTGAGGTGGGAAAATTTATTATTATCTTAAGACTCTTTTTGTGTATTAGTGGTCTTGTTGTCAGAATGTAAGAGTGTAATGCATAAGGAAAAAATGACGGCTTTCTAGTAGATTTGGTATTAAACATTTTTATGAAATAAAAATGTTAGCAAAAATGTTATTTTGTTGGGAATAAATGATGAATAAATATTTCAAAGTTTTCTTGAAATAAGGATTTGGGGTTTTTATGAAAATTGTGTAATCCTAAAAATTTAATACTAAAAATTATATGAAAAAAAAATGTTTTGAAATGATGTAATCTTGCTAAAATATTTGATGATATAATGTTTCGAGGTTTCTCTCAAAATGAAGATTTTTTGAAAGTTGGACATTTGTTCAGTTTCGAAGAAATAAAAATGCCCTTTATGTCTTCAAAGTGCAATTTGAAAGTATTATGAAGTTCTAGATTTAAATGTATATTTAACCCATTTAATAGGATTTTTGGAATTTAAAATTCGCCTTGTCATGCGTATAAACTTGTAGTATCAAAATGTGGAACATATTAACAAGTTTAAAGAAACTTTGTTGGGTTCAACATGAAATAAGAAAAAATATAAATTTTAGTCATTAAAGTGTGTGAAAAAAGGTTGAAAGTTGTAAGACTACATGTGTTAAGAAAAGAAAATGATATTTTCTTATAAAAGTAGTCTTCAAGTATAATTGCAATTCTTGGATAAAGAAAGTAAATAAGGGTCTAACTTGAAAAAGTGGTTAGTAAACTGTTAAAAATGTGTTAATATGTTAAAAACACTGAAGGAGTTGGTGTGGCTAACTTAATAGTGTTTGAAAAATAACACTTGTGAAAATGGAGAAAAAGATAAGTTTGGAAGCAAAAGAGTAAAATGGTAAAGTGGAACATTTTTATGAAATAAAAATGTTGGAAAGGATGTTACACAAATTGATCCTAAATGAACATGATTTTGGAAATAAAATCAATGATAAAATGTAAAGGATATGAAATGATAAATTTCAAAGTGTAACACAAGTTGGGATGAAACCCCATATTTTAGCTTCAACTGGGTAAAAAGGGAAAAGTGAATTCATATAGACAATTGTAAAATGTTAATACACAATAAAAAAGAACTCGAATGACACCGGGATAATTAAGGAAGGCCTGGAACCCTGGGGTGAAAGATCCCAAATTACTGGCCAGAGCATATGGTGCACATAACCGGTGGTGTGCAGCACGTTAAAGTATACGGTTATTAGAAGATTCCAAGAAAAAGATAAAGGAACATGGAACATGTTACGAAATGAGTTGTGTGGTGAAAATGTGTAAAAACATCGAAACTTGAATGAATTAATATTTGTTCCGAAAAAGGTTAAAGTGGACAATAAACGTGAAAACTGATTAATGTCCATAAAGTAATGTAAAGGTAAAGTGTAGTGAGTAAATTGGTCGTTAAGCAACCTAAGAAGTTATGCCCATAATTAACATAAGAGTGTGTTGTGAAAGATTTTCAAAGGAAAGATAACTATTTTCTAAACTGCGTTTGTTGAAAGGGTGATTTTCAAAGAAAATACTAACGAAAAATGGTACAAATAAAGTGAGTAATTTCGGTGAAAGAAATAATTTTCCTTAAATAAAGTGATTTGTTTAAGGTATTTAATCGGATGTGTTAAATAAAGAATAACTCTCAAGATAAGAAAAATGGAGTCCTTTCATAAGATTAATATGAAAGAATAAAAATGGCTTCAAGCATATAGCATATAGCATATATATATATATATATATATATATACACACACACACACACACACATGGTAGTTGTTGTAACACCCCGCATAATTATGACGTCGGCCGCCACCAAAACTATGCTTGGTGTTACTAAATTAAATACCATTCTTAGCATGTGATAGATATTAGACATATAAAAGTTATTCTACAAGATAATAATTAAATCCATCCCAATAAATAATAACCATCAATGCGATATAAAATCCATCACCATGCTAATCTCCAATCTACTCCAATCTCAAATTAAATATAAATTACAATAATATAAATTTGAATCCGTAATGATATATCTGAATAAAAATTGTAACAATTGTGGAACGGAGTGGCCCACCAAACCCATCAACTGAGTCTCAATAAAAATGTGAAGGAATGGAAACTACTCTAAAGTACTAAGCATAAAATAAATACTCCAGCTGCACCTCCAAGATAAATCTCCAAATACTCATATGCATCTCACTCCAGCACTAATACCTGAAAAATGGTAGTGAACGTATATGGTCAGAGTCCCGAGCATGAATATCGTCTACTCCCTCCAATTAGGGCCCGTGAACCCAGAGAATAGTATTATATATGATAAATATCACAATAGACTATTTTAAATTACGACGAGATAATTAATAACGATGCGAGTAAAATAAACAACATATGCTAACGCATGAATCTACTATTCAGAGTCCAGGTTCAATTATCCAATTAATTAATCAAATTACTCAACTTTATTATTATAGCTCATTTAATTATTAACAAGTGCGGTGCTCCCGCAAATAAATCTTACACCATGTTAGAAGTGGGACTCACACCAATTCTCATTATTTTAGTGTCGGACTCCCATCTAATGTCTTTCATGTATGGTTTTTGGACTTCCACATGTTCTAAACCACACACATCCCCTCGTAATAACCAACCAGTTGGTATTATGTCAACCCTGCACTTATTTCCGAGGTTCCACGCACGACACATCATAATAGCCAGCCAACCAACCCATTTAACTAGCAGCCTTTCACTTATTACTCCATCACTCACCCACACGTCGCAATAGCTAGCCAACCCGTTTAACTGTCAGTCCTACACTTATTAACAACGCCAATATATTTTAATACCCATTTTATTATCTTAGGTATTAATTATCAATTTCTCATCTTCAAAAAAATATTTACCCACCCTTATTATCGATGTGAGATCCTCAAAAACACCCTTAGTTCCATACCTAAGGGTCCCCAACACATAAGTACGTCTACCTTAATTATAGAATGAATTTATATCACTAATCTTCTCCTAGTCTTATGCCTAGGCTAGAGAATCAACGGCACGACATAAAAATCAGCCCCACCCCGGAATCACCCATCCATAAAAATCTATACTCACTAGTCCCATACCTAGAAAGTGTAAATCACAACTAAGGCCTATGCAATAGTACCATACCTAGCAAGAATCCAAAAATATATGTGAGAGCGTACTACCAAAATCCCAGCGTGCCTGCGATGATAAATATAAATATCAATCAATCACAAAATCCAACAACACATAAATAAATACACAAATCTATTCGTGATGGCACAATTTAATTTAATTCAATTAATAATACCATCATTGTTCTTAACACAATTATTTCAATTTAATCATTATAGAAAATAATTAACATGCAAAGTTATGACACACATCATAATCGTCCGCTTTTATTAACTACAAAATTTACAGGCATGTGTACCATCCCGATTTTATTTAAGTAACCCCCATAAAATCTACATATAACTGCACCTATAATAACAAAAATTCACTACTCTCTCCTACGCACCCAAGGGTTTCAAATCTTAATCCACATCACAAATTTCCATGAAAATAACACCAAATTAAATTATCACTTTTTCTAATTAAGTTGCTATTTATTTTAAGAAAAACATGTAATTAATTATTTAGGCGACACTTAAAATGCATAATACTAATGGAAGAGAATAGAATATCCATGCTTGATAAAAGTTGGATGAAAAATTTGATTAAACGGTTAAATTCCTCTAGAAAAATTAGCCAAGATTGGTTCTTGAACAATCTTGAGAAATCACCAATGAAGCCTTTTAATGTTCAGTCAAACACTTGATTAAATTTGGGGCACGGGTTTGTTAATCAGAGGAAAATATTATGGAGAAGCCTTCTGGTGAAAAGTTTATGAAAATTGTGTATTAAAAGCCTAATCCCCAAGTTGATTTTAACATCTAAAGATTAAGAGTTTAAGAGTTAATAGAATTCTAATTAAGAATAAACACTTTCACCGCCTCTGATCAAAACCGATTCTCCCCTGCTGAGTTGCCCAGATCCGGTTAGATTTTATGCATAAAAGATAATTCCCAATAAAACTCCAATTTTAACTCAAATTTTAATTCCTATTAAAATTCTACTTTTAATTATTAAAACTCAACATTTCAGATCACTAAAAATTAATAAATTCCAAAATTTTATTTTACCCAAAATTCTGAATTAATTTAAATAATCACTTAAATTTACGGGGTATTATAGTGGCATGTGCATGTAGATATACATATTGGAGTTTCTTATTGTCGTTCAGCTCTATATTGCATTTTATATATTTCCCATTGAGCTTTCGGCTCACTCCCTCGTTTATTATAGTAGGTTAGGTAAGTATTCTCTTTTATTTTACGTTAGTATCTCTATATGCTTGGAGTCCGGGGATGCTTCCCACGGTTCCCTCGCATAGCTTGATTTTAAATGGGAATCACATGATAAAAAAAAGTGAAATATTAATTAAAAAAATTGGACTAGCAATATTATTTAGATTGTTTCATTTCACTTCACACCTAATGCTTGGGTCGGACCGGGTTAACCATGGGTGACCCATTAATCCAATTAAGGGCGTTACAAATGGTATCATAGTTCTAGGTTTAAGGTTCCTTTCCAGAGTGATGTGGTAAGGTTGATAGTGGATCTTTTGACGTCGGTGTTGGTTTCGGGCTGGTCACGCTAGTTTTGGTGATGGTTTAGTTCATGTCCTCAACGATGAAGTCAAATAGGTTAGCATGACAAGTTAGTGCCAAGTGGCACACAATATAATTGGTTATTATTAATCACTTTCGTACTATTGATTAGACATGTTAGTAATTTAGGGTGTCCTTGTAAGTCAAAATAGTAACACCGTGATTTTTAGTGTGAGGTTCTTGTGTTCCAACCTTTAATGATGTAGGGTCTTTGAGATGTTAAGATAATGAGACGATGCCCACTGGATAGGTTGTAAAAATTATGTTTAGTCAACTGTGGAGATTGGCAATTAGGGTGTCGGGGCTAAATAATGATGATTTGGGATTAGAATGTGTGTAGTCCCCAGGTGCAGCACTTATGAGTAATCAATGTCAATGATGTTTATAGGCAAATTCGATCATTGGGGCAATGGAAATAGTTCAATGACCATGTAAAATTATGTGGGTTAATGATTGAGGTTATGTACACTCAGTTTTAGTTAATAGGATGTTATCCTTATGGGTGAGTTCCTTGTCAACCGATGGATGTATCTCATGAGCCATGATTATAATTTCAGTCCATTAATGGCAAATGTGTCACGTGTGTAACGATGATGAATTATAGTGATATGAGAGTTAACCCTAGGTAACCTTTTGTGGGCTAGTTTTGAAAATAATGCTACCAGATTTGATGAATAAGATCTTTAGTGACATCGGTAGAATAGACCTAGAGATTTACTAGTTATACACAATGTCATATATCATACCAAAATCCTTAGTAGTGCCAGTTTATGGTTCAGTTCATGATGCATAACATTAGTTGTGGTAAAGAGGTCATTGGGGTATCCTTATGATGAAAGATTAATCTGTTGTCACTCCTCCAGGTATTCGACAACTATGACCTACCATGTTAGAAAATTATAGAATGACGATTGGGATGAGTGGCTAGTGTTCATTGAAGTGAATATTGAGAAATCATAGGGCACAATCGCTTTGTGGAAATCATGTTCGATGAAGTCTTAGGTAGTCATTGGTGATAAATGCTTGGGTACACTTGGTGACCTTAGAGAACTAGTCAGGCTAGATTTTGTGGATTGTGTTGTGTCCAGTGATAATATGTGGAAATTTTGGTGATGACCTTGGGTTGTCGACTAAGTTAAAAGGAACTTCATGTAGCCTTAGGAGAGGCTACGAAGATTAATGTAGATAGGTAGTGCCATCTTCTGAGGAGATATTGGAGATTCATATCATGATTGGGTATAATACTCGTTGTATTGAGAGGACCAATGTAGGGAGGGTCGTGTTAGATTTTGAAGAGTACTAGGCATGCCTTAAATATTTGGGTCAACGATGTTATGATTGAGTCTTTGTGTATATCAAACTTTATGGAGTGTTGTAGCATGATCAGTATGTGTTAGGATGACACTAGTAGGGAAACATGTAGACATTGAGTAATCTTATTTGACTCATGTGGACTCTAGGGTGTACGTACCAGTGCTGCTTGTTACCTTTATAGTGTTAATGATGAGAGGTTGGTTGTCACGTGGAGTCAATAGAATTGAACTTTGGGATAGGCTATAGTAACCTTGTGATGATGATACCTGTTATAAGGTAAGTCTTTCTTCAAATCAGATGGTACGTAAGGAGACATTGGGTATGACTATTGTACGCTAAAGTAAGATAGTAACCTAGGTGTATTAGATTGGAGACATCATCACTAATGAGATGGATAAGTTCGATGTAGATAAGAACGTTAGCATTCGTCGATCAGGTGGCACACATTTGTCCAGGATGTAAGGAGGAGGCCTTATTCTTAAGGAGAAAAGTTTAGCTTTTAACTTCCGAGAGAACGTTAAGTATGTCTATTACTTCCTTCTCGATGAAAAATGAGTGGTTAGTGGTTGGATTCATCACGACGGGTGACTCAAGTCAGGGCGCATGGCTAGGCTAGGATCCGTTGAGTTTGCTCAGGATGGGACGTGGATTCTGAATGTGTAGCATAGGTTCGCCTTTGTGAATCATCACGGTTAATATGTGAGTGGGGTTCTATCTGGTCTATTATTTATCCCTTTTGATTCTTCTACTTTCCTTCGATTTCGGTGATAGAGAATTGTATTCCTCACGATTCTGATAACTCAGACTTGTACCACGATGTGGTGTTGTGCGATTTGGCACAATAGAGCACGGTTGGGCCTCGCATGGTCAATGCAACTCGTTAACTGGGTGAGCCCTTGTTTAAGGTAACCTTATTATTGGATCAAGCTCCGTGTGCGAGTGGCTGCCATTTCGGTTGCACGGTTGTACGGTTGCTCATAGTGTTCTCTTTCGTTAGGCCTAGTGACCTAGGATTTGGCCGACAATGCAGTTAAGGGCCTCTTATTGCAAAGGGCATGATGATAATTTAAAGACATCGTAGAATGTTATAACTCGAGGAAACTTAGCAATAAGGGTTATTTATCACGGTGTCTGGATTGTGTAATGCTCAGGTATGTGTTCCTTGGTTAGATGCTCAAAGTGATCCTAGATTCATGTGAGGATCCTGTGAAAGGATATTTATCAGATGCATGATTTGAGGCTTAATGGCGTGTTAAACCTTGATACGAGCAACTAATAATACGATATTAGTGTCAACTTTGAACAAAGTCAAGCAGTCCGAATGATTTGAAAATTTATGAAAAATCAGGGTGTGTAATCATAGTGCTTGAGAAAATTCTTGATAATGAATCGGGTATTGATTATGTTGCATGTTACCCTTGAGTTAGAATTGATCACGTGAGGGTTTTACATGTAGGGGCACTAATATTCTTTGGCTATTGGCAAAGGTAATCCGAGTACTTAACTAAGAACGATCACCAAGAGTGGAGGCTCAAGGACTGTAGGAGAATTTGATGACTACCTTAAAGATGAGCATTAGTTCATATGACATGATGAACCTTTTGGGGAAATCCCGTGTATGACCATATGATGTTATCTTGGTATTCGAGGACTTTGATGATTTAGTCTTGGAAGGATTCCTATGACTTAAAGTAGAAATTAGTAAACCCCAAAAGCATAATAATTGATGGGTCGATAAGTTTGGGGATGAAATTTCCTAAGGAGGGAAGAACTTAATAACCCGCCCCAATATTTTATTATTTTCTCATATAAGTTGAAATAATACGAGAACCTTGGGATTTGTATAAGGTTGATTGGGCTTGTATTCTTATCTGACTATTCTTGGGCCCCTGATTAATAATTGTTGGAAGTTTTGGGAAAAATTAAGAAAATTGGAGAAATTGAAAAAGGGTCGTTCGAAGGAGTTCAGAGTCGTTCGAACGAGAATCACACGTCGTTCGAAGTGGGGATCGAATGAGGTTTGAACTAGGGTTGTCTGCATAACAGATCTGGGTCGTTCGAAGGTTGTTCGCAAGGCCTTCGAACGAGATTCATTTCTCGTTCGAACGAGGTTATGCAAAAAAAAATTATTTTGGCTTCCTCTTGTGTGCTGTCGCATTTTGGGCCCTTTATTTAGCGAGGTGTCAAATTCTGGCATGCCCAGATTGGGCAAAATGGAGATTTTGAGGCTTGGGGTTATTTTATAAGGATTTATTTGGGTTATTTGGAGTTGGAAGAAGAGAGAGAGAGAGGGGGGTGAGGATGGGTCTTGCCCCACCATTTTTAGCCTTTCCCCATCGTTCCACCACCGTGAACTACCATGTAGCCACCATATTTTATCCAAGTGAACCCATTTCCTCCATGGATGAACAAACTACAAATTTTGTAGGTATTTTTAGGGAGATTTGGAGAAAATGAATATGGATGATTCATGGAGCTTGAATAGGGTTTTGATGGAGCTTTCATGGAGATAAGCTTGGTGGAGCTAGGCAACCTCTATAAGGCCACCATAGGAGGTATACGGTTCCCACATTCTTAGACATTCCACGCCTTCCCATGTTGGAGCTTTATTTTAGTGGAAAAATTAGCTCTTATTGAAAGACTTTATTTGTGTATTAGTGGTCTTGTTGTTTCAATTTAAGATTAGAACGCATGAGAATAAAATGAAGGGTTTCTGGTAGATTTGGTATTAAACATTTTTATAAAATAAAAATATTGGGAAAAATATTTTTTTATTGGAAATAAATGATGAATAAATATTGCAAAGTTTTCTTGAAATAAAGTTTTGGGGTTTTATGAAAATGGTGTAATCCTAGAAATTTGATTCTAAATATTTTATGAAATAAAATGTTTTGAAATGATGTTGATCTTGCTAAAATATTTGATGAAATAATGTTCCAAAGTTTATTGCAAAATGAAGATTTTATGAAAGTTGGACATTTGTTGAGTTTTGAAGAAATAAAAATATCCTTTATGTCTTGAAAGTGCATTTTGAAAGTATTATGAATTTCTAGAATGAAATGTGTATTTAACCCATTTAATTGACTTTTGGAATTTGAAATTCACCCTCTCATGCATATAAACTTGTAGTATCATAATGTGGAACATATAAACAAGTTTAAATAAGCTTTGTTGGGTTTAAACATGAAATAAGGAAAAATATAAATTTTAGTCTTTAAAGTGTGTGAAAATAGGTTAAAGTGTAAAGTTGTAAGACTACATGTATAGATAAAAGAAAATAGTATTTTATTATAAAAGAAGTCTATAAGTGTAATTGCATTTCTTGGATAGAGAAAGTAAAGAAATGTGTTAGTAAAAGTGTTAAAAATGTGTTAATGTGTTAATGTGTTAAAAAAACTTAAGGAGTTGGCGTGGGTAACTTAATAGAGTTTGGGAAATAACACTTGTGAAAATGGAGGAAATATATAAGTTTAGAAACAAAAGAGTAAAATGGTAATTTTATGTAAAGTATAACATTTTTAGGAAATAAATATATTGGAAAGGGTGTTACACAAATTGGTCCTAAACGAACATGATTTTGGGAATAAAATCATTGCTAAAATGTAAAGGCTATGAAATGATAAATTTTAAAGTGTAACACAAGTTCGGGTGAAACCCCGAATTTTGGCTTTGGACTGGTAAAAAGAGAAAAGTTGAATAATGTGGACATCTGTAAAATGTTTAAACACATTAAAAAGGAACTCGGATGACATCGGGATAATTATGGAGGGCCCAAAACCCTAGAGGGAAAGACCTAAAATCATTGGCTTGAGCATATAATGCGTATAGATGGCGATATGGAGCCCATTAGAGTATTCGGTTATTAGAAGATTTCAAGAAAAAGATAAAGAAATATAGAGCATGTTAAGAAATGGGTTCTATGGTGAAAATGTGTAAAAACAACCTAACTTGAATGAATTAATAAATGTTTTGGTAATGGTTAAAGTGGACAAGAAATATGAAAATTGGCTAATGTACATAAAGTAAAAGAAAGGTAAAGTGTAGTGAGTAAATGGGTCATTAAGCAACCTTAGAGGTTTAACCCATAATTAACACAAGGGTGTCTAATGAAAGGTTTTCAAAGCAAAAATAAGTATTTTCTAAACACGACATTTGTGTGTGTTGAAAGGGTTATTTTTAATGAAAATCGTACAAATAAAGTGGGTAATTTGGGTGAAAGAAATGATTTTCCTTAAAAAGAGTGATTTGTTTAAAGTATCTAATTAAATAAAGAATAAATGTCAAGATAAGAAAAATGGAGTTCTTTTGTAAGATTAAGATGAATTAATTGGAATAAGTAATGTTTTTAGAATAAAAATGGTTTCATGCATGTAGCGTATATATATATATATATATATATATATGGTAGTTACAATTGCATGTAGATATACGTATGAGAGTTTCTTTCTGTCGTTCGATTCTATACTGCATTTTGTATATTTTTCACTGAGCATTCGTCTCACTCCCTTATTTTGTTACGAAAGGTTGGGTGCAGTTTGATATTTTGAGAGTGTTTTGTAGGTAAGTACTCTCTTTTATTTTACGTTAGTATCTATGTATGCTTGGATTCCTAGGATGCTTCCCACGAGTTCCTCACATAGCTTGATATATAATGGGAGTCGCATGCTAAATAATTGAAATGGTAATTAAATAAAACTGGACTAGCAACATTATTTAGGTTGTTTCATTGTACTTCACACCTAATGCTCGGATCGGACCGGGTTGACCACATGTGACCCATTAATCTGGGTAAGGTCGTTACACCTACACTGCACCTTCGTGACTACTTCTATGGATTCAAAGACAAAGTTGAAAACTTTTGGAAGATTGAAGATTTGTACGTCTCAGTAACACTTAGAAATAGTTATAGATTCTTAAGAATTTAAAATATTTCCAGGGGTTTTAGAATTTTTAAGAATTTGTATTTTAAAATATTTTAAAATTCTTTTAAAGAAAACTCTGAAAAACACGTTATTTCATTAAATTGAGATTAGCTTATCGTTCGAACGAACTATACTATGTCGTTAGAACGAGTTCTCTTGGTTCGAACGAAATTTGGATTGACGCATTTGGGCAAGCTATGAAATCGTGTTATAAGCCTCAATAGAAGTCGTTAGAATGAGAATGGGTAGAATGTTAGAACGAGTCTTTCAAATGATCGAACGGGGTGTTTTTCATCAAGCTTTGGAATTTTTTTAGTTGTGTCGTTTAATACCTGATCGAATGAAAATGGGTGTGTCGTTCGAAAGAAGGCGTAAGATTTTATTTTTTAAAATTAAATTTGACCCCAATCTCTAGTATTTATCCTTTTGTAACTACTTTCCTTATAAATAGAGATGTGGTATAAGAGTCTCCAGGAACACTTTTAGAAAGCTTTTCACACCCTTTTTGAGTTCTATTTGTGATCAAACTCTTTCAATATTATTCTAAACCCCTTGGAAACTTTGAGATCACTTTATCAAATCAAGACAACCTTTCTAGTTCAAACACTATTGTAAAGATTAATCTCTACGGCTGATTTCTGGAGCAAAGGCTTTACTGCTAAAGAAGAAGGCTACTCATTGGATACCGAGAGAAGATCGCTTCATGTGGGTGGTGCTAGATTGTGTTGTTTCTATAGAAGATTTGAAGAACCTCACATCATACTTAGTTATTCTAAGTATTTTTTAAGTCGACTCTATCTATCAAATCTTGTATAGTGATGAGTAAAAGTTTTTTCCATTTTTAGGGATTTTTCCTTACTTCTTCAAGTTTTTACATGCTTGGTTTGCTGAACTAAACTTGGACCACATCTTTGTATGCACAATTAATTAAATAAAAGATAAAAATTTAGTATAATTGAATTTTTGTGTGGTTGACTAATATACGAATCATTCCATAGAACCCTAGCATTCTCAAATTAGTATCAGAGCTGATTACAATAAGTTTTTGTGTGATATAATAAAATTTGGATTTTATGGATAATTTGTATAATATGATGCCTGTGTTTGATGGGTAAAACTACTCTTACTAGAAATCTAGGATGAGGTCTGTATTAAAATCAACTGATGAACGCCTTTAGCTTGTTTATAAAAAAGGGTGCACTCCCCCCACAGTAACTAATGACAATGTCGAAAGTCAAAAACATGTCTCTATGTCCATAGGATGATTTTAAATTAAGTAATTTTAACTCACGCAATCTGAGTGCCATCTCTGGAGTCTTCACCCCTGATGAGTTTTGTCCTATAATGACGTTTACCACGTCAAAAGAAGCTTGGGATACCCTCCAGCTCACTTACGATGGTACCAATAATGTGAAAGCTTCTAACCTACATAACCTCACCACACAATTTGAGACTATCATTATGCTAGATTTTGAATCTTTTGATGCATTTATGCACAATTGTCTGACATCATAAACTCTAGTTTTAATTTAGGTGAGAAAATTCTTGAGACACGTGTAGTTAAGAAGATTTTGAGATCACTTCCAGCCCATTTTATTCCTAAGGTTACCATGCTTAATTCGTTAGGGGTATTAAATATTAATAAGTTTGTAAAACTCATAGGAGACCTTCAAACGTACGAGATAAATTTATTTTCCAAAACTATTAAACCTAAGGAAAAGGGAATCGCATTGAAAGTACAATCTAAAAAGAAAGAGAAAGTGTCGTCTGACTCCGAATATGATTTTGACATGGGTGATTTAGCCCTTTTTGCAAAAAAAAAAAAAATCAAAAAGTTTCTCAAACTTAGAAAAGAAAATAATTCCAAAGAAAAGAAAAGTTTTGAGCAAGATAAAAAATATAAATTGGACAAAAAAAACTTGAAAAAAAGAGAAAAAAAAAACAAAGAAGGATGAAGAGAGATGTTATTAGTGTGAGGGTAAGGGTCAGAAAGATCACGAGTGTACGACGAAATTAAACACACAAGGCAAATGCAAAGTTTCCTTTAATGCCACGGTTCGAGAGAACGACGTCGAGTCATGGATTCTGGGGATGAATCACTTCATAGACGTAACTTCATGGTACTTAGGGATACTCATGTTAGTACACCTAGTGCACCTCACGTCGATGAATAAGCTACTAAACATGATGACCTCGATAGTGAATCTTGTCATTCCCCTGAGAATAAGGGAGAAGATGTTTTAATTGAGAGCGAGAGTGACCTTCAATGCGCTTACGCCGATCTTTATGATGGTCCCTTTAAACAAAGAAATAAAATAAAGGTTTAGCGATTAGAGTTTTAGCCTTAGTGAAGGAGTTGAGAGAGGCGAGAAAAATTGAGTCCTTAGTGAGACTATCTTTGGGAAAGAGTGTTATTTTAGTTAAGAGGGAAAATGGTGAATTGACCAACAAAGTGGCTAGTCTTACGAGAGATCTTCAAGCATTCATGGAGAATCATGAGAAAGTTCAAGTCCTTATATCCCAACTCAATAAAGATCTCGAACGTTCCAAGGAGGTCAAGGTTACTATAAAGGATATATCGAGGAAAGTTGTAAATATGCTCCTCGATACTACTTTAGGTTTGGGTGAGAGGCGATGAATAGGTTATAATCGTACATCCACTTCCTATAACGCACCCGAACCAATTCCTAAATTTATGGTAAATTCTTATGGGCCTCGACCTAAACCACAAAAGAGAGTTTAACCTAAGAAAGAGAACCAAGGTAGACCCAAATAAGCCTATATTTTAACTTTTTACAAAAGGAGAGGTCACCTTAGAGTGTTTTGCTACAGGTTAGGTTGAACTAAACATACACATAATCTCGTGCACCACTCTAGCGACTTTTCTAGTCTTAGAGAGCAAGTTGAGCTTTTAGTCACTACTTTGCAAAGATTAATAAAATAATTTTAACGGATGTCTTTGACATTTTAGAACACTTCTAACTCCCTAACTAAAGAAAAAAATGATAAGGGCAAACAAAAGGTTACCTCCACTAGGGTACCTAAGCAAGACATCAAAGCCCTTGTTATTCATGTTACACTCAATTTTCAATATACTTCCAATGGTATTTTGATAGTGGCCGCACAAGGCACATGACTACTAACATATCATTTTTTACCCACGTTGAGGATTGCAAGGAAGGTAAACTCACTTTTGAAGATGGAAGAAGGTTTGGTATTTTAGGATGTGGATGTTCTGAGATACTCGAATTTCCTAAACTAGACAATGTGTTGTATGTGAAATGGTTGAAAGTGAACTTAATTAGCATAAGACAATAGTGCGATGCAAACATTGCGATAAAGTTTGATCGATCCAAATGTAAAGCTTGTGATTAATCCGATGAACATTTACTACAAGGAGTGAGGACCGAAGATTATTGATATGGAATCATTCCCAAGTCCTCCTTTGTGTTCAATAGTTCCCTAATCTCCTCTATGGAACCTTGGCATCAACCACTAGGTCATGTGAATTTTGGAGATCATGAGAGATTAGTGAAGAGGGACTTATTTTTTGGCTTACCATCACTTGGGAAACTAACATCCTTAGTTTGTGGACCTTGCTAATAAGCAAAATAAATTTGAACTCCCCATCATAAGTTTAATACTACCACCCGTGTTTTTAAGTTGATTCATTTGGATCTTATGGGTCTTACTCGCTCGGAGAGCTTAGGTAGTAAGAGGTACATTCTCATGATGATCGATGACTTTTATGGATACTCTGTTATGGAATTTGTTAGATAAAAGTCGGATGCAGGTGAGTTCCTAGTAACCAAGTGTTGTGGCCTACAAAACTAACACGGTGCCATTATTAATCATATGCATAGTGACAATGACAATGAATTTAAAGAAGCCAAAGTGGATATCTATTGTCATGGGGTGGGCATAAAACATGACTTTTTGGACGTTCGTAATCCTCAGTAAAATGAGATAGTTAAGAGTAAGAATAGAATGATACAAGAAATGTATAGATCCATGCTTTATGGTAGAAATTTGCTTAAATGTTCTTGGGCAGAGGTGGTGAGTACCACATGCCATACGGTGAATAGGGTACATCTTCGTTCGCACACACTTCACACGCCTTATGAGTTGTGGACATGAAAGAAGCCCAAACTATCCCATTTCTATGTCTTTAGGAATATATGCTACATCTTGAGAGATAGAGAGAACTTAGGAAAGTTCGACTCCCAAAATGACGAGGGAATATTTTTAGGTTATTCATCAATATCTAAAATTATGGAGTTAATAAACGTCACGATTAGAGATGACTAGCCACCGACGTCTATTGCTCCTAGCGCCCAGTGCGAGGATGATGCACCCAGAATAGCAATCCCATCATTCCTCATACTACCTCGATGAACCCCACTTTTGATTTAGAGGATCCACCCGCTTGTGTTCGAAAGAGTCATGACCTTGTCGCTATACTTATTGATCCCACACTAGGTGCTAAGACTCGTAGTGAACTCGAGAATATGGTTAGCTATCTGTGCTACACTTCCTTAGTAGAGCCCAATAATATGAAAGAAGTACTCAAGTATGAGCATTGGATATTCACTATGAAAGATGAGTTACTTTAGTTTTATAAGAACGATGTCTGGGAGTTAGTCCCCCGACTTAATGAGACAAATATGATAGAAACCAGGTGGATTTATAATAACAAGATAAATGAGAATGGTACCATAGTTTGGAATAATGCTAGGTTGGTCGCTCAAGGCTACACATATATTGAGAGTGTAGAATTTGATAAGACATTATCTCCTGTTTCTAGGCTTAAGTCCATCCGCTTACTACTCACCATATCATGTCATCTATGCTTCAAGTTATATTATATAGGTGCCAGGAGTGCCTTTCTAAATGACATTCTATAGGAGGAAGTTTAAGTGGAATAACCAGAGGGGTTTAAAGACCCTAAGCACCCAGGACACGTCTATTATCTTAAGAAGGACCTGTATGGTTTGAAACAAGCACCCTATTCTTGGTATGATAGTCTCACTTCCTATCTTTTAGCTAGTGGCTTCAAGAGAATTGGAGTGGATAAGACGATGTTTATGAGGAGAGAGACTGGTGTTATCTTTGTTCCCCAAGTCTACGTGGACGACATAGTATTTGGATCCATATGCTTTTGACATGCTCATAAGTTTGAGGAAGAGGTGAAGAGAGAGTTTGAGATGAGCATGGTTGGTGAGCTTACGTTATTCCTAGGTCTCCATGTTCATCAGCTTGAGGATGGAATATTCATATTTCAATGAAAATATGCAAGGAACCTAGTGATAAAGTTCGGTATAGATTTTGCTAAGAACTCACGCACCCCTATGAGTACATCGACCAAGCATAGCAA
This sequence comes from Sambucus nigra, assembly GCA_949130495.1. Classification (NCBI taxonomy): domain Eukaryota; kingdom Viridiplantae; phylum Streptophyta; class Magnoliopsida; order Dipsacales; family Adoxaceae; genus Sambucus; species Sambucus nigra. The sequence continues at coordinate 305,741,887 of OX422223.1, forward strand.
AGACACTTTAGGCAAGGACGTAGAGAAAATATGTAAGGACATAATTTCCATATTCATGATTTTACATAGAGTATATCGTATACCGTTACAACTGTCGAAGGAAGCTAACGATCACTTGTTCAAGATTATGAAACCGAATATCAAATATCTTTAATAAAGGTAATCTAGGAGATGAATTGTGGTAATAATTGTGTATAAGTTTCAAATTTGGTTTACGATAATATTAGGATATTTTTCAAAACTGTTTTTTTAACAAAATGAGGATTTTTTCTAAGTAAAAATAATATTGAGAAGACCTGTGTAGCAGAGCTTGTTAAAATATTAATTTTTTGCTTCCGTCGTTCAAACGACATTAGCAATTCGTTCTAATGGCACCTTCGGACAACATCACATGTCGTTTGATAGGTCACGCGAAGGGTTGTTTCTTTATTTCTTAAAACAACCACGTACTGTTTTGCATTTTTAACGTCAATTTTAGAGTCGTTCAAATGGCATCTAATGTTGTTTAAACGACACCAATAAGTCGTTCGAGCGACCTCCGTCGCCTCAAGAATTTTGTTGTGTTATAAATACTTGTTTTGGAAGGAATTTTCATCAAAACTTTGACAAACGAAACTGCAAATCTGTAAAATTTTATTCTTCACTTTTAGGGCACAAAACTTTGTTTTTGATTCACCAAAAGATCCCATATACATTTGTGAATCAATTTGGATCCCAAAACCACTTCTCGTCAAAGTTTTTTCTTATAGAGAAAATGATCTCTACTGCTGGATTGATAGTTCTTGTAGGGGCTATTTGTAGATGACTACGGTCATTGGGGATACTCGAGGGTATTCACTATCGAGGAAGAGCTACGGTTCTTAAGGCTCTCAAGGAAATCTTTGATGGTGTTGGGTTGCAGTATTTATGGATTTTCTACGGGAGATTCATTACAGATTTCATTATGTAATTGTATGTTACGATTTACGTTAGATAGTGAAATAAATGGTTTTACTCGAAAGGGGTTTAATTTATCCACATAGATGCATGATTAGGGTTTAAATAAAATTTGGATTAAAGATTGACTTTGATTAAATAAGTTTTAATTGGAAATTTGCAAATTAAATAAATAATTGATATCACGCATTCTCAAATTGGCATGAGAGCTTTTAGCTCGGGATTTTTACCTTTTCAAAATCATTTATCGGAGTATGATATTTAGTCTTATATACTTGACCTCTAGTAATGCGAATATTGACTTTAGCATTGGAGTATGTACGTGATACAAAGCCTCCCAAAAAGAGTTTTACTTACTCGCACTTAAACGTATCATCAAATACGTAAGTGGCCCTCTTTTTTATGATATTTGATATTCCTTTGATATCGATTACCACTTATCTACCTAGTCGGATGTCGATTGCACAAGGTATGTTGATGGTTGTATGAGCAACTTGGGTGGGTATTTTTACTTTGGAAGTGCTCTTGTCTCTTAGTTGAGCAAGAAGCAAAAATCCACATCTTTTTCCACGGCAGAGGCTAAGTATATTGTCATCGGGAGTTGTTGCATGCAAATCTTATGGATAAAGAAAATGTTGGACGATTATGGGATTTCACAAGGCATGATGACTATTTCTTGTGATACTATGAATGCAAACCATATATCCCACAATCTGATCCAACATTCGTGCACAAAGTACATTAGGATAAGCGAGCATTTTATACATGATCTTATTGAGGATAATGTCGTGTCCTTGAGCTTTGTGAGAACCGAATATCAATTAGCCAATATTTTTACGAAACCTTTAGACGCACTTTGATTTGAGAATCTTAGGAAATCTTTGGGTATTAGCTCTGTTGATTGAGTTCGGGTACTTTATCTAGTATATGATGCTTATCTTGTTCATATCTTATATTCCTATTGCTATATTGTATTATTATTGCATTTATTTATTTTTTTTATATATATTTAGGAAATTCCAAAATGTTCTTTGTTTTATGAAAAAGTTTAAAACTCCAAAGAGATTTTTGGTTTTTATAATAATGACTGAAAAATATTTTATTTTGATAAATTTTTTGAAATAGACAAAAAGATTTTTGTATTTTCAATTTTCACGATATATGGATGTACATTAAAGATATTTAGATCACCCTTACATTCCATCCATTCACTTAACTTTTTCGTAGTGTTTTGAGTCATGACTTTATTTCAATAGTGTACTTAATAGTGTGTGGATATCATTACGTTCATCATTGATGACTATTTTCTACATTTTCGACTCCTTGTCACCTTTATTGCACATGTGCACAAGCTTTATGAATGTTGTGCTTACTTGTCATTTGTTGAATACGATGCTCTCATCTCAATTCTGCTTAATAACGGACCAAATGTCAAAAAAAAAATTAGTTATGCATGTAAGAACCATTGCCCAAATTTTATTTTTTCTGGAAAATATTATCATATGTTAAGAAGTGGAAAGGGGATACAAAAGATTAAAATATTCGTTGCATTAAAAGTCAATATTTGAATAAAAGAGCCTAAAAAGATTAGAGGCACACAAAAACAGAAGTGCCAGACCATTCAATTTTGATTCATTGATGTTTCGCTACATATAGGCATTATGATTTCTTCAAAATATTTTAGAGTGAATTCATAATATATGAGGGATTTTAAGGGAGTTAAAGTAGAAGATCAATGGGTTTGCACAACGGACTTTCTTAAAAAATATAATATAATTTGGCATTCTTAGTGTGAGAATCATTTAAGTTCATGGCATATTAATTAAGTTAAGTTAATTTCATATGAATTCACTATTTTTACACCTGAGGTAGGCTTTGAGTTCTTTCTCTATAAGTGTCTCATGACTTCGTGCACCTATATTATGAATTTTCATGTTAATTTGCCTTTGGAAAATGTTCACACAATTACATTCTGTTTCCATTATTAATATATTTTAGTGTTATTTCATGGAGACTATGTGTCTTGTACCTATATATAATCTTTATACCTTTTAACTCGAAAATTTTGAAAACGTTTAAAAAATAGAGGCATATGTTCTCCGAGTTTTCTTCTTATTATGCTTTTGAGATTATCATTACATGTGCATTAATTGACTATCTTTGTGATGATATCTTTATTCTTCATGTGATGCTTATTCATTATTAGATTCTACTCCTTTATCTATTACGGACAAAAAAGGGGAGAACAAATTAAAGGGGAGTTTTATCTTTAAAACTCGTATGCGTCACGGTATTTTATTTATCTCATGTGTGTAGGATGTTTCGCGTGGATGATGATCACTTTGACCAGCATAAGATGAAAACAAATCTAGATAAAGGAAAGTTAAATTTCAATTGAAGACTTATATAAGAATGTATTTTTGTTTCTTGATTTGAGAGGGTATTTATTGTATTTGTCTTGAAGATTCAATTTGGCTTGGGTTTGAGTTTCGTATCGGAATAGCCAACGGGGGAGATTTGTAAGAGCGAGTTTTATAATTGCTTAGTTTATTTTTTATTTTATCTTATCTAGTCACACATACATTTCACCTTTATGAATAATTATATGGACTCGAAGACGAAGTTGAAGACTTTTGGAGAATTGAAGAATCGTACATCTTAACATCATTTAGAAGAAGTTATGGGTGCATTTGGAAAATATTTATTTTTCTAGGGGCTTTATAATTTTAAAGAGTTTGTATTTCAAAATGTTTTAAAAAAAACTTTGAAAAACTCTCTATCTCATTAAAATGAGAATAGCTTGTCGTTCAAACGAACTATATTATGTCATCATAACGAGTTCTCTTGGTTCAAAGGAAATTTGGATTGACGCCTTTGGGAAAGATCTAGAAACTTATTAGAAGCCTCATTAGAAGTCGTTAGAATGAGATGTAAAGTTCATTAGAATGAGTTTTTCAAATGATCAAACGAAGTGTTTTTCATCAAGCTATGGAATCTCGTTCGATCTGACGTTGGATACCTGATCGAACGAAAATGGGTGTGTCATTCGAACAAGGTAGTTGTCGTTCGAATGAATGTGCGACATTTAAAAAAAAAATTAAATCTCATCCAAATATCTAGTATTTATCATTTTTTAACTACTTTTCTTAAAAATAGAAATGCGGGATAACTCTTTTGAAAGCTTTTCACGCCCTGTTTGAGTTCCGTTTTTTATCAATCTCTTTCAATATTATTCTAAACCCCTTGAAAACTTAAAGATCACATTATCAAATCAAGAAGAACATTTCTAGTTCAAACTCTCTTGTAGAGATTAATCTTTACTACTGATTTATGGAGCAAAGGCTCTACTGCTGAAGAAGAATGTTGATCGGTGGATACCGATGGAAGATTGCTTCCTATGGACGGTGCTGGATTGTACCGTTTCTATAGAAGATTTGAAGAACCATGCATCATACTTAGTTGTTCTAAGTAGTTTGCAAGTCGACTGTGTCTATTAAATTTTTGTATAGTGATGAATAAAGGTTTTGCCCTTTTTAGGGATTTTTTCTTACTTCTTTAAGTTTTTGCATGCTTGGTTTACTGAACTAAATTTGAACCACATCTTTGTATTCACAATTAATTAAATCAAAGAAAAAATTTAGTAAATTGAATTTATGTGTGGTTGACTAATACACGAATCATTCTATAGAATCCCAGCATTCTCATGCTTTAATACATAAACCTAAATATAAAAGTGAAGTTCTTTCATATTCATAATCACAATGGTAGGAATTAACTATTTCTTAGTTTCTACGTATATAATGGTCATAATCACAATGGTAGGAATTAACTATTTCTTAGTTTCTATGTATATAATGGTTAAGGTTACAATAATCTAGTAATTTAATATATTTGTTGTTTTATATTTATAGTTATATCTATTATGAGTCCACATTGGAATGATGCATTCAAAAGCAATGGGAGTAAAACTTTTAATGTGAGTTTGAAACACCTATAGATATATGGTTTTGTGGATTTTTGTGTCAAATTATGCTTATTGCAATTATTAGATACAGAAATATTAGTGGTGCTAGGAATCATTTGAGAACTTTTGTGCCAATGTTCCCATTTTTAAAAGTATACCGGTGTCTTTGATGGAGAAGGTAATTGTAAGAAAGTATTTTCAGAGTTTTGTTTAATAGTTGAATACTGTGTTTGTGCTAAAAATTTAGTCACGAGTCCCCGAAAAAAGACAAGAATGAACTTTACTCACTGGAAATGTATGATATGAATATATAGACACCCGTAGATTTCGCGCTAAAAGTAATGGGAGATGATTTGATGGCAATCCTAGCTCTATATCAATCTGTTCAGGGTCTCTCTCTCTCTCTCTCTCTCTCTCTCTATGTGTGTGTGTGTGTGTGTGAGTGTGTGTGTGTGTGTGTGTGTGTGTGTCATTTGTGAGATGTTTGGGCAAGTAACAAAGTATTTTGGTTGACTCTGATAATTAAGGACAAGCTCGAGGAGAATTGCATAATAAATACTACCATGGGATTTCAACAAGCTAGATCCTTTAGTTTGGTAAATTGATACATAAAAGAATTATGATATTTACTTTGTTGGGATGTGTGTGCTGATTTTATTTATTTATTTATAATTATTTTTATCATCATTCAATATTAACTTTTATTTTTATATATGCATACTTAGACTATGCTTGGTTATGCGAATTAATGATTTAAAATTGTTGCTTATTGAAATTTTATAGTTGAACATGCATCCAGAGATTGAAATTTAAATCGTTGATTTGTTTTTTAATGCGTATATTCTTGATAAACTAAACATGTTGGTTTCATGTAAAAACAAAGGAGACTTTGCCAAAAAAAAAATTAAAACATAAAGAGTTAATGATATTTACTTTGTTGGGCTTTGCAGGATGATGTTGTTTTTTTCAATCTATGTTTTCTTTGTTGTTTGTATATATGTTATGATGATGGTGAGGTGGTTCACATATTAACATAGTTGAGTTGAGTGGATTTATTTTACATATTATCAATTGATTAATTGTATAATTTATTTAATGAAATCGATTTGGATCGTAGACGTGGGTGGTCTTCAAGAATTGAATTTGTTAAATGGAGTTCATTTGGATCATTGAATGTAGTTGTTTTCGTATATAGTTTACTTCTTTTGTGTGAATTGTGTTAAATAATTCACATTTTCAGACATTATGAGGTAGTAATCATTAGTTGTGTATATTGTCAATGGTAGTTGGGGTATGAATATTATTCTTTGATTTCGAATTAGTATATATATTTTGGTTGTGGGATTTTAAGTTAAATTAATGGCGGGTAATATCGTAACTTTGGTATGAAATTGTTGTATTTATTTTGCTTGTAGTTGTAGTTGATTAGTGGGTGAAAAATATATCTCTAGTTTATAATTGATGGTTGGTTTAATGGAAAATTAATTTATGTGTAAAACAAATGACCTTTTTATGTCGATTTTTACAAAAAAAAAAATGTATAATCAAGATTTTCCTTAAAAAATATGACATTTTAACAGAGTTTACCTTGCTAAACTGGGAGAAATATGACATGCTACACTATATTTTATCAATGTTCATATAGAACTATGATAAAAATGACTTTTCTTTTATCCCACTTTTACGAACATTTATCACACCCCTATTAATCACGGTAAAAAATTGTGATAAAAAGCATTTTATCACGGTCTTAAATTTTCCAGTAAACTTGAACTTCACTCTCAATAAAAAGGAAACGAAAAAGGTTGAAACACTTTGGATGGAAAAATACCGAAGTAGGGAAAAAAAGGAGATATTTTTTTCTTATTCTTATATCCTTTCTCCAGATAACTGAGTGAGGAGAAGGTTAAAAAAAAATATTAGGAAATATGAAGGGTCAATTATTTAATAGTCCCTACTATAAATATATATTTTTTAAAAAGGACACATATTTTTAGTTTAACCCATTTAGTCCCTCAATCACTCAATATTCTCTTATTTTTAGAGGTCCGCGCCAGCGGCACTCCCTTTCCAAAATATGTGGCAAATGACTTTTTGAGGCAAAATAAAAAGGCTTGGACTAAATGAGTATTAAAAAATGTTTGAGGGACTATTTGATATATGTCCCAAATATGAATTCACATGAAAGTAAGTAGATGCTAGACTTTTATTGGTTTACACATATCATTTGGATTAACAATACACCGAAACTAGAAATAAATAGATGATTAAGATTGAAAAGCCCAGCGGTGGAGGACAGTTGTGTACACAAAGACGACACTCTATATTTTGGGCCTACATATGCAAAAATCTCTCTGATTTTGGGAGGGCCATCGCCTCCCCTGTCCTCATGTACGTCTGCCACTGATCACTAATGATATTGATCAAGGAAATGAATAGATATGACCCCCCCTGCTAAGTGGTGGCACCGATGTGTGCAAATCATTGGACACCAATGGATGTTCAGGGGAATTTTGTAGGGGTTATTATTTAAGAGTTCTCTTTTACAAATATGCGGTCGAGAACTATTATTTTAGACAATTATAACTCAAAAAAACTCACAACACAATAGCATAAATTCATGGTCAACAAAATACAATTGTCAATAATAAAACCTTAAACAATAATATAATTAACTTGTGCAAAATTCAAATAAATGGACAAAACAAGTTTAAAACAATTTTTGGATGCGACACTATTACAAATTACATTGTCATATCCTTCAATGATTTACAATTTTCCTCGTTCTCTAAATCCAGTTAAATATCAAAGTAAGGCATCTGATAGCTTCTCCCTATAAAATTACATTTAGTAGAGCAGCTGATTTTTGGTACCATTTTATATTTTGAAAACAAATGCTATCAATAATCAGATACTGACAGGGAAACATCAGAAATTGCCATATCAATAACTTTAGAGTGACTCTGAAATATGACATGGTGTAGTGCGACAATCTAGCGTGTGGCATCCGCATTGTGTTGCGTTTGTGAGTAAGTATAGAATGACTCATTGTCATATAAGAATACTATAGGAACTATAATCAATAAATAAATGGAATAAATATCTAGCAGTCATTAATCAGTAATTATTGATAGGTCTCTTACAATTTATACCCATTGATACTACAAAAGCATCATCAACATCGAACTGCGTTATCAAAAAAGTTGTAACTCATCAAAATCAGAACACCACATAAGCATGTTTTAATAACCTTCGCATTAAAAAAATACAACCTTTGCTAGAATTTTATAAGCAAGCTGCATTAGTTATTAAGGTTGATAATTATTTTTTGGGTCGCGCCGGATCGTGTTTGGACATGACATGTATAAGGACCATTTAAACATGAACACAAAACGAATATGTCACTGCAAGAAAAACAAATTAATAATTTTTATATTCAATTAAACACCACAAAACACAACAAAAGTAAGAGGACAGATAACATGAATAAAAAAACATAAGTTTGTATCAAATATAACACTAAATTCATAATAATAACATTCATATAATAATAATAATTAAAATAAAAATAAAAACCTCAATACCAAACATGACATATCATTTTAATTCCGTCAAGTGTGTTTTTTTTCCACAAAACAGGAAACTATATTAAAACAACATTATTTTACATAAGATATTTCGAGAAACAGACTTAATTACACCACACCGACTATGATCAAACTGCAAATTAGAAATTAAAAACTGAGGGACAAACATAAAAACTTGAAAGTAAAACGGACTGTTGACAGAAAAAGTAGCTACAAGATCAGCACAATAGTTAGATTCTTTGAAACAGAGGCTGAGTGTGATATGGTGAAATCGGGGGAAGCCTTTAAGGATGATCCTGGTCAGGTCCTCATGAGTTGAAGGCAGGGCTGAATTCCTGGTAAGCATGTGAAATGCAGTTTGGCAATTTGTTTCTACTTCAAAACATTTTAGGCCGCATGAAAAGCTATATTAAGCGTAGTATAAATGGCCCAAAGCTCAGATGATAAAGATGACACATAGCCAATGTTGGAAGTAAAACCAAAAATAAACTGGCCCTGAGAATTTCTAAAAAGTCCCCCAATAGATGCAAGACCTGAGATGTGGGATCGGGTGCCATCTGTATTACATTTAAAAAAATGGGGGGGACATGAGGCGTCTAGGTAATAAGGAACGGGGTGAGGTGAGGCACTAAAGAGGGACTAAGGATAGTGGTAGAGCAAGAAAATTGGACAATCTGATCAGAGACCGCGTGTAGGATCTGAGTTGGAAGAATTGGTTTGTGTTGAAAGAGCGCGTCATTTTGAGCAGTCCATAAGGTGCGAAGAAGGAAAAAAGTCCGGATAGTCTGAGTCTGAGTCGACAGATAAGGCAACTGATTATAAGAGGCAAGGCCTCGTAGAATAAATTGAGGGGAGGGATCCATAACACCTGATGGGAGACGGAGTTGATAGAATGTGGGGCAGTCCGTGAAAATATGAGAATTGGAATCAAGAAGCCCACATAAAGGACAGTCAGGCGTTAGTAGTTTATGAAAATAGTGTAGGCGGTCTGCAGTGGGAAGGCTTAGATGAATTACAAACTACATAAAGGTTTTTAGCTTAGGAGGTAGGTGGATTTGCAAAATCCAATTCCAAGGCAAGGAGGGAGCGTGCTGACAAATAGCATCATGGTTCAACCACTGACATGCCGCTCTGATAGTCAGATGGCAGGAGTTGCTAGGCCACCAGTAGGGGAGATACTGAGGGGCATATGGGGAGATATGAATAGCCTGAATGTAAAGAAGAAATTCAGGAGGGAGAAAGCGCGCTAAAGAGAGCAGATCCCAGTGGTGATTAATAATAAAGTGAGAGACAAGATTGTCATTAACAATGCGAGAGAGGCGTGGGGACCGAGTTTTGAGAGGCTCTTGAAGAACCCAAATATGATTGTTGATGTAAGAAATTAGATCGTATCTAATTATTCAATCACAGATAAATAAATGAGACAAAGAATGTTTAAAGTGGTTCAGCTTTATAAGAATGGCCTACGTCCACTGTTATGGTATTGCTGGTTGTATGAGAATTCTCGATTACAAGTTATCTAAAAAAATTTCGGTCCCCTTCAATGAGGATTGTACAATGTATTTATAGCCCTGGGGCTGTAATGTGAAAGGGTAATACATTAAATGATGTACATATGAAAGGGTGATACATTCAAGGCTCCTTAAGCGTATGCGTCTGAATGATAAGAATTTAATGAAGAGTCACACTGTTGATTATCCCGCTATTAATGCTTTGTTCGAGGTGCAGCTCAGACCGCCTGAGTTTCTCGGACCGCCTAAGCTTCTCGGTGCTCAAGAGTTCCTTGGAGCGTATGAGTTACTCGGGGAAACAGTGTTCCTCGTTGCAGTATGGTTCCTCGGAGCATGTGAGTTACTCGAAAGTGCTTATTGTTGCCACGTAGACTGCCACGCGTCTTCACTTTATTGATCCATGTCAGCAGACTAAATTTGGTATCAACAGAAGCCCCCAATGTTTCATAGTTCGAAATTTGAGGAGTACGGAACATTCTTTCTCGGAATATGATAGCTTTAAATAGTTCTCCTGATTTTTAGGAATGTTTCCCTTGTATTTATTTCTCTTTCCAAATTCGTAGAATCAGGCTTTTTTGAATTTTCACAACCGCCTCGATCTCTACGTACTTTTTGTCCTTTTAGCCGCCAGTAGCGTAATCGTTTCTTCTCGCTTCGATTACCGCGCCCTTTTTGTTCCTCTAGCCGCCGGTAGCATAATTGTTTCTTTTCGTAATCATTACTTTACCATTTCCCAAGGCAAGGTATTTAAACTTCACAGACACTCCTATCGTCTTATACCTTTTCAAATTTGTATTTTCGAGTTTTCCATCGTCTCTTTCTCTCCCGTGTATTCGTCTCTTCCATCGTCCGTTGTCATCAGATCCACTCTTTTTCTGTAAGATTTTATTCCTTCTTCTTCATTTCTTTTATTCATCATGGTTTATCCTGTTGAATCTCTTGATAAGTTTCGCTCTGATTTTTCTATTCCCTCCTAGGTTGTTCTGGAAGAGCTTTCTGAGCCTTCTGATTATTTCCGCTTGGTTGAGGGACATTGGTTCCCCAGTCTTATTATTGCTGAGTGTGGATTTTATTTTCCACCCAATCCCTTATGTCTGGAATTTTGTCAATACTTTGACGTTGTTCCTGCAAAAATAGCCCCCAACACATGGAGAATAGTTAATGGGGTGCATAGGTTAAATCAAATCCATGGAACTCCTATAGGGATTCCAGAAATCATGTTTTGCTATAGATGGGCAGTTGGTGATAACACCTTTTATTTAAAAACTAGATTTTTGAATAAAGCCTTAGTAGTCAATCTCCCGGATGCTAATAGAGATTATTTTGAGCACGGGATTGTCATAAAAAAATGGCAACATGCTCCTTTATCTGGAGATGAGGTTTATCAGGGTCCCAGATGCCCTCCCTATGGCAATGGGATAGGTTATTTTTATTTCATTTTATTTATTTTGAAATCATGCTTCTTTTGTGTTTGATAAAATGCGCCATTGATATTTCAATGTTTATTTATTTGCAGTTGATAGCAAAAGAAAGTGCCCCAAAAAAGCAGATGTTAATATAAGGCACTTGAAACTTATCTGGAGTCTGCATCAATCTGTTGCCGACGAGCATATTAGGTCGGCCTCATATCTGCTGCAATATAAGAGCTACACCACCTCTTTTACTGCCCTTCCAGTAATAAGTGAATCAGAGCCAGTACCAGCTTCCACCAATTCTTCGATTGAATCACACATCCCTTAAGTGAAAGGATGAAGAAGAGAAGACCTCCCACCCTTTTTGATAAGCCTGCCTCTGGTGCTGGAGAGGCAAAAAGAAGTAAGGTTGATGTCCCAGAAGGGACAAAGAAGACTGATGCGCCTTCCTCGGCTGCTGCTGTTGTGAAGGTTGTTGAGAAGCCCGCAGTGGCTCCGAGCAGGTCTACTGCTCCTGGAGAGGTGATTATAATATCACCGACCAAGGGTTCTTCCTTGGTTGAATCTGTTCCTGTTCCCCCGAGGAGGCTGAAGAAGAGCTCCTCGGTCAATTTGGCTGACACCATCACTCAGCCCCCAGTTACTGGAACTGGTGTTCCAACTTTTGTTCCCCCGAGCTCTGCCATGAGCTCGGTAAAGTCTTGGATCATTCCCGAGGTCCAAGGTACTGAGGAAAACCTTTCTCGGGACTTGGTTACCTCATTGGCTGCTCGCCACCTTGCTTCTGTAAGTCTTCTTACTTTGAACTTTTCATATTTCCCTTTTCATTTATGTTTCTGACTTGCTTTCTTTTTCTTTTCACAGTTGACGAGCTGCTTTAATATAATTATGAAGAAAGACGAGGCGATTAAAGCTTCATGCTCCTCTTCTAGTGTGGATGGAGCTCTGGAGGAATCTATTAAGTCTCTAGAGGATTCTCGCTAGATATATGCTACTGACAAAGCAATCTGGGAGAAGAAGCTTGCCTCCACTGAGCAGGAGAAAGCTCAGGTCGTTGAAGTCTCCAAGGAGTTGGAGAAGAGAATAAAGGATTTGGAGGGGAAAAATAAAGAGCTCGACGAGAAGCTCAAGAATACTGGAGAGCTAGAGAATAATCTCAAAGTTGCTGAAGAGGAGTTGTCTCGACTTCGGGAGGTAAATCGGCAGAAAGAGGAGGTTGAGAGAAAACTGAAAGCTGCTGATGACCTGCTGTCCGAGAAGCTTTCCTCGGAAAAGTTGAAAAGGAAATTGGTTGTGAAGAAGTCCTTCAGCGCTGGCTGAGACAAGGGGTGGAACAAGGGATTGGCTGCCATGGTGTCGCAAGTGGACTATGGTAGCCTCAAATACTTTAGGGATGGATGGGTTGCTGCTCTTCAGGAGATGAAAGTGGATGAAAATTCCGAACTCTTTCAGCAACACATCCCTTGTCCCCCTCCAACTCCTGAAGACTTAGAGGAGGACGAAGCTGCCTCCGAAGAGTCTTCTATGGTGATGGGAGATCATCCCCCAGTCATCCAACCTGCTGCCGAGGAACTTCAGCAAATCGTTACTTCTTCCGAGCAACTGCTGGCGCTCCCCGACCAACTTCCTGCTCCTTCCGAGCAACCTGCTTCCTCGTCCCAACCTCCCAAGAAGGTTTTGGGAGACAAGGAAAAGGTGTAGAGTTGTTAGGGTTTATCTTTATATTTTGCTTTTGTCAATTGTAACCATGAATATGTAACTGTGAAATCTTGTACTTTTGACCTTTATGATATAATAAAACTCGAACTTGTGTTTGTTCATACTGTTGTCTCTTCTTCATACTCTGTCTTGATTCTTATTGATTGTTGCTTTTTCTTTCTCTGCTAGTTTCTGGCCAGGATGGAATTGCTATCTGCCCATGATACAAAGCTGCTGCGACAATGTAATGAATACTTTAAGGCTGGTCACACAGACCTGAGTGCAGCACAAGTCGTCGACATCCTCAGCCAAGATGCTTCAGAACAGGCAGTTGAAGCATATCAATATCTGAAGTGTCTTCTTGATCGAGCTTTGGCCAATAATGTGGCCTATTATGATATGATCGAGGATCTCCAAGGCACCCTCGAGGACCTTCAGCTACAATACAAAGAATCCACTGCCCTGTTGCATAAGGAGTACGAGAAGAAGTACCAGCAACTCAATGCTGACAAGGGGTACGAGAAGAGTTTTTGCTGGCTATGAGGTGAGGGAGAGAACTCTGAGGGGCGAATTTGAGGAATGCAGATAAATAGCCGAGTTGATGGAGCAAGAAAACAACAACCTGCAAAGGGAGCTGTCACAGTTGAAGTCCGCGGCTTCCACTTTAAAAGCCTTGATCCCAGTGACTGATGAGGGATTTTCGTTCTTAGAAGTCGAGAACGCCAACTTGAGGGACGAGTTGGAAACCTTGAAGAGGTCTGGCCCATCTACATCTTCTCGTGGTCGAGCATGAGCTCCTCAGGGACGAGCAAGAGCAGCTCGAATTCCTATCGAGGAACAGAGGACTCAGTATACCTTAGAAAACCAGGCCTTCCAATTAATGGCGAAGAACCAGGCTTTGGCTGAAATGTCAAAGAAGATCAGGGACCTGGAAGAACAACTTTCCACGCAAAATTCTACCTTGGAGAATGAAGAGATCTTCATCAAAAATCTCCACGAGCAGCTGTATAGATTAACATATCAATTCCACAAACAGCCCAGGGAGTTCTGGATGGCTGGATACAACGAAGTTCTCTTTCACTTGGACGATCGTATCTAGAATGCCAATAATGAGGGCTACAAGTAAGGCTGGTTGAATGCCTTAGGTGTGCTGCTACTCGAACATGGTCATTACCTGTGGGACTATCATGATCCTCGGCTGCTCGACTTACCCGTGCCACCATTCAAACTGGACATGAGTTGGATCCCTACTCGGGCCATTCCTCGGAGCTTGATTTCCAAATATCTCGGTGACTATAATATCCATTCAATTATTGAAGTATCTCGTCCCGAGCACCTTCTGGATCGACCATCCGTGATGAATATCAGGATGTTAAAGGATCTAAACTTCATAAATTCTCCCCTGGCTTTAAATGATCCGCCTGCTGGCGAGGAACCTGTATCAAAAACAGAGGGGAAAAAACCAGTAGAGTAGGAATTTTGATGTAATAGTTAGTATACATTTCAATATCAATGTAAATTTCATTTCATTATCAATGTAATTTGTTTTTGGATTTAATGAAAGACTTTCCTTTTAGTTCGCAATCTTAATTGCTATTGTCTTGTAAAACACTTCATATTTGTGCATGTATATCTGATAAAAAGATAATAATATTGTGTAGTTTGTCGATCAACTTATTGTCGAGTAGTTTGAACTTGTGGTAATCATATTTGGCAAAATTAATATTTTGTTTCTCGACCAACTTAGTAATAATTAAAAAAGTTACGAGTATCAAAAATGTTACTCGATCACTTTAAATTTTACTTATCGACCAACTACAATTAGTGGGTTTTTATCCCCAACCAGCCATAGTTGGTAGATTTTTCTCTTAAATGTTTTCGACCAACTAAGGTCGGTAAATTTTCCTTGTCGACCAACTACAGTTGGTGGGTTTCTATCCCCGACCAACCATAGTTAGTCTTTTTGAAATAATTTTACCTCCCGACCAACTCAAGTTGGCATTTTCGAGAATATATTTACTTCCTAACCGACATAAGTTGGCATTTTTAGGAATACTTTTATTTCACGAGAAACATATAGTTTTATTTCCCTTAGGAATACAAATTTTACTTCCCGGAGGAATACAAGTAGCTTTACTTCCCGGGGGAATACAAGTAGGAGTGAATCGAAAGGCTTCCGTTTTCGTTCTTGGTTTGGGGGCTTTTGGGCCCATCTCGATCTTTTTCGTAGTTGAGAAGGGGGAAGGAGTCTAAATCAATGGACATTAATGAACCATCATTGATGGACGTTGCACATGACACGATCAATTCGACTCAAGGTCCGGCGCTAACTTTACTTCCCGGAGGAATATAGGTAGCTTTACTTCCCGGAGGAATACAGGTAGCTTTACTTCCCGGAGGAATACAGGTAGCTTTACTTCCCGGAGGAATATTGGTAGCTTTACTTCCCGAAGGAATATTGGTTTCTCGACCAACCTTAGTTGGCGTTTTCGAGAAAAAAATTGAGTAGCCTAAGCTTTACTGAGTAGTGTGTAGCACTAGTATTCCCCGAAAAACTTTCAATAAAAAGAAAGAATTCGGCAGAATATCTTCATTTTATTCATCACTTATAATACTTGCGCAGGTGCTCTGCGTTCCATGCATTCTTAAACTCCTCCCCTTCTAGAGTTTCTATTCGGTAAGTTCCTGGTCGAACAAATTCTGTAACTCGGTATGGCCCATGCCAGTTTGCTTCCAGTTTATTGTGCTTTTGAATTACTTTCTTCAGCACATAGTCTCCTTCTTTCAGGTCGCACTTCTTCACCCTCTTGTTGTAGAACAAAGTTGTTCGCTGCTGGTAAGCAGCGTTTCTAATGGCTGCTTCTTCTTTAACTTCCTCGAGCATGTTTAAATCCAATCTTCTCATTAAGTCACTAATAGGGGAGTTGAAATTTAGTACCCTGTGTGTTGGGAGGCCCAACTCGGCAGGTATAACAACTTCACTTCCAAACGCTAGCATATAGGGAGATTCTCTAGTCGCTACTCGGGGAGTAGTTCGATAAGCCCACAGTACTGACTGTAACTCGTGGATCCAATTTGCTTTCGCATCGTCCAATCTTTTCTTCAAATCATTCAGCCGTGTTCTGTTTGTCACTTCAGTTTGCCCATTGCTTTGAGGGTGGCCTGGTGCTGAGTGGACCTTCAAAGTGTTTGACTGATGGCAATAGGCAGCGAACTCCTCGTTATCAAATTGCGTTCTATGGTCTGTGATGAAAGCATGAGGAAGACCATATCAACAAATGATGTTCTTCCAAATAAATTGGTACACCTTCTCGTACGTCATATCAATGAGAGGCTCAGCTTCCACCCACTTAGTAAAATAATCCACTGCGACGACGAGGTATTTGAACATTCCTCTAGTCGTTGGCAGTGGTCCAACAAAATCTATTCCCCATATGGCAAATGGCCAAGGGGAAGTGATTGGTGTCAACAATGCTTGTGGAGTTCTTCGGATGGAGGAAAAGCGCTGGCACTTGTCACATTTCTTGGCATAGGCTACACAATCAGCCCTCATCGTCGACCAGTAATATCCCTGCGTCATCATTCTTTGCAAAAGCGTCCGACCTGCTACATGGGCTCCACATGACCCTTCATGGATCTCTTCAATTAATTCTTTCACCTCGGAGGGATGTACACATCTTTGCAAACCTGCCATGATTCCTCGTCTATATAAAATACCGTTAGTTAATACATACCGAGAAACTTTAAAATTCAATTTCTTGGATGTGAGCTTATCAATTGGTAATTCTCCCTCCTCAATAAATGCCCTGATGGGATCCATCCAAGATGGTCCTAAATCAAGGGTGATAAAGTTCATCGCCAGATCTTCATCTATACTCCGACCAGCTAAAACTTCAATTGGGATTGTTCTTCGTAGCTCGGTACGAGTAGCTGATGCTAATCGAGCTAGGGCATGTGCTTTTGCGTTCTCCATTTTTGGTATTTTGACCAGCTGAATTGCAGCAAATTCTAATACCAACTCCATCACCTTTGCATGGTATTTGATCATTAATTCTCCTTTGGCTGCATATATTCCCAACATTTGATTTACGATTAATTGAGAATCACTGAAGATAATTATTTACCGCGCCTCCATAATTTTCGCCAAATTAAGACCTGCAATCATGGCCTCATACTCAGCTTCATTATTGGAAGCTTTGAATTGGAAATGTAGGGCGTACTCCATGTCGACCTCGTCCGGAGTGCTTAAAACTATCCCTGCCCCACTGCCTGTTGTGCAAGATGAGACATCTACATATAGCCTCCATATAAGTAACTCGTCTTCAAACTTCTGGTCTGACAGAGTTCCTCGGCGAAATATTTGTTGCTTCCTTTCATCTTCACCTGATATTTCTTGGTCTTTGTCGATCATGTTTTCTTGCCCTTTTACCAACCGGAGTTGGTATGAGCTCGAATTTGATGATCCCGTAACATCCACTTGCTCTTTTACCAATCGGAGTTGGTCTGAGATTGTGTTTGTTGATCCTGTAACATCCACAGGTTGATCAGCGAGCAATTTTTGCTCCTCGGGGGTATCAGGATAAGTGAACTCCGCTATGAAATCTGCTACAGCCTGCCCTTTTAGCGATGATCTGGGTTCATAAACTATATCATATTCACCGAGCTCTATTGCCCAGTACATCAATCTCCCTGGTTTTTCTGGTTTATGAAGGGCTTGCCTCAATGGCATATCAGTAGATACGACTATAGTATGAGCCTAGAAGTATGGTCTCATTCTCCTACTCGCCTCAATCAGCGCCAGTGCTAACTTTTCCAGCCTTGGATATCTGATCTCTGCTCCTCGGAAGGCCTTACTTGTGTAATAGATTGGTTTTTGCACTCCATTCTCCACTCTGATCAACGTCGAGCTAACTGCATTCTCCGATAATGCTAGGTACAAGTACAATTTTTCTCCCATCACCGGCCTGGACAACAGTGAAGGTGCTCCCAAGTATTTCTTCAAGTCTTGACAAGCATTCTCACATTCATCATTCCACTCAAAAGTCTTTCGGAGTGTCTTGAAGAATGGGAGACATCGATTAGTTGCTCGGGATACAAATCTATTGAGTACTGATACTCTTCCTGTAAGACTTTGCACCTCTTTCTTCGTCGTTGGAGATTGCAGCCCTAATAGAGCTTTGATCTTTTCAGGATTCGCCTCAATGCCTCGTTGGTTGACAATGTATCCAAGAAACATGCCTTCTCGTACTCCAAATATGCACTTCGTCGGGTTCAGCTTCATTTGGTATTTATCTAGTTGATCAAAAGTCTGACTTAAGTTAACTAGATGATCAGCATCTTTTTTGCTCTTCGTCAGCATATCGTCAACATAAACTTCCATATTGCAACTGATTTGTTCAGCAAAGACTTTGTTCATCAGCCTCTGATATGTCGCACCTTCATTTTTCAAACCAAAAGGCATAACATTATAACAATAAGTTCCCCTAGGGGTAGTGAAAGAAGTACTCTCCCTGTCTTCAAGTTTCATTTTAATCTGATTGTATCCAGAATAAGCATCCATGAAGCTTAGCAGCTCGTGTCCCGAGGTAGCATCGACTAGTTGATCAATTCGGGGCAGTGGAAAGTGATCCTTTGGGCATGCTTTATTGAGGTCGGTTAAGTCTACACACATCCTCCATTTGTTGTTTTTCTTCTTTACCATCACCACATTGGCTAACCAGTCTGGATATTTAACATCTTTAATAAAGCAAGCTTTCTGGATCTTCTCGACTTCCTCCTGTATAGCTTGATTCTTCTCGGGACTGAATACTCTTCTTCTCTTCTTCACAGGCTTAATCTCCTTATTCACATTGAGTTCGTGACATAAGAAATTTGGATCTATTCCTGGCATATCCTCATGACTCCACGCAAAAGTTTGCTTTTTGCTTCTAAGGAAAGTTATCAATTCCTGTTTTAATGAGGTTTCCAACGACGAACCTATTTGAGTAGTTCGTTCAGGGTGCTCGTCGTCCAGAATGATGTTTTCAGTAGCTTCCACCACTTGACCCTTCACGAGTTGCGACTCATCTCTAGGATCCAATGTTTCAATTTCGGCACCTTCATCCACTTGATAGTTAGTAGTCTTTTTCCTTGATTCTTCCAATTCTTCTTGCTCGGCGGATGAATAATAGCATTCCCGAGCTACTTTCTGATCACCTTTCACAACTCCTAATCCAAAATTTATTGTAAATTTTAGGCACTGATGCACTGTAGATGGTACAGCTTCGAACTTCTTCAATCCTACTCTTCCCATGATGATATTGTATGATGATTGAACATTCTTATCCATCACGAAGAAGCGTATTCTTTCTGTTCGACAAGCAGGCCACGTACCAATGAATATATCCAACTTGATCGTCCCAAGTGGAAATACTTTCTCGCCAGCAAAACCGATGAGGGGTCTATGATAGGGCTCCAATTTAGATAGCTTTAGATTTAAACTATCGAAGCACGAGTAGAACATGATGTCTGCCGAGCTACCATTGTCGACCATTACTCTTGAAATTATAACCTCCTTCATTCTCATCTTGATCACCAGTGGGTCATCATGAGGATATACAACACCTGCAAGGTCATTCTTTGAGAAACCAATGACCAATTTCTCTTTATTCACCTTTCTCGGGCGATCCTCCTCAGCTAGATTTATTCTTTGAATGTACGAGCAAGCTTGAGCCTCACAGAGATAAGCTTTTCTCTCGGCAGTAAGGTCTCCTCCTCCTGCATCTCCACCTGTTATAACGTTAAATGACCCAAAGCATATTGAAAATACCTCTCGTTCTGGCTGCCTTGGTCTCTTGGAAAGATCGGGGTCATCCTCGGGATCAACTTCATGGTTTCTCTTATTGTTCTCCTCTCCTCGACGAGGAGATCTAGACCTCTCTCTTATTCGGTCATTTTTCCTTATTTCGCTTCCACGATCAACATACTTTGACAGTTTTCCTCGTCTGATGAGTGTTTCAATCTCATTCTGAAGAGCTATGCAATTTTTGGTCATATGGCCATGATCTTTATGAAACTCACAATACTTCGCCTTATTCCTCTTGTCAGGGCCTGCCTTCATTTTCTCTGGCCAGTTTAGTTCCTCCTTGTTCTTGATTTCCTCTAGAACATGGTTGATATCCTTCTTCAAAGGAGTATAATTATCATATTTCTTCATTCCCATACCGACCTGTTTTTTGAATGTTTGTCATTACCATTGTTCTTATGCTCTTTCTTCTTAGCTTTATCACCTTCCACCTTAGTTTCTTTAGCATCCATGTTCTTCTTCGCAGCCATAGCCTCCTCGGCATTCATAATCTTGGACGCTTTTCCCATAAGGTCTGACATGGTTCTAGGTGGATCTTTGGCCAAAGTGTAGTACAACTTGTTGGGCAGTAGTCCACTCATCAAAGCGGTAATCGTTGTCTTCTCCTCATAATCAATGACTTCAAGTTGCTTGTTATTAAAATGAGTTCTATAATCTTTGGTACTCTCACCAGCTTTTTGTCTAACACTTAACAAATGTGCTACTCGTTTAACTGGCTTTGCCCCAAAACAGAAATTCCCAATAAATAACTCGGCCAGTTAAAGAAAAGTTGAAATCTTACCCCGAGGAAGATTATTATACCATATTTGAGCAGATCCGGTAAGAGTTCCCGAGAATGCCCTGCATCTCATCTCATCTGGAACAGCATAGATGTCGGCTGCAGCCTGGTATTGTTCTATATGAAGGACGGTGTATGTCTTTCCATCGTATTTAGGTGTCACAACAGGTGCTTTAAACTTTAATGGTGTTGGGAAATTTACAATAGCCTGGACAAAAGGTGTTCCTCGAACAAAGGTTCATTGTAGAGGGTTCTTAGCTTTAACCATTTCCCCCAATCTATCCTCCAGCCTTTGAATAGAGCCTTTCCATGCATCATTTCCTTCCTCGGGCCTGTTGGTTCGAGCAGCTGATCGTGTTGAAGTGTCTTCCTGGGATCTCTCTTGACGAGTAGCTGGTCGCGATTGGGCAGATCCTTCCCTTAAGTCTGATGGTCGTCGAAAACTCCTCGATGGGGATCTAGGAGGACTTTTGCTCCTCCTAGGACCTAATCGATCGAAAGGAGATACTCTGCTTAATCTTTCTAGAGCACTGGTCCTTTCTGGGGAGAGAGTGATACGTTGTTCAATATCTGTGGCTCGCATTGACGAAGTTCGTCCAAGTTGATAAGAAAAATCTTCAGACTCCTCATTGTGATATGAATTGGTACGCCTAGTACGCGAAGAAGATGCACGGGTATTTCTTTGAATACTTCATGGTCTTGAATGGGTTGGTGCACCGCCATGGAGGGTTTGTATGAGTTGACGCATAGTTTCTTGCATGACGGTCTGGCCCTGAGCCAGATTTGTCATTATTCCATCCAGATCTAGAATACTTGGCGGAGCAGATGGATTTGGAGGGCTTCCAGCGTTTTGATTGCTAGATTCTGGAATATAAACCATTTGTGATGGATTATTTTTTATGGAAAACGATATTATCAGTCATTCCCACAGACGGTGCCAATCTGTTGATGTAAAAAATTAGATCGTATCTAATTATTAAATCACAGATAAATAAATGAGACAAAGAATGTTTAAAGTGGTTCAGCCTTATAAGAATGGCCTACGTCCACTATTATGGTATTATTGTCTGTATGGGAATTCTTGATTATAAGTTATCTTAAGAAATTCCGGTCCCCTTCAATGAGGATTGTACAATGTATTTATAGCCCTGGGGCTGTAATGTGAAAGGGTAATACATTAAATGATGTACATATGAAAGGGTGATACATTCAATGCTCCTTAAGCGTATGCGTCTGAATGATAAGCATTTAATGAACAGTCACACTGTTGGTTATCCCGCTATTAATGCTTTGTTCGAGGTGCAGCTCGGACCGCCTAAGTTGCTCGGACCGCCTACGCTTCTCGATGCTCAAGAGTTCCTCGGAGAGTTCTCGTTCCTCGAAGCGTATGAGTTCCTCGGGGAAATAGTGTTCCTCATTGCAGTATGGTTCCTCGGAGCGTGTGAGTTCCTCAGAAGTGTTTGTTTTTGCCACGTAGACTGCCACGTGTCTTCACTTTATTGATCCATATCATCAGACTAAATTTGGTATCAACAATGATGCTCTAAAGAGATGAAGTCAGGCCCAAGACTCCATTTAATTCCGAGACGAAATGTGGGGAGTAGCTTAACAACTCGATTCTAGAACCAGGAAGTGTTGGGAGAGTGATTGGCGTGAAGAATCGAAGCATGCAGATAAAATTTTTTGCTTAAGAACTCGAGACCAGAGAGTATCAGGCTCAGTGAAAAGCTTTCATAGAAGCTTAAGCATGGAATTCGTGTTGAGATCATGCAGATTTTTAATTCCCAACCCTCTTAAGTTCTTGGGAAGCAAAATAGTAGACCACGGGATAGTACGCATCTTATGAGAAGACGTGCAGACATTCCAAAAAAAGAACTTGATTTTTTAGGTAAGGGATGTGAGAATGCCTTTGGGCAGCAGGAATGCAGACGTTACTGTAGGATGGAAGAGAAGTGCAGACAACATTGATAAGGGTAGCACGACCCGCATAGGATAAAAAAGGGGTGTACCATGTCTGTAATCGAGCCTCCAGGTCCGTAATAAGATTGTGAAATAAGTCATGCGTAACAAGACCCATAATAAGAGGAAGCCAAGTTACCTTTCTTGGCCAGGGTTATGGGAAAAACCAGGCAGACGACGCGTTGAACGCATAACTTGTGTCACACCCCGACAAATTCTGGCGTCGGCCAACACCAAAACCAAGTCGTGTGTGAGTAAATAAATACCATTCTTAGCATGAGACATATATGAGTGTAGAAGGGTGTCTACCTATAGAAAAAGTAAATAAAATAAAATTACTTTTTTTTAATGACATTCGAGAGGTGCCCCGCAAGGGCCACTGCAGAAGTCCAAGATTGAGAAGTTCCACTGCAAGGGTCACTGCCACTGCAAGGGCCACTGCAGCAATGACATTCGAGAGGTGCCCCGCAAGGGCCACCGCCGCAGAAGTCCAAGATTGAGAAGTGCCACTGCAAGGGTCACTGCCACTGCAAGGGTCACTGCCACTGCAAGGGTCACTGCAGTAATGACATTCGAGAGGTACCTCGCAAGGGCCACCATAGAAGTCCAAGATTAAGAAATGCCACTGCAAGGGTCACTGCCACTGCGAAGGTCACTGCAGTAATGACATTCGAGAGGTGCCCGCAAGGGCCACCGCAAAAGTTCAAGATTGAGAAGTACCATCGCAAGGGTTCCGCCAGAAACTCATATTGAGAAGGAACCCACCCAGGGTGGCCAGGATGAGGGAGTGTCTACCACGAGAAACTCCTCATCATGAAATGTCATTCTTTAATGGAACAACATTATTAACACCTTGATTTCTTATACAGGTTGCCTAGTTGAGAAAGCAGGGCTCAAGCAGGCTAGTTGAGACCTCCTGGGAATCTTGGCTTGGAGGCTAAGGGACAAGGTATGTTGAGCAAGCTCAATCACTTAACACTATAGGATTGAGAGAATACTAGTAGGAAGACCCAGAAGTCACTCAAGACTACACACACTTCACACTTGGTCACAAGTGAAGTGAGCACCCAAAGAGCTGGCTACTCACAAGAAATAAACTCTTTTTTAAGAAAATGACTTTTCCAGAAGAAGGGGTGCTCAAGGTCCCTCTCAAGAAAAACAACAATTTTAGAGGAGAGGGGTCCTTAAGGCCTCCTCTCTCAAGATTTGCAAAATTGCACCAAAAGTTACCGTTTCAAAAGATAATTACCAAAACTGATATTTTGTCTTCATTAGGGGACATATGTTCTTTTTGACTTTGGTCGGCTCTAGGTGGAGCCTGCAGGAGGGGACGGGCAGGGCTGCCTGCAGGTAGGGACAAATGGTACACTTCAGACATTGTTCCCCACCAGCCCTCTCAATTTTGGGGCCCAAAAATGCCAACTCATCCCTAATACCCTAGTATAAATAGACCTCTGGGCAAGGTCAAGAGAGAGAGAATAGAAAATTTCACTGTTACTCTGCTAAAATATCACCAGACCTACCTATTATTCTCTCCCCACTCATTCTCTTTGTGCTGAGTGACTTGTTCCTTAACTCCCCACTGACAGGCATCATTCTCAGGTGTTTTCCTTGAAAAATTACTATTTTTGCTGTGAAAGTTCATTTTCTTGCCGGGAGAGAGTTCCAGCTTGAGCTCCATTTTTACGAAAAGGAGAAGGTCTCATCAGAAGCTGCTCCATAAGTTCTTGAGAACCTTGTAGATAGCGTCCATTGGAGTGGGTCACGCCTCACCCTTTCCAGTTATTCATAGATCCCAGTCTCACTACCCTCATACATTTGGCGACTCCGCTGGGGAGGTATTCTTGCTTTAATGGACAAAGAAGGTTCCAATGTGTCTAAGAAGTTGGTTTTTGAGGACATTCCGGCTGGTAATGGAGCTCACAGTGACCAGACTACTCAGGAAGAAGTGGTGGTGATCAGAGCCTTAGGGAGGGCAGACCAGTTCTCCGGCAGTGGCTCCAATGGCAGGTATGAATCTTATGGAATTTTTTTTTGACTTTTTGAAGCAAAATAATGTGGACCTATCAAGCTTGGGTCAAGGTTGTGTGACACCTGCTGTTGCCCCTTCTGGAGGGGTAGCCACCCCTATTACGATTTTGGCAGAGACGATTCCGTCCTGGAAGGTGGCGCCGGAGCAGGTTCTGACGCCAACATGTTCGCCAGCTGCTAAAAGCATGTGTTTGGAGGAGTTACCCTCTATGGTTTTTACTATGGAGGAAGTGAGGAAGCTCCTCTCCTACTCTCAGAGGGAGGGTTCCCACCAATACGAGGAGTTACAAGACCCCTATTCGTAGGAAGTAAGTGAGAAGCCATACCATGAGGGGTATATTCCACCAAAAATTATCAAGTTCGGCGGTAGGGGGAGAACCCTAGATAACACGGGAAGAGGTTTGTCGAGTACCTGGGAATACATGCTGGTGACAAGAACCTGAGGTTGAGGGAGTTCTCTAAGACCCTCACTGGGAAGGCTTATACATGGTATTCCCACTTGGCACCTAACAGCATCCCTACTTGGGAAGAGATGCACAGGTAGTTTCTCCAGAAGTTCTTTGTAGCGAAGGACGAATTTACATTGAGGCACCTAGAACAAGAGGTCCAGAAGCCAGGAGAAGAGTTGATGCACTACATCAAGAGATTTCGTGAGACGGCCTTAGATGTCCATGAGGACGTGGTGGAGGCCAGGTTACTGCAGATATGTGTAGAAGGACTCTTAGAAGAGTACAAGTTGTACTTGATCAACGAAACTAGAGATGGAACTTTTAGAGAATTCACCTGGACTACTAGCAACATAGCTATGATAATCGAACCAAGAGCCCTGGGCTGGAGGACACAAGTCCCACTGACTTCCGGGAGGTTTCAAGGAGGCAAGCGGTTAACTATATGGATGGGAGTCCTAAAGGGAAGAAGGGAGGCTCGGGAGCCAAGACTGGCAGTCCCAGCAACAAGAGAAAGTTTAGGGAAGATGCCCCGCCTCCACTACCATGCAGCGTAGCTGAGGCTATGGACTGTTACCGTAACTTAGTACGAGAAGGGGTAGCAGGACCTCCTCACTTGAAAGGAGAAACCCCCACTGCATATGACAAAGCCAATTCGAAGTACTGTGAGTTGCACCAACGGGTGCAGCATTCTACTAAAGATTGTTACTACTTGCGAAGGATCATTGGCGAGGAGGTGGCAAATGGTACCTTGCAGATACCACCTGCGGATATTAACGAGAACCCACTTCCTGGGCATCACTTTGGCACTGCTAACATGGTAGTTGCCTATGACGAAAAAGCTACAAAAAGTCTGATGAAGTGGGAGAGCGGCGAGCAGTTATGCGAGGAGTTAGAAAATCTATCACTAAGCAGACTTGAGCTAGAAATAAAGCAAGAGGAGTGGTTCTTCACTCTGGAATAAGAAGATGGAAGCGGGGAAATTGAAGAAGCATCCCTCTCTGAAGGCGAGGTAGATGTCATTCTCACCCTAAATGAGGGAGGGAACTCTGAGGCGGAATATGTTTGCAGTGCCCAGACGTATGAGGTGGACCTTGATTCCGAATGCGAGGCCATCACAAGGAGCCCCAAGTTCAAGTGGTTTTTTGACCAGATAGGGGTAAAGTACGATACAAGGGTGTCCATCACGAGGAAAGTCTTGGAGGCAGTACAACAGCGTGGAGATCCTTCGCTAAATTGGCAGGGGCCAATCGAAAGGATGATTAAGATGTATACTTCTGAAGTGGTATTTTCAGAAGCAGATAGGTTGGTGCCTCACTTCCATAACTGCCCGCTGTATGTTACGGCCATAGTTAATGGAGTCTCATTCCCCAGGGCATTAATGGACGGGGGAGCATCTATTAACATCATGTCCATCAGTACATTGTATGAAACAGGAATTGACCAGGGGAAGGTGGTTCCGGTACCACTAGTAATTTTTGGATTCGACTTCGTCGGAATGCAGTCTATTGAATACTTGAATGTGGGAATCATGTTGGGAAATTTCACCTCCCATATCAAGTTCCATGTTATTAGTGCTAACACTAGCTACCAATTACTCATTGGAAGGGTATGGATGCACACTCATGGCATAGTACCTTCCACCCACCACCAATGTGCAAAGGCAAACATTAGAGGTACAAAGATAGTGATCAAGGCCACGCAGAGACCCTTTGCCGTTGAGGAGGCCCACCTAGTGGATGCTTCTTTCTACACTGAGTTAGATGAGGAAAGAAAGGTCTCTACAAGAAAACTAGAAGGGATCAAGGTAGCCGAGGGAAGGGTCTCACAGAAGAAATCTGTTCATGACCGTCTTGGGGGGAGGGTGATTCCCCACATGGAAAAAGGCAAGAGGAAAGTAGAGGAGGTGGATAGGCCTCCTCGAACCTGCAAGAAGGTGGTATTGCCTGATGGAAAGATCATATACCGCTTATAACGGTCTGCGTGGGCGGTGTTCTGGGATGAGAGCATCGACCCGGGTCCTGAATGTTTTATTATTGATGAATCCCATATCGTTGAGCATGTCGAGGAACCAGAAGAAGCTTCGGAATGCATGCAAGATGGACCTAGAGAACAACTACAAGAATTGGAAGAAATCAAGTTGGGGCCAGAAGGGGGTGAGAGTAGACCCATTTTAATCTCCAAGTGTCTAGAACCGAAGCAGAAGGAAGAGCTCATTGGGCTACTTAGAGAGTTCACTAATGTATTTGCGTGGAAGTACACGGAGATGCCCGGAATAGATGCAGAAGTGAGCTCCCATAGATTAAACATCCTTCCCAATGCCTTTCCTGTAAGACAAGCCACACGTACATACAAAGCGGACCTTAACTTGAAGATAAAAGCTGAGGTGGAGAAGTTGTTAGTGGCAGGTTTCATCAAGCCTATTCAGCACCCCATATGTCTTTCCAGCATAGTGCCAGTGGCGAAAAAAGACAAAAGCCAAATCAAAATCTTTGTAGATTTTTGTGACTTGAACAGGGCATGTCCTAAGGATGAATTCCCACTACCAAGTATAGACAGCTTAGTGGACGCCACCGCGGGACATGAGATGTATAGCTTCATGGATGGGTATGTTGGCTACAACCAGATTAAAATGGACCCCACAGATGCGGAAAAAGACTGCCTTCCGCACACCATTGGGGAACTTCCACTATACAGTCATGCCCTTTGGATTGAAGAATGCCGGGGCCACATACCAGCGGACCATGATGGCAATTTTTCATGACCTATTTCATGATATACTAGAATTCTATATGGATGACCTGGGGTGAAATCTAAAAAAGAAAACAAGCATATACAGGATCTTAGGAGAGTATTCGAAAGGTGCCGCCATTATAAGATGAGGATGAACCCCTCAAAGTGTGCCTTTGGGGTTACTGCAGGGAAATTCTTAGGTTTTGTTGTGAATAGACAAGGGGTGCAAGTGGATGCAGAGAAGATGAAATCCATTATGATGATGCCACCGCCCAAGAGTCAGAGGCAACTTAAGAGCTTCCCGAGAAAGGTATCCTACCTGCGGAGGTTTATACCTGCGCTGGCAGAAGTAACTCATCCGTTCGCGCCTCTACTAAAAGACAAAGCCAAGTGGGTTTGGGGAGAGAGATGGGAGAAAGCGTTTGAGAAGATTAAAGAAATCCTAGCTTCTCCTTCCACGATGATTCCCCCTGAAGCCGGAGCGTCGCTGCTGCACTACCTTACTTCTACAGAGAGATCGATAGGGGCCCTCTTGGCACAAGAGAAAGAAGGAGTGGAAAAGCCGGTCTACTACCTGTCAAGAGTAATCTCTGGAACATAATCGAGATACACCAGCATTGAGAGACACTACATGGCCTTGGTATTTATGGCCCTGAAGTTGAGACACTATATTCTAGCCTTCACAGTTCACATAGTCACCAAATGTGATCCCATCAAGTACCTCCTCGCACGGACTATACTCATAGGACGAGTAGTAAGGTGGTTTTTGATCTTGTCAGAATATGATCTAAAATGTGTAGTGCCGAAGGCCATTAAAATCCAAGCAGTAGCAAATCTGCTGGCCCACTTCCCAAGTGGAGTATTTGAACCACCTAGTGAAGAGCTACCCGAAGAGAGCTTTCAAGCATGCATGGTGGAGGAGGTGAAGAAGTGGTTTATGGAGTTTGATGGTTCCAGTGCTCAAGGAACAGGTGGAGCCGACATTATACTGTCAGACAGGAAAGAGAAGATCACCCTCTCCTTCAAGTTATATTTTAAATGCTCAAATAATGAAGCTGAGTACGAAGCCCTCATTCTAGGGATGTTGGAAGCACTCAGAAGAGGGGTCAGGGTATTGTGTATATGAGGGGACTCCAATCTGGTAGTGAGGCAGGTCAATGGAGAGTTTTCCCTTAAACATGCCAACTTAGCGCCTTACAGACACATCATCCAAAGGCTGCTGGGACAGTTCTTAGAAGTAACTGTGGAGAGGCAGGCGTGAACGATGAACAGGCACCCTGACGCGCTCGCCACCATAGCACAGAAGATGGACATGGAGGAGTCAGAAGAAACCATCATGGTGAGGCAGAGAACGGTACCCACTACTGTAAAATCTTTGTTCCCAAGTAACGAGCCAGAAAATTGGAGGCGTCTGGTGGAGAAGCAAATTGAAACCATAGAAGGGATAATAAAAATATTAGAGTTAGCCAACTATCATGTACTGCAAGTAACCCTCTACTTCAAGAGTCCTGGAGGGTTTCTGTCAAGGTGCGTAGGGGAGCAAGAAGCCAAGGAGAGGTTAATAGAGATGCACCAGAAGCACTGTGGAGATACGAATGTTCCCCTTT
Source organism: Sambucus nigra (assembly GCA_949130495.1). Classification (NCBI taxonomy): domain Eukaryota; kingdom Viridiplantae; phylum Streptophyta; class Magnoliopsida; order Dipsacales; family Adoxaceae; genus Sambucus; species Sambucus nigra. Next base: position 305,771,393 of record OX422223.1, read on the forward strand.
ATAGACGACTGCAGCGAAACGGGTATTATTGGCCTGCCATGAGCATAGAAGCGGCCCTCTTGCCAGCTGACGGAGGCTAACTTTGTGGAAGCCTTCGAAGATTGGAGACAACCGTATCTTTCATATCTAAAAAATGGGGAGCTTCCCGCCGAGAGAGCGGATGAAATTTACCTTAGAAAAAGGATAGCCCGTTTCAACTTGGTCGAGGGATAGTTATATAGGAAGGGGTACAACGAGAAGGCGCTAAGGCGCGTAGACAAAGAGGAGGTGGAAAGGGTGCTGAAAGAAGCTCATGATCCCTCCCACATTGGAGGTGCCAAACTGTATGATCAACTGATAACGCTGGGATACTACTGGCCAACCATGGAGGATGACTCCATTGGCTATGTGAAGAAGTGTAGAGCATGTCAAGTGCATGGAAACATGGTGCATGCTCCCTCCGTCAGTCTGCAAATCTTGGCAGCTCCTTATCCCTTCCATATATAGGCGTTCAACCTGGTGGGAAAGATCGCCCCGGCATCTCACGGCAAGGCTTTTATCATTGTGGCTACATAATTTTACACCAAATGGGCAGAAGCCATTCTTCTAAGGAGAGTCACCGCCCAAGTGGTAACACAATTTATAAAGGAGTATATCATATGCAAGTTTGGTATACCTAAGGTGATCGTAACGGATAATGGGAAGAAATTCGTATGCAAGGAGATGGCCCTCCTCAGAGACAGGTATAAGATTGTGCATAATAGCTCAACCATATCCTACCCCAAGGGAAATGGCCAAGCAGAGGCTACCAATAAGACCATGACAAACATTTTGAATAAAATGCTAGAGGACATGCTGGGAGCATGGGATGAGAAGTTGCCTATGGTGTTATGGGCTTATCGTACCTCGAAAAGAAAGCCAACAGGGTTCACTCCCTTCTCCCTAGTAAATGGGACAAAAGCTGTCCTACCAGTGGAACCGGCGGTACCTTCAGCCATAATTTCTCTTAGCAATGGGCTCTTCCCTGACCCAAGGCATGTGCAGCTGGAGGCGCTGAACGAGCATAGGGACAAGGCAGGAGAGAATTTCAAAGTCTACACTCAACAACTGTATAGGGCCTATGAGAACTTAGTCAAGCCTAGAGAGTTCCAGGTGGGAGATTTAGTCTTGCGAGCATCAACTCACCATTTTCGTAGCATGTCGGCATCAAAATTCAAACCTAACTGGGAAGGCCCCTTTGTTATCAGAGGAGTGGGGAAGTCGGGCTACTGCCAAATATCAGAACCAAAGAGTGATTGCCTCCAGTCCATCAACTGCAAGTGGCTGAAGAGGTACTATGCTTAGTAACAGCTAACAAGTTTTGTTTGTGCCTTGCATGTCTGTAATGGATTTTCAGAATTGCTCCTATACCTGAAAAGTTTTTTTTTTGTAACTTATTTTGAGCAATACCACATTGTAAACAACACACAAAAGTAAAGAAATGAAATAGCAACACTTCTGGTCATTATTGATGCTTGATTTATTTACTCATCTATATGTATACACATAAATATATATATATACTCCCTACTAAGTTAGAAGAGAGTACACAAAAATCAGGAACTCTGCTCACTACACTTGGGAGGTAAATCTACCCTAAGAGAAAGTATACCGAGCAAAGTCCCCCAGACATAAATTAATAGAAAATATAGAGGGGGGGGGGGAGGTCCAATTCCTCCTTTTTAATATTGCAAAGAATAGTGAAAACTCTTAAAGAGAATATAGAGCAACAACCCCAAAGACTAGGGGCTAGCTAATTTAAATAGTTTTCAATAAAACCAAACTTTCTGGAAAGGGACAAGGGGTCACCCCCCCTCCAACCTGGCCTTTACGAATGCAAGTAGTAATATGCAGGAATACCTCCACAGACAGGAGGGGCAATCCAAGACAGTAACATGCAAATACCTCACATCTACAAGAGGTGCATTTTTTAAAAATATATACAATATATATATACATAACTTTTCATATTAATGCAAGTGCCCCGCAGTATATGGGGCAGCCATCAGTAAACTAAATGCTCACAGAAATTAGAGCAAGTCGTATAAAACAAACACCCACAGTATAAAGGGAGAATAAGGGAAAAGGAAAGTGGAGAAGAAAAGAAGTGTCTCATCCATGTAGGATCAGCGATGTATTCATAACATTTTGAGCATTACAAAGAAAGAAGTAGTCTATTCGCTAGAAACGACAAAAAATAGATCATCACGAGCAATGGCGCCGGCATATGACGGACCAGCCTCCCGTAGAAACTCTTCCTCCAACCTGATGAATTTACCCTCGTCCTCCTCATTGCCAGACTCGAGTGTGGCAAGCTTCACCTGCAGTAAGGAAATCTGATTTTGGATTCTCGTGGCCTCAGCCTATCGCTGCTCAACTCTAGACTGTCGAGAAGTGTGAAATCTCACTATCTTTCGGAAAGGAACACTCAGAAAGGGGCGAACCCCCGCATCAAGCCAATCCAAACAAAAATGATAGAACTGCTGTAAGTCACGGAGAGCATCCAAGAATAGAAAAATGGAAGAGCTAGTCAGCTTAGTAGGGGAGGTAGCCAAGAACTCATGAACATGGCTAGAAAAAGCCTTCAGGTTGAAGGCCGTGAGACTGTAAATCTGAAGTATACTCTGAGAAGTGAATGTCTTGAGATGGTGCTCTAAGATGAGATCCAAGAGCTGACGCTCATGTGTCCTGAATCATCCTGGTAACTCCTCACGCCATAGTCTACCCGCAATAGTCGCAGCATCCTCTACTTCATCATCTCTGTCGGAGTGGCGAGACCCCGCCTGAGAAGGGAGGAAAGAAGACTCTCCACCAGAATCAGCATCACCGACCAAAGGAGTGACCTCAGAACTATGATCTCTCTCACATACATCCCACTACCAGACTCCACGATCATGGGAGTACCCTCATGCACCTGGAAACAATGAGACAATGGTGAAATGGGAACGCTTGCACATCATACGCAAGAAGAAAAGAGGGGAATAGTAAAAAGAGGGGGTATGCTAGTTTAATACCTCTCTCGCTGTTGCCCCACTGCCAGACTCCACAGTCATCGGAGTACTCTCATGCACCTGGAAATAATGAGACAAGGGTGAAATGGGAACGCTTGCACAACATACGCAAGAAGAAAAGAGGGGAATAGTAAAAAGAGGGGGTATGTTAGTTTAATACCTCTCTCTCAGTGGCCCCACCGCCAGTGTTCACAGTCATCGGAGTACTCTCATGCACCTGGAAACAATGAGATAAAGGTGAAATGAGAACGCTTGCATAGTATACGCAAGAAGAAAAGAGGGGAATAGTAAAAAGAGGGGGTATGCTAGTTTAATACCTTTCTTACAGTTGCCCCACTGCTAGACTCCATAGTCATCGGAGTACTCTCATACACCTGAAAATAATGAGACAAAGGTGAAATGAGAACGCTTGAATAGTATACGCAAGAAGAAAAATTGGGAATAGTAAAAAGAGGGGGTATGCTAGTTTAATACCTCTCTCGCAGTTGCCCCATCGTCGGACTCCACAATCATCAGAGTACTTTCATGCACCTAGAAATGATGAGACAAAGGTGAAATGAGAATGCTTGCACAATATACGCAAGAAGAAAAGAGGGGAATAGTAAAAAGAGGGAGTATGCTAGTTTAATACCTCTCTCACAGCCATCCCACTCTCAGGTTGCACAAATATCAGAGCAACTTCATCAGACTCCATAGTCATCGGAGCAACCTCACTCACCTAGAAACAATGCAATAAGGGCAAAGATGGGAATGCTTGCACAGTTTAAACAAAATAACAAAGACATAAAAAAATGACATCGGGGAAGTGGACACACTTATACACTGTACCTGAATAACGATCTTCATAACGGTCAAAAGAGGAGGTAAGGGGACTCCCACAGGGGCCGCCACACTGGGCGATGCTCTTATAGGGGCTGCCTCAGTGACCAGTGCCTCTAAAGAGGTGGCCTCAGTCTTAGATGCTCCTAAACGAGATACCCCAAAGACGGTAGTCGCAGGGGGTGCTCCTAAAGGGGCTATCTCAGTAACCAATGCTCCTAAAGAGGCTACCTCAACCTCAGGCGCTTCCGGAAGAACAACCTCAGCAATGGCGGTCGTAATGGACAGGTGAGGCTGCGGAGGAGAAGAAAGGGCAAGAGTTAATAAATCACCTATCTCATAAATAAAAAAAACATCTCAACTAAAAAGGGGATAGGGAAATCCCCAATTAAAAAGGGGATAGGGAAATCCCCAACTAAAAAAGGGGTGGCACAACAAAGATAACTACCTGAAGAGGCGCGATAACAGGGCAAGCGGGCCCGTGTATAGGGGTTGCTGAAGAGACAATAACAGGAGCCGCCATCGAAATAACACCAAAAGATAACTGCAATAAAAGGGAAAGAGGTCTATGATAAATACAGACTAGATAGACAAGAAATCTATAAATAAGCAAATAGGAAAATACCTGGGGCCCATCCAGAGGGGAAGAGTGGAAAAGGACGGTCGACGCAGCAGGGGCTGTGCTGATAGCCTACAAAGAATGAAAATGTGTTATTCGTCACATGTTCGAAGGAAAAGAGACTCCATGACCGAATGGAAAAGGCCTAACCTGAAGTGTAGGCTCACTAGTTGAGGTCACAGTAAATATGGGGCCACAAGAAATTGCCTGAACCAAGGGCCTGCCGTCCATAGATATGCGGAGTCGGGTGATAGAAATCCTCCCCAAAGAGGACAAACCGGGGATAATAACATCAGGTAAGGGAAGAGTCCCTCCCTGAGAAGAAAATCCAAAAGTCATTAGGACCTGCTATCGAAAGGAAACAAACATTCAAAACAATAATACATACCTTAGATGAAGAGGTGCCCAGGGGCTCAGCCGTAGGAGTGCCCACTGCTGGAAGAAGAGAAGATGAAGTGACAATGCTGGAAGGCACAACCCCCTACACATTGTAAATCAGTAAATAAAAGGAAGGAGTAAAGAAAAAAAGGGGGCGTAGTGAAATTTACAAGAATGGCGAAGCATACCTGAGCAGAAGGAGATGACACGAAAGTGATCCTCATGCCAGTATGGTGCACAGATGAAAGCTTCAAGGAAATACCAGCATACATAACTAAAATGTAAATCGAAAAATTAATAAATTACGTTATATGGTAAAGGAGGTAAGGAGATAGAAAACCTCTCTAAAAAGGCCTCGGGAAGAAACAATCATGGAATTCCTCTCTCGCTGAAAAGGCGTCAGTCGCAGTGGGGGAGGAGGAGAACTACTTGCCTCTATGGAAATCACCTGGAAAAAAAACGACAGAATACTTTCTTTAACAAATAAAATAATGAGGGGGAAAAGGTAAAAAATCATATGTATCAAATTTCCAACAAAGGGGAACACTTACCATAGCAGGGCGCGTAGTCTAGCCATAAGGGAGATGTCGGGTAGTGGAGATAACCCCCCAGAAGAATGGGATGCCTCATCATCAATAGAAGACTCTCTCTAGACTGATAACAAAGCATAAGTGTCAATAGTGCTTTCGCTATGGAAACCCAGGTCGCCCATATCACCCGAAGAAGAATTATGGTCGTCATAGGAAGGGGTGCTTCCATAATCAACTAGTTCCTCTTCCAATGAAGGGGAGGGAGATCCAGAAGGTGAATCTCTGAGAGAACTAGGTCCACTAAGTAAATAATGTCGTAATATAGTACCTTATGCAATGGGAATAGATGCGACCCGCGCCTCCTGGGAAGAAAGATACGATTCTCCGTAACCTTTCTTTTTCACAACTTGATATGCCTCATCCACCCCAAGATGATCAGTATCAGACTCTTAGTCCACTATGGAGGGGGAAACCATGCCATCGCCATTTCCTTTATTCTTATTTGCAGCCCGAGTCCTCACAGGAGAAGGGGGAGGAGAAACTGTAAAAGCAGGAATGAAATTAGATACATCTGTATCGGGGTGCTTCCTTTTTCTTGCGTTAGAAGTATTCACTCTCCCTCTGCTTATTGGTCGACTTCTAGACTTCACAGGGGAAAGTTCAACTTGCAGGAGCTGAAGTGACTCATTAAGAAGAGGCCTAACTAAAATGGGAATGGCCTGTTCCAAGGGGTGGCGTGGAAGTGGTACTGAGAAACCAAGGATCTTTCTGCGTCCACCTGATAAAAAACTGGGCTTTGGTATATTTAATGGGGTTGGTCTCATGAGGGGGGGCAACTACACATTCTTGGATAAGACGAACCTACCTCTGCCAAAGAAGGAACCAAGATGAAGTAAACGAAGTATGAGAATCGCAGGGAGGCACATAGAGACCACCCAAGCCACTGACTCTACGGAACAATCCCCGAAGAGTGAAGCTAGCACACGCCTCTGAAAATGCCTCTGAAGGACCGCTGTAGGTAGGAAGAGGAGGGATGTGAAATCCCTAATCATAGCCAAGCTGCCATCTTGCCCTCTCGGAATGATAAGATTCAGCATGCGGACCTAGTTCGGTCCAAGAAGGGAGGTGTCATGGTAAGAGCATCGTCACCACATTAATATGAGGACAGGTGGAAACAGACCCCACTGATGAAGGGCAATAGAAAGTCCCGCCATCGCCAGGGAAAGAAAGCCAGCTGAAAGTTCCCCTAGGGCACTTGGTATAAGTCCGAAACTGAAACTCCCCAACATCATCAATCAATATTCCCAAAGATTTCTTCGAAATTTTTTTGTGCCATCGGAGAAGCCGCACAGCATCGCTATGACAAGCGTGAGTCCCCGGAGTAAAGTGGAGGAAGTGCTCAAATAAAAAGGCCATCAAGAGCGTGGTATTTGTATAATTAGCAATATCATACCGACCGCAAGACCTCTCTACATCTATATGTGCCCAGTCCATCCAGGTGTAAAGAGAACCCAAAGTCAAGGCGGCCATAGGTACTGACCTGCCACAAGATAATCGTACAACCAATCTAAAAATAAATTTGCGAGGGGAATCTTCAAGCTTACCTGTCAGAAGGAACCGAGTCAGAAATGTAACCAAGAAAGCGGCCAAATGTGAAGGAGAGTGGAGCTTGGGACCATCCTGGGTTCTGGGGACTGCGCGGGAAGACTCCCCTTTCTGTAACTGCTCGAAATCTCTGAACCAGTCCTTTGCCATTTGGCAAAGGAATGCTTGGAATGACCAATTATATTTATAGCTACATACTTTGAGCACTCACTGAGAGCTAACTGTAGTTCCCCCACCATCTCCTGCTCTAAGGAATCCTTGCAGTCATCAGAAAAAACCTGTTGCCCAAAGAAAGGAAGAGCATACAATTCACATACATCCTCAAGAGTGATAGTAAATTCACCCCAGCTCGTGACAAATGTGTGGGAACCCATACTCCATCGAGACAATAAAATATTTAGCGAAGAAATATGCTTAGATATGGTACAAGACTTCAGGCTGCTCACGGCGGTAAAAAGACCCACCTCCCTAAGAATAGCCACATAATCAGGAATGCTTAGAACATAGTCAACCCAGCTAGCCCACTCCTCCGTGGGACCCCCCGTAGATTTAAAATCAACATTAGAATAAGGAAAGTCACTGCGGTCGACCCGGACTTGGAGAATGGAGTCTGGAGAAATAGTAGGGAAATCAACAGACTCACTTAACCCCACATGAGAGCGCTCGAGAACAGTGTCAGAAAATTTTTCCCCAAATTTAGAAAGTGAAACCATGAAGTTGTCAGTAGGACCAAAAAAAGGAGCATGACGATAAATCCAAAAATCCCGCCCTTGGAGAATGCGCATATAGTCGTTCCATGCCTGAGAAGAGGATGACGTAGCTGATGAACTACCAAGAGTCATTGGCTCAAGAAAAGAACTCATCCTGGTAGGGACTTCGAGTAATAGATCCTAGGTGTCCCTGCCGTAAAAAAAGGAAGTGGAACCCTCGACGCCACAATAGGTCGAGACACCCTGGGTTGTGGAACCCTCGACGCCACAAGAGGTCAAGACACCCTGGGTCGTGGAACCCTCGATGTGATAAGAGCTCGAGACACCCCTAATCGCCAATGGTTGATCCGGTGAGGAACCCTTAGTTGGGTAATGTGAGGACCCCCCTATGTGTGACGCAAAGTGTGAGGAACCAACACCAACAGGAGTGGGTGTCGAGACACCTTTTGAGGTGACATCGGTGGACGAGGGACCTCTCTCGCTACAGTTGGCGGCTTGCCCCACATGGGCAGATTTCGATACACCCAAATCAGAAAAATAAAATGACGAGGACCCCCTTATAATACTTTCAAACGCCGAGACACCCCCAGCCAGAATTGATTGACTCAACGAGGAACCCTCCGTATCTAGGGCAACGCGCAGAGAGCCACTGCCGGCGCTAACATATGTCGAGATACCCTGACCCAAACCAACATGGTAATTTTTAGAAACCAAGGTCGAGATACCCCTGCCCAAAGCAACTAGGACTTTTGAAAAATCCAAGGTAATCAGCGAGGGACCCTCGGATGTCGGGTCGACTCGCGGTGAGCCACTGGTCGAGACCCCCTGGCTGTCAACAAAGGTTCGGTCGAGGAACCGCAAGGCAATAAGGAATTGAATGAAACCGTACCTCGCGAAGTCGCCATTTGATGGATAGCAAAAGAAACTACAAGGTCCCCCTTACTCGCTGAGAGAAACAGAGAGGATTCCATGAGGGTTCTCGGCCGAAAATCCGTACCACTGCCCGATGGAGAAGACGCAAGCTTCCCGGAAAGAGCATCAGCGCCACCAATAAAATGCGACCGGAGATCGTCGGCGACCATAGTGCCAAGAGTAGGGGCGGTGAGGGTAGGAAATGAAAAAGGTACAAAGACAAGTGTTAAGTGAGCTATGGGGGTGTTCACATTTGAAGAAGGATTCTATGGATTAAAAGCCATCAATGAAGTATCGAAAAAAAAGCTAGAGCAAAAAGATTGGAGGCTATGGTGTTTTAAAATCCTTTTCTCTCACTTTCTCTCACTACAAACCCAAAGACCCTATGAGGTTTTTGAAGAAGATGTAAGAGCTCAAGAAAATGGTCTTATGTTTTTTACATCAGAGTGGGAAAACGTGCAGGAAGGCAAAAAAGGTGATGACCTTTTTCCCCAAATGATGAGATGACAGTTCCCACACTGACGCGTGGATTCTCAAAAATTAAAAACCTCGGATAAAGGGACACCGCACTTAATGATCCTAGGGTCCCTAAAATATATATATATATATATATATAATTGTTGAAATTGAATTTATGGCGTACAAAGTGTTTTTAGTCTACCCAACCAAAAAAACATTGCACGAGGGGATAATGTAGAAGGGTGTCTACCTATAAAAAAAGTAAATAAAAAAAAAACTTTTTTAATGACATTCGAGAGGTGCTCCGCAAGGGCCACCGCAGAACTCCAAGATTGAGAAGTGCCACTACAAGGGTCACTTCCACTACAAGGGTCACTGCAGTAATGACATTCGAGAGGTGCCCCGCAAGGGCCATCACAGAAGTCCAAGGTTGAGAAGTGCCACTGCAGCAATGACATTCGAGAGCTGCCCTGTAAGGGCCACCACCGCAGAAGTCCAAGATTGAGCCACTGCAAGGGTCACTGCAGCAATGACATTCGAGAGGTACCCCGCAAGGGCCACCACAGAAGTCCAAGATTGAGAAGTGCCACTTCAAGGGTCACTGCCACTGCAAAGGTCACTGCAGTAATGACATTCGAGAGGTGCCCCGCAAGGGCCATCACCGCAGAAGTCCAAGATTGAGATGTGCCACTGCAAGGGTCACTGCAGTAATGACATTCGAGAGGTACCCCGCAAGGGCCACCGCAGAAGTCCAAGATTAATAAGTGCCACTGCAAGGATCACTGCCACTGCGAAGGTCACTGCAACAATGACATTCGATAGGTTCCCCGCAAGGGCCACAGCAGAAGTACAAGATTGAGAAGTGCCACTACAAGGTTCAGTGCCACTGCGAAGGTCACTACAGCCATGACATTCGAGAGGTTCTCGCAAGGGCCTCCGCAAAAGTTAAAGATTGAGAAGTACCACCGCAAGGGTTCCGCCAGAAACTCATATTGAGAAGGAACCCATCGAGGGTGGCCAGGATGAGGGAGTGGCTACCACGAGAAACTCCTCATCATGAAACATCATTCTTTAAAGGAACAACATTATTAACACCTTGCTTTCTTATACAGGTTTCCTAGTTGAGAAAGCAGGGCTCAAGCAGGCTAGTTGGGACCTCCTAGGAATTTTGGCTTGGCGGCTGTGGGACAAGGTATGTTGAGCAAGCTCAACCACTTAGCACTATAGGATTGAGAGTATACTCGTAGGAAGACCCAGAAGTCACTCAAGACTACACACACTTCACACTTGTTCACAAGTGAAGTGAGCAGCGAAAGAGCTGGCTACTCACAAGAAATAAACTCTTTATAAGAAAATGACTTTTCCAGAAGAAGGGGTCCTCAAGGTCCCTCTCAAGAAAAACAACAATTTTAGAGGAGAGGGGTCCTTAAGGCCTCCTCTCTCAATATTTGCAAAATTGCACCACAAGTTACCGTTTCAAAAGAAAATTACCAAAACTGATATTTTGTCTTCATTAGGGGACATATGTGCTTGTTGACTTTGGTCGGTGCCAGGTGGTGCCTGTAGGAGGGGATAGGCAGGGCTTCCTGTAGGTAGGGATAAATAGTACACTTTAGACATTGTTCCCCACCAACCCTCTCAATTTTGGCGCCCAAAAATGCCAACTCATCCCTAATGCCCTAGTATAAATAGACCTCTAGGCAAGGTGAAGAGAGAGAGAATAGAAAATTGCACTATTACTCTGCTAAAATATCACCAGACCTACCTAGTATTCTATCCCTTCTCATTCTCTTAGTGCCGAGTGCCTTGTTCCTTCACTCCCCACTGACAACCATCATTCTCAGGTGTTTTCCTTCAGAAAATTACTATTTTTGTTGTGAAAGTTCATCTTCTTATAGGGAGGTAGTTACATCTTGAGCTCCATTTTTACCAAAAGGAGAAGGTCTCATCAGAAGCTGCTCCAGAAGTTCTTGAGAACCTTGCAGATAACGTCCATTGGAATGGGTCACGCCTCACCCTTTCTAGTTATTCGTAGACCCCAGTCTCACTACCCTCCTACAATGAGACAATAAAATAATTCATCCACAACATTTATGATTGATTCCATTCCAAATAATAATAACAACTGAACGACAAAAGCTCCATCACATTCTAAACTTCAAATAATTCCAATCGCCAATGATATAAAACTGAATAAAATCCCACTAAGAATATCTTAATAAAAATGTACAACTGTTGAACCGAATGGCCCACCAAAACCATAAACTGAGTCTCAATACAAGTGTGAAGGAATAGAAAACTAAACTAAATCAATACGCGTAAGGTAGAGCAACTCCAACTGCACCTCTAAGAAATTCTCCAAATAATTTTATGCAGCTTCTCGAAATACTGTTTCCTGAAAAGTTAGTCAACGCGCGAGGTTAGATCCCCGAGCATGAATAGACACCACTCCCCTCAAATAGGGTCCGTGAACCCAGACAATATCATTATATGAAATAAATATTACAATAAAGTATTTTAATTTAAACGATATAATTAAACGCGATAAATCACCAACTATCCGCAAAGGTCCCCATTTCAGAAGAACACACCAATATGATTTTAACTTCTCAAGTCCCGTGCAGTTAACATTTTATTAATTAACCCAAATTACCAAATTTCTCAATTATTTATGTTCTTACATTAATAATTATTGGGTATGGCGGTCCTCCCGCCTCGGGTGACAATTCACCAAAATTCATTATAGCGGTTGTGACAACCCGAATATAATTATGATAAATTATGTTTAAATCATGATTAACTTATGTGATATGGATAATATGTTATTAATGTATATAATGTTAAGTCATTATGTTTAGTCTAATCCTACCTTCATAAAGCATGAAATATCGAATTAGTTACAAATATGAAATTTGAAGTTTTCGGTAGGAATATTCATGTTTAAGACTAGTTTTGAACTTTATGACATAACAATTGACTTGAGGTATAAACTAGATAGTTGTAGAAATATGAGTTTGGTTTGTAACACAATAAACGGTGCATCAAACGGACATTCGAGTGAGAATATATCATCTTTTTACGAATAGGGGTAAAGTAGTCATTTAGCCTTAAATGATATGTTGTCTTATATGGCACCACATGTTATATTTTGATTGGAACAAGAGGGGGTGGCCTTATGCCGACTTAAAACCCTTGAATTAATCTCTCCCTTCATAATATTTCATCCATGGAAGAGTTTTAACTTAAGGAAAGAGAGTTTTGAAGTCTAGGAAGAAAGTGTGAGGAGAAATTGAAGAAAAATTCATAGAAAATTACATAAACGCCCCTAAGGTGATTCCATCCATAAATCCTGTTTCATTTTTTTGTATTGATGATTTAAATGATATAAATGATCATTTTTTACTGAAATTCCATGTCTTGATGTGTACTCATGGATAGATGCATGTTTAAGCAAACTTGAATGTGTAAACCCTTGAAATTGCCTTGTTTAGAAACCTTATGTATTCAATCTATTATACTTTTTGTATACTTACTGAAATTGATTTATTCCAATTGTATATTAACCTGGACTCCTATATGTATGATATATCCAAAAAACATGTGAAAATACCAAGAAATGAGTCTTTTGTGAGAGTTTTAAGTTCGGGTATGAAATCTGCCCCAAGGGTGAAAGTATGCATACCATATGTTTGATGTCTTACTTAACATAGCAAATGAACTCTGAAAATTATGAAATTTTAATCTTATATTGTTCAATATGTTTAATGATGTTGGGTGAAATATCATATAAATTTATGATGTAAAAAAATTATGAAAATTCCTGGAAGTTGAATGAACGATAAAAGAGCCTATAGGGCAGATTTGCTATGTGGTAAAGAAATGGGCATATCTTGCTCTAGGAGACTTGAAACGATGTATCGTCTTTTGTATTGGAATAATAACATTATAAGGATTGAATTAACAATAATAAATGAATATATGTTTGGTCTATGATTTGGATATGACAATTATATTAACATGAATTTGGATGAAACTTCATTTGTGACAAATGATTTGAATAGAATCATATGATGTTTATGGATTGAATTATGTTTAAATCATTCTTTTGATTATTGATATTCTTATGATGATACTAATATTTTAATAATGATAGGAAGGGATGAATATCTGATTGGAAAAGTACTGGATAAAGGCAAGGGAAAAGTCAGTTAAAGTGTCAAGGTGAGTGTACTTATGATTTGTTTCATATATAAATATGAATAGAGCTCTAAGAGCGGATTTGTTTGAATACTTAGGTATTCAGGATTTGTTTGGATATTAAAATATCCAGGATTTTTTTAGGTCTCATGATCCAGGATTGGTTTGAATACTTCGGTATTCAGGATTTGTTTGGATATTAAAATATCCAGGATTTGTTTGGGTCTTATGATCCAGGATTGGAATTGGACAAAGATCCAGTGATTTGTTGGAACTTATGTTCCATGAATTATTTATTTCCAATGGGTAAACTTATTATTACTAATGGGAAGAATTATTATTGCCAATGGGCAGACTTATTATTGCCAATGCGCAGAACAACTATTGCCAATGGGAAGACTTCTTATTGCCAATGGGCAGAATTACTATTTCCAATGGGCAGACATACTATTGCCAATGGGAAGAATTATCATTGCTAATGGGCATAATTATTTGGGCCTTATGGTCCAGGATTTGTTAGTGCCAACGAGCATGATTGATTGGATTTAATATTCATATATTTGATATATAACTGTTAATTCATTGTATGGCAGGATTCGTTGGATTTAATATCCACATATTTGATATATAATTGTTAATTCATTATATGGCAGGATTGGTTGGATTAATATCCACATATTTGATATATAACTGTTAATTCATTATATGGCAGGATTGGTTGGATTAATATCCACATATTTGATATATAACTGTTAATTCATTGTATAGCAGGATTGGTTGGATTAATATCCACATATTTGATATAGAACTGTTATTTCATTTCAGGGAAGGAGTACCTCACTAATATTAATGCTTATGGTTTATATTTTGACATTTTTAAGGTTATAAGCTGCCAGCTAGGATGTCATATGATCAGTGATTTGAGAGTTGCACCGTTAGAAAAGAGCTGGGGATTAGACATGGGGGTTTTGTTATTGTCACACTGAGGTTTTAATACACTCACATATTGTATATATTGAGTTAACATGGATTGAGTTGATCATAGTTAATCACATTACTGTATGCCTGCTTAATTACGACTCTGATATTGATTTCGATATGGAATAAGAATAATATTATGTTCATTGTGCACATTATGTAGGAAAATATTGATAAATGAATTATATTTCCAATGGGCTCGAGATTATGATCTAATTATTCTAATAATAAATGATTAGTATGGATATTGGGTTTGGGGTGGGACAATTAGTGGTATCAGAGCATCTAGGTTATTAATTCTGGACGTGTGTGACGGTTAGATGGCAGTTATTGATTTGATTTGTTATATATGAATTATTTATGTACTAACCAATAATTTAGTATTATAAACTGTTTGTTTTGGTTGTTATAACTCGGTTATTAAAATGAAACCTGAGGCATGAGACAAGATAGTGGTTCCAGGACAGGTGGATGAGTCTTTATGATGAAAGAAGCTCGGGTTACTTAGGATGTGGTGACAGGTGCACTTTCTATTACTAATAGAAGTGCTTATGTTTTGATCGATCCCGGTCCCACACATTCTTTTGTGTCATATGCAATTGCTATATATCTCAATTGGCCATGTACTCGTTTAGATGTGGGGTTGGGTATTTATATGCCTATAGGGGATATGGTTGTAGTTGAATATGATTTCGTGATTCTGTTTCGACTGTGGGGGTTAGAGATACAGTTATAGATTTACTTCCATTGGATATTTTTAATTTTGATATAATTCTGGGAATGGATTGGTTATCTAAATATCATGCATCTATAGATTGTTTTCGCAAAGAAGTTTTTTTTTAAATGCTTGACGAGTTTGAATTGTGAGGGGGGAAAGGAAAGTTGTTCCTAGTTGCGTTATTTCTTCTATTTAGACGAGGAAATTGTCAAGTAAGGGTTATGAAGGTTTTATTACATATGTTATTAACACTTAGATGGGGGAGTTACAATTAGTCGATGTTCCTATTGTATGGGATTTTCCAGTAGTGTTTCCTAGTGAGTTTCCTGGGTTACCTCCAGAGAGAGAAGTTGAATTTAATATTAAATTAGCACTGGGGACAGACCTTATTTCTATGGCACCGTATATAATGGCACCTATTGAGTTGAAAGAACTCAAGGTTCAGTTGTAGGATTTACTTGATAGGGGGTTCATACATCCTAGTGTATCTCCATAGGGTGCACCAGTTTTATTTTTGAAAAGGGAGATGGTACTATGTGCTTGTGTATTGATTATAGGCAACTGAATAGAGCTACAATTAAGAACACGTATCCTTTACCACGTATATATGATTTGTTTGATCAGTTATACGGTGCTAAAGTTTTTCAAAGATAAACTTACGATCAGATTATCATCAGTTGAAGATGAAAGAGAGTGATATTTCTAAAACTAATTTTTGCACTCGGTATAGTCATTTCGAATTTCTTGTGATGCTTTTGGAGTGACTAATGCTCCAGCTGTATTTATGGATCTTATGAATCGAGTACTGCATACTTTTGTTGATTCATTTATGATAGTTTTTATTAATGATATTCCGATATACTCACGTGATATGGTTGAACATGAAAAACATCTTAGAACTATTTTGAATGTGTTGAAAGATAAGCAGTTGTATGCTAAGTTTAGCAAATGTGAATTCTAGCTATCAGAAGTTGCAAGTTTAGGCCATGTTATTTTTGGAGATGGTATATGTGTTGATCCTAACAAGGTGAAAACTATTATGAAGTCGGAGAGGCCCAATAATGTGATTGAGGTGTGGAGTTTTCTGGGTTTGGATGGATATTATAGAAGGTTTATAAAGGGATTTTCTTCGATTGCCTTGCCAATGACTAAATTAACCCGAAAGGATGTGAAGTTTGAAAGATATTTTGATTGTGAAAACAGTTTTAAAGAAATGAAAAAGAGGTTGGTAGCTACACCTGTTATTACTATTCCACGTGGTTGAGATGGTTTTGTTATTTATACCGTTGCTTCACATCAGGGGTTGGGTTGGGTTTTTATACAGTATGGTAAGGTTATTGCTTATGCTTCCAGGCAATTGTGTACACATGAACGTAATTATCCTACACATGATTTGGAACTTGCTGTATTGTGTTTTCTTTGAAATTTTGGCGTCATTATTTTTATAGTGAGGTATGTGAAATAATTACTGACCACCAAAGCCTTAAGTGTTTATTTACTAAGAAGGGGTTGAATTTGAGGCATAGGCGGTGGATGGAGTTAGTCAAGGATTATGATTGTACAATTCACTAGCATCTAGGGAAGGAAAATGTAGTTGCAGATGCTTTGAGTAGAAAGTCTTCGGGCAGGTTATCTTGTACTCAATGTGCTAGAGTTGCTCACATTATGAACTTGAGATTGACGAAAGTGGAATTGTAGCTAGTAGATGGGGACATATTCTTTGCTCATGTAAGCGTGAGGTCATTGTTAGATACTCGTATTCGTGATTTGAAAGTTCAAGATCCTTTTCTTGAGAAAAAACGGTAAGATGTCCGAGATGGTAAGTCTAAAGATTTTTGTATTGTGAATGATGACACTTTATTGTATAAGCAACGGTTATGTTTGCTTAATGTGGGTGGATTAAAAGCGGAAATTTTATATGAGGCTCATAATTCCATTTATACTATGCATTCTGGTAGTACTAAAATGTATAGGGATTTAAAGGAGCATTTTTGGTGGAATAATATGAAGAAGGAAATAGCTGATTTCATTGCTAGGTGCCTTATATGTCAGCAAGTGAAAGTGGAGCATCAGAAACCTGCGGGTTTGTTTCAGTCATTGCCAATACCGGAATGGAAATGAGATCATGTAATGATGGATTTCGTAGTTGGTCTTACTCGATCTCAGAAGGGGTCAGATTCAATTTGGGTAGTTGTAGACAGGTTGACCAATTCAGCACATTTTCTAGTAGTCAAGACTACGTATACAATTAATAGGTATGCTAGATTGTATGTTAATGAAATTATTCGATTGCATGGAGCTACGGTATCTATTATTTCAGATAGGGACCCTACTTTTACATCCAGATTTTGGGATAACTTGCAGTATGCTATGGGTACTAACTTAAAGTTTAGTACGACTTTTCATCCTCGGACATATCGACAGTTTGAAAGGACAATGGAGATTTTGGGGGATATGCTTAGAGCTTGTGTTCTTGATTTTAAAGGAAATTGGGATGAATATTTGTCTTTGATAGAATTTGCATATAATAATAGTTTTCAATATACTATTGGTATGGCTCCATATAAAGCATTGTATGGTAGACGGTGTTGTACACCCGTATGTTGGGGTGAAGTTGGTGAAAGGAAGATAAAGGGTCCAAAATTAATTAAAGTCACCACTGAAAAAGTCAGGATTATTCAAGATAGAATAAGAACAACTCAAAGCAAACAGAAAAGTTAGACAGATAAATGATGAAAAGATTTGGAATCACAGAAAGGGGATTATGTGTTTCTTCGGGTATCACCATGGAAAGGAGTTATGAGGTTTGGAAAGAAAGGAAAGTTAAGTCCACATTATATTGGACCATATAAATTTTTGAAAAAGTCGGGGTGGTTGCCTACAAGTTAGCATTACCACTAGAGTCATACCGACTACATGATGTTTTCCATGTTTTTATGTTAAGAAAGTATGTAGAGGATCCTTCACATGTGTTGGTGGAATAACCTATTGAGTTAAAGGAAGACTTGAGTTATGTGGAAGAACCACTTGCTATTGTGGATAGGAAAGAACATATATTGAGATCAAAAGTGATCCCACTTGTGAAAGTTGTGTGGATGAGGCATTCCATGGAAGAGTCTACATGGAAGAGAGAGGATACCACGAAGATGCGTTATCTGTATTTTTTTTATTCAGATAACCAAGGTATGTCAATTTCGGGGACGAAATTTTCTAACAGGGGGAGAATTGTGACAACCCGAATATAATTATGATAAATTATGTTTAAATAATGATTAACTTATGTGATATGGATAATATGTTATTAATGTATATAATTTTAAGTCATTATGTTTAGTCTAATCCTACCTTCATAAAGCATGAAATATCGAATCAGTTACAAATATGAAATTTTGAAGTTTTTGGTAGGAATGTTCATGTTTAAGACTAGTTTTGACCTTTATGACATAACAATTGACTTGAGGTATACACTAGATAGTTGTAGACATATGATTTAGGTTTGTAACACAATAATGGGTGCATCAAATGGACATTCGAGTGAGAATACATCATCTTTTTACGAACAGGGGTAAAGTAGTAATTTCGCCTTAAATGATATGTTGTCTTATATGGCACCACATGATATATTTTGATTGGACCAAGAGGGGGTGGCCTTATGCTGACTTAAAACCCTTTAATTAAGATCTCCCTTCAGCATATTTCATCCATTGAAGAGTTTTAACTAAAGGAAAGAGAGTTTTGAAGTCTAGGAAGAAAGTGTGAGGAGAAATTGAAGAAATATTCATAGAAAATTACATAAAAGCCCTTAAGGTGATTCCATCCATAAATCCTGCATGATTTTTTTGTATTTATGATTTAAATGATAGAAATGATCATTTTTTTTACTGAAATTCCATGTCTTGATGTGTACTCATGGATAGATGCATGTTTAAGCAAACTTGAATGTGTAAACCCTTGAAATTGCTTTGTTTAGAAACCTTGTGTATTCAAACTATCATATTTTTTTGTATACTTACTGAAATTGATTAATTCCAATTGGATATTAACCTGGACTCATATATGTATGACATATCCAAAAATCATATGAAAATACCAAGAAATGAGTCTTTTGTGAGAGTTTTAAGTTCGGATATGAAATCCGCCCCAAGGGTGAAAGTATGCATACCATATGTTTGATGTCTTACTTGACATAGAAAATGAACTCTGAAAATTATGAAATTTTAATTTTCTATTGTTAAATATGTTTAATGATGTTGGGTAAAAGATCATATAAATTTATGATGTAAAAAAATTATGAAAATTCCTGGAAGTTGAATGAACGATAAAAGAGCCTATAGGGCAGGTTTGCTATGTGGTAAAGAAATGGGCATATCTTGCTCTAGGAGACTTGAAACGATGTACCGTCTTTTGTATTTAAATAATAATATGATAAGGATTGAATTAACAATAATAAATGAATATATGCTTGGTCTATGATTTGGATATGACAATTATATTAACATGAATTTGGATAAAACTTCATTTGTGACAAATGATTTGAATAGAATCATATGATGCTTCTGGATTGAATTATGTTTAAATCATTCTTTGGATTATTGATATTCTTATGATGATTATAATATTTTAAGAATGATAGGAAGGGATGGATATCTGATTGAACAAGTACCGGATAAAGGCAAGGGAAAAGCCAGTTAAACTGTTAAGGTGAGTGTACTTATGATTTGTTTCATATATAAATATGAATATAGCTCTAAGAGAGGATTTGTTTGAATACTTCGATATTCAGGATTTGTTTGGATATTAAAATATCCAGGATTTGTTTGGGTCTCATGGTCCAGGATTGGTTTGAATACTTCGGTATTCAAGATTTGTTTGGATATTAAAATATCCAGGATTTGTTTGGGTCTTATGATCAAGGATTGGAATTGGACAAAGATCCAATGATTTGTTGGAACTTATGTTCCAGGATTTGTTATTGCCAATGGGCAAACTTATTATTACCAGTGGGCAAACTTATTATTGCCAATGGGGAGAATTACTATTACCAATGGGCAAACTTCTTATTGCCAGTGGGCAGAATTACTATTGCCAATGGGCAGACATACTATTGCCGATGGGCAGAATTATCATTGCCAATGGGCATAATTATTTGGGCCTTATGGTCCAGGATTTTTTAGTGCCAACGAGCAGGATTGATTGGATTTAATATTCACAGATTTGATGTATAACTGTTAATTCATTGTATGGAAGGATTCGTTGGATTTAATATCCACATATTTGACATATAACAGTTAATTCGTTATATGGCAGGATTGGTTCGATTAATATCCAGAGATTTGATATATAATTGTTAAATCATTATATGGCGGGATTGGTTGGATTAATATCCACATATTTGATATATAACTATTAATTCATTGTATGGCAGGATTCGTTGGATTAATATCCGCAGATTTGATATAGAACTATTATTTCATTTCAGGGAAGGAGTACCTCACTAAGCTTAATGCTTATGGTTTATATTTTGACATTTTCAGGGTTATAAGCTGCCAGCTAGGATGTCATATGATCAGTGATTTGAGAGTTGCACCGTTAGAAAAGAGCTGGGGATTAGACATGGGGGTTTTGTCATTGTCACACTGAGGTTTTAATACACTCACATATTGTATATATTGAGTTAACATGGATTGAGTTGATCATAGTTAATCACATTATTGTATGCCTGCTTAATTACGACTCTGATATTGATTTCGGTATGGAATAAGAATAATATTATGTTCATTGTGAACATTATGTAGGAAAATATTGATAAATGAATTATATTTCCAATGGGCTCAAGATTATGATCTAATTATTATAATAAGAAATGATTATTATGGATATTGGGTTTGGGGTGTGATAGCGGTCCTCCCGCCACGAGTGACAATTCACCAAAATGTCACACTTCCCCTTGCCAAAACGCCCGCTGAATCCGTTTAAACTGCTGATCTCACGTAATTTGACAAGGTTCCACACACGACACGACCTAAATCGTCAAAGCTGACCCGATTAAACTGTCGGTCCCTGACACATTATGTCACCACTAATTTTAATACCCATTTTTATCTTAGGCATTAAATCAAAATTTTATAAATTTCACAATATATAAATTACCCCACCCTTTTAATCGATGTGAGATCCTCAAAATACCCCTTAGTTCCATACCTAAGGGTCCCCAAGTTATCAATACGTCCAACCCAATGTATATGATGAATTTCTGACATAAACCTCGACCTAGTCTCATGCCTAGGCTAGCGTAACGACAATAAAGTAACAAAAATCAGCCCGCCCCCAACATAATAAAGTTATAATAATCTACCCTCAGTAGTCTCATACCTAGCAGGCATGAATCATCAAAAGGCCTACCCACTAGTCTCATACCTAGAAGGCATCTTAAAGTATCGGGAGAGAATAAATACCCAACAACCCGTCGTCACAAAAAGGCAATTTAATAATACCAACAAGTCACACAAACAAGCATAAATAATCAACGTATAAAACTATGCATAATAGTCCAATTCAATTAAATCTTAATTTAATTTCTACAACGTCATAAATAGCCAATTAATATCATTTAATTATTTTAAATTAAATACACCGAGATATCATCATTAATACAACAAAATTCCAATTTCATCATCTCTACACAAATTATGTGAGTTATATGCCCCCAAATTCATTTATTTCAAAACTACGGTTTTTCTACATGCAACCTACACCAATATAACCCAAAATTTGCTCATAAATCCTACGTACCCAAGGGTTATGAATATTAATCATATTAAATAATTTCATAAAAATAGTCCCAAGTTTTATATGTCCACTTTCTCTAATTAGATTGCTAATTGATTTTAAGAAAATATTAAATTTAGGTTTAGGCAACACTTAAACGCATAATACTATGTATTCATGCGTGTGATTAGTTCGATAAAAATGTGAGTAGAAGGTTGAACTCCTCTTGAGAAAACACCAATTGAATCTTCAAAACTTGTTAAAAGTAGGGGCTAGGGGTTGAAGATGAGAGGCAACATGTTTTGAAAACTTTACTGGAGAAAGTTTGAGAGAAAAAAAATGTTTTTCGAAGTCCTAGCCCCGTATCAGTTTGATATTTAAAGGGTTTAAGAGTTAAAACGCAATTAGGAGTCTAACCAAGCCACCCCTCTACCGTTCGAACGAGAACAACTGTCGTTCGAATGACATGCGACGGAGTTCGAACGACATGAGTTGTCGTTTGAACGACCCCCACATCCAAAAATGCAATCTTTTAATATCCGACTTTTTAATTTGATAAATATTCTTAAAAACGCACCTGCCAGTTAAGCGATAAAAAATCCTTATAACCATTTATTTTATAAAAGACCCGAATTAATTCTCGATTAAAAAATTAACTAACAAAGCCAAGTTAAATTCTTAAAGGCTAGTAACTCCAAGATTTTATTTTTTTCCAAATTAATTAAATTCAATTGATTAAAACAAGGGGTGTTACATACTTCCCCACTAGCAAATAATTCCGTCCTCGAAATTAGACGAAGCATACACATCAATGCGTAAATCTCGTAAAAGAAAATAAGGTTCGCATATGCCTACTAGTAGGATGCCATAATTGGGTGCCCATAAACCGAATCCTACGCGCACCTACCCCACGAACAACAAAATAATATATATTGCCTACATACATACGCATAACTATGAAAATAACGGTGTACCACACACTCTCACAAATCCTCACTCGATCCTATCTCCGAAAGTCATCAAAATGCTAACGTCCTCAAATTAAATCTCATCACCAAAAATCGGTACATACGATAACTAACATTTGTACTAAAATATTCAAAATAATTATCGTCTCCATAATCCATTCTAAGAATCCTCATATCAACTTTACTAATTCTAAACTCAATGCCTACAACGTCCTTAACACAAATCTCCATATCTCCAAGAAACACATCTAACACATATGCTAGACCCTCTACCTTAAGGAATACGAATCAAAAAAGGGAATGAAGGATTGGCAACGCGGAAGCTAAACGGACTCATAACCTACGAGACCTAATACCATGCTCTGATACCATCTGTCACACCCCGCCAAATTCTAGCATCGGCCGCCACCAAAACTAAGCCGGGTGCGAGTAAATAAATACCATTCTTAGCATGAGACAATAAAATATTTCATCCACAAAATTTATGATTGATTCCATCCCAAATAATAATAACAACTGAACGACAAAAGCTCCATCACATGCTAAACTTTGAATAATTCCAATCTCCAATAATATAATACTGAATAAAATCCCACTAAGAATATCTGAATAAAGCCGTACAACTGTGGAACCAAATGGCCCACCAAAATAATAAACTAAGTCTCAATACAAGTGCCAAGGAATAGAAAACTAAACTAAATCAAAGCGCATAAGGTAGAGTAACTCCAACTGAACCTCCAAGCAATTCTCTAAATAATTCTATGCAGCTTCTCCAAATACTGTTTCCTGAAAAGTTAGTCAACACAAGAGGTCAGAGCCCCGAGCATGAATACACACTACTACCCTCAAATAGGATCTGTGAACCCAGACAGTAGCATTATACGCAATAAATATCACAATAGAGTATTGTAATTTAAATGAGATAATTAAACGCGATAAATCACCAACTACCCACAGAGGTCCCCATTTCAAAAGAACATACAAATATGATTTTAAATTCCATATCCTTTTATTAATTAACACAAATTACCAAAATTTTCAATTATTTATGTTCTTACTTCAATAATTATTAGGTATGGAGGTCCTCCCACCTCGGGTGATAATTCGCCAAAATTCATTATAGCGCTCCTCCCACCACGGGTGATAAATCACCAAAATTTCACACTTCCCCTTGCCAAAATGCCAGTTGAATCTGTTCAAACTATCGATCCCCAACAATTTGATAAGGTTCCGCACACGACACGACATAAATCGTTCAAGCTGACCCGGTTAAACTGTCGGTCCCTGACACATTATGTCGCCACCAATTTTAATATTTGTTTTTATCTTAGGCATTAAATCACAATTTTATAAATTTCATAATTTATAAATTACCCCACCCTTTTAATCGATGTGAGATCCTCAAAATACCCCTTGGTCCCATACCTAAGGGTCCCAAAGTTATCAATATGTCCTACCCTATGTATAGGATGAATTTCTCACATAAACCTCGACCTAGTCTCATGCCTAGGCTAGCATAACGATAATAAAGTAACAAAAATCAGCCCACCCCCGATGTAGACACCCCATTATAGCACCCCCTAACCTCTCCTTAGGTCCCTACCAGCTCCGTTCATTACTACAGACCTAAGTCATACCCCGGGCACTGACCTAGAGGCCATTGAGCACTCTCAGGCTTTGTTTGACCAAAAGTCAAACTCTTAAGCTCGATTGAGACTAAATGAATCTTCAAAGGGCACTGAAACCCCTTTCCAACGGCCCGTCTCGTGCGCGATTCTGATTTACGATGCGGACAAATGACCCATTTTCCCCTGAAACTTGATCAGGAGGTCACCGAACGCTCCCGGGCTCCGTTTGACCAAAGTCAACTCTTCATCTCAATCGAGACAGAATGAATCTTTAAAGGGCACTAAAACCTCTTTCCAATGGTCCACCCCGTGCGTGATTCTGACTTACGGTATAGATGAACAATACGTTTTACTCCGATAGGTTATCGAACGCTTCTAGACCCCGGTTGACCAAGTTCAACTCCTCAAACCTAGTCAAACTCTTTGGAATGTCGAAGTATATCTTATAACCTTTCCAACGGTCTACTCCGTTCATGATTCTGACTTACCATGCGGACGAACGATCCATTTACATCCGACGATCCCCTATACAAAGGACCGACAAGCACTTCAAGCCATATTTGAACCAAAGTAAACTCCCAGACCCGGGAGTAGTCCAAAGGACTTTCGAAGGTCTCTACAGTACCTTTCCAGAGGTTTTCCCCGTGCATGATTCGAATCAATGGTTTGCATTTTACGAAAAAATTTCTGAAGGAACCTGAAAGAGACTGCCAAATGGCAGGTTCCAAACCCTGCCTATCGGTAGTGTGACTAAAAATACCTGCGGATTGGAAGGACCAGGACTATATCGATCGAAAATTTCCAAGGCCTATAAAAAGGAGGGCCTCACCTCATTGCAAAAAGGACCCAAGATCTGAAATCCATCACTCCTAGTGAACTTAGAAAACCTCTCTCGAAGTTAGCGTTATTTTCACATCCAAATCCCTTTTCCACCATCACTTTTCATCATCCTTTTCATCAAAGTTGGTGAATTAACTACCCTTCATCATCATCCAAGTGCAAGGGCTGCTCTCCAACATTCAAGATCAAGCTCAAGATCTTCAAGAAGGTCCAACTTTCTCAACTCTCTCTTTAAATTCTCCTAAATTCGAATTAACTTATTTTATTACTTAGCACTTTTATTCTCTCATCTCACATATCCTAATATAATTTTTATTTAGTATTATTGCACATCTCTTATTTTCATATAATAAAACCCCAAAAAACAAGAAAAAGAGGGTTTGCTCATAAATTTCAAACGGGAATTCTCACACTTTTCTCACAACTAAAACACTTTTTACACACACACATACACATACAAGAGAAGTCCTCGATTAGATTTATAGGATAAATCAAACCCTCGTTTTTCATACGAACTACGTGGACTTTGATGCCCCTATTGGATATGTAGGCGTCTCGGGTAAAACCCGACACTCGAGTCTTATTCTTTCCATTTTTGTTATTTTTCTAATTCTTCAACTTAATTCTCTTAGATTCTATATATTTATATATACATATATTCGTTCTTAGTGGCGTATTATTCCATATGCGTTATCGTTCCGTTCTAACGATCAACGCTAGGGTAATCGCGTAAATCCTATTTTCTAATATTACTTTTAGGAACATTCCTATGGATGACTTGCTTTATATCTTCCATGATACAAGTCGAGTTTTTCTATCTCCATTACATATACGCATGCACACATATCACAGGGAAATAAAGGAAAATAGCAACAATCCATGAGAGACCGCAAGGGCGGAATGGGTGCCTAACACCTTCCCATTTCGTAACTGAGCCTCCGAACCCTTTTTGAATCATTTTTGGTTTTATATGTATCAGTATGTCTTTGTATGTTGTCCTTCGGGATGGATCCACCTTATTTTGTCTATTTTGAATAAAATAGACCGGTGACTCCATCTCTTTGCATTTTTCACCTCACACATCGCAGGCGCAGGCCTAAGTGCTCCTGACAGGGATGCATGGGATCGAGTTCCTCTCACCACGGAGATGACACCCCTCTTATATCTATCCCTCTGCGAGGATCGGGGATGGCCATAGTGGCGACTCCGCTGGGGACTTTTGTTTCAGAGGGCTAGACTCTGTTTACATGGGTGTTTTATTTTCTTATATATTCCCCTATTTTCCATGTTCCCTTTTCCATGTGTACCTTATGCTTATCCTTCTATTCACATGCTTGTAGAAGATTCTCCATGTACACTTAGCACCACGTGCACCTAGGATCACATATATCCACATGTTGCACGCATCACCCACCCATAGTTGGCATACCATTGGTACTTGTACCTTGCTCTCTTTTTGGCATGATCAAGAAACATACTCTCATCATAAGATACTAATAAGAGAATCATACATGATTCACACGACATTACAAAAGAGCATTGTTATCTACATAAATTTTTTCTAGTAACTGGAGGGTCACTTCATGATGGGCGCTGGTCCGGCAGGGCGCAGTTAGCCTAAGTGATATGACTCTCACCTTACATTGGCCAAGTACCTTCGACGTATATCGAATGTTTCCCCCGCATCGTACCGCATGACCCAAGTTATGACGAGAGGTATATCGTAGGGAACTTGTTCACGTATGCCGAGTATATCAAATTCTCTCTCACACGTACTGTCCCCACGAGGTATATAGTTAGGTAATTCACGTACATTCAGGTATATCAAATGGCTTGTACACATGTACCGATTGCCCTCAAAAGCAAGACATATATCATGGAAGTCACGCCAAAGGGGGGAACCCTTTCCAATTCACCCAACTAACTGCATACCCACATATAGGTGTCAAGCCTAGGACACACATGTTAGATTGCAGTTTTCAACTCGAAACTCTGTCGAAGTTCCGAGTCGACCTGCTGCTCAAATTTTTGCGCATTTTTAAAATGAGACCCTTCCCATGGGCTTGGTTTCAAGTCCAACCATAGCTTTGCATATGTTAAAAACATAACTTTTCCAGGCTCGGGTCCCATCCGACATTTTATTTTCACATTTAGGAGATTTAATACACGTGAGAACATAATAATTATAATAATCATGCTGAAACCCTTCTCCCAAAATATTTCTCCTTTCTTTATCAAAAATCCGAAAAGATCTCTCCTTCTTTATCAAAAATCCAAAAACATTTCTCCTTTATTTATCAAAAATCCAAAAATATTTTATCTTTCAATCTCAAAAAGAAAAAAATGTCAAAAATATCTTCATTCTTCTTTTTTTTTCAAAAATAAATCCCATTTTACGCCTTCTCAGGTCGATTGCATGCCGTTAGCCTGGCTCCTTATTGGCTTTGATCTTTAGTCAAATCACCCCGGAGTTTCGTCCGTTCCCCTGCTACTTCTTTCGAGTCTGGAATCCATCCGCTTTTTATGGAGAACACAGATCAATTATCAGTTGTGCAACCAGATATGACGGCAGTCTTAGCTCAGCTTGTGTCCAAGATTGACAACCTTCAGACTGAGGTTCGAGAGATGCAACGAAACCAGGTTCATGTTCCTCAAGACCCTAAGTCCCTCTTCCCTCGTGCTATGGGTTGACTCAAGCCTATCTGGGTTCTCGAAGAGTATCAGCATGCTGCACGTGCCCCTTCTACTAATGGGCCGCCGCTTGCCCAGCTTCCTATGCCAAACCTTTCCCAGCCTGGGGCTAACTCACTTATGATCACGGATCCAAAAGAGGAAGAGTTGAACAAGCTCAAAGAAGATCTCAAGATTCTAACTAAAAAGTTTAACCAAGTCAGAATCTATGGAAATTACATGGACTACACACACATGTCTCCTTATCCTAAGGTGAGATTACCCGAGAAGTTCAAGATGCCAAATATCAAGAAATTTGAAGGAAGTGGACCCCCGATTTTTCATCTTTGCAGTTATCACCATTTTATGACTCTCCTAGGGGATTCTGAAGAAGTGATGGCCTAATTATTTTAGCAAACTTTGAAGGATATAGCCCTCCGATGGTTTTTATCTCTTAAGGAGTCCAGAATCCGTAGCTGGGAGGATGTAGCCCGAGAATTCATATCTCAGTACAAATATAATGAAGAGCTTGAGGTCACCCATCGTGATTTAGAGCTGCTCAAACAGAACCCTGGGGAATCAGTCAGTAACTTCATGACCCGATGGAGGGAAAAAGCAGCCACCATGACCAATTAGCCATTCGAAGAAGAACAAGTCAACATAGTGAAAAAGAATTTCTTACCCCATATTTGAGAAATAATGGGAGGACAGTAATATCCCCACTTCCGATCTCTCAAAGAAGCCGGAGTAGAAATCGAGGAGGGGTTTCCTAAAACATAGGTTGAACCAAAGAAAGTGTCTGGACTGTTCACTCCCAGAAAGTAAGATAAACTTGTCAATGATGCATTCTCAACCATCAACAATATATCTTAACCAACCACCTTGTGGGCACTAGAAAGCCTCCATGTCCCATCCAAAATGAATACACCGAGCTCCATGCTCCTCTTTCCAAAGTTTACTAAGCCTTGTTAAGCCGAAACCTTATCTAACCCTTGGATCCTCTTCCGTTGCCAAATCCACTCCTAAGAAACTTCAAGACAGATGCCCATTGCACCTTTCATTAAATTACTGGCCATACCACCGACTAATGCTTTCACCTTCAAAACATAATCCAAGGTCTAATTGACCCGGGTACCATTGCCCCACCATCCAATCCTATGCCAAACACTACTCACAACCCACTCCCAAATCATGCCAATGCCATCTTCCTAGAAATGAACCTAAAATTTGATCCCTTAACTCAAATCACGCCCATATACTCTCCCAAACCTCTCCAAACTTGCCCATATTTCCTCCTACACCTTGTTAGCCTCACTAATCAGGCGCTGTCACTCCTTATCAGAGCATGCATCGATGTTCGTACCCGTTCTTAAAATGGAAGTATGGAAATATCAAAAGTGTTAAACTAACTCCTATATTACGGGCTGAAATTGCCTTCACATATGATCTTTGATTGCTAGAGGTTCAGTACGCTATTCTTATAAGCAAGGAAATGGGCTCGAGATTCAGATAGTTGGGTAGTACCGACTGATGAAGTCATCCTAGATGACGTTGTCCAGATTATGGCAGAATTATACAGAAAACCCAATAATATTTGCAGTATGACTAAGTTACTCGATACTCTGAAGCTACAAGGGTGCCTGGTCCCTTCACCCTTACATCTCACCACAGAATTAGAGGACCTGTATGAAGAAGCCATTGAAGTTGTGTAATGCATTGACTTTAAATGGAAAGACATAATTATTGCCACCGAATGGGGGGAAGAATTTGAAGATTCAAATAAAGAGCAAGCTTTTAATAAAACTGACCTGATAGCCGACATATGTGGGATGATATCATTTGAAGAACTCCTCGAAAAAAATAAATAAGGTGGCAGAACAACTCGAGATTAACGAGGAAACATGGTTCATGTTCTTCCCTTCTTCAGTTATCACATGACCAGATCAGGGAGGCATTACCAGATCCCAAGCATACCACCAGCCAATGACAAAGGGAAGGGTGTTGAAAACCTTCCTATGCCAGAAATGACCCTCAAGGAAAGTAAGATCTTCGATCCACTGAAGAAAAATCAAGCTAACATCACTCTATGGAGGCTTTTCATGTCTTCCCAGCTGCACAAAAATTCTTTGATCAAGTTGCTCACTGTACCCAGATTTACTCCCTCTACCACACCAGAAGAAGTGATAAATTTAGTCGGATCCTTGACCTCTAACCGAATGATATCCTTTTTCGAAGAGGAAATCCCCAGAATTGGGCCAAACCACAATCATGCACTCAATATCTCTGTCAAAGTTATGGGAAAAATCGTACCTCTCTCTCTTGTTGATAATGGATCCACCTTGAATGTCTTCCCATTAAGAACCCTCAAATGCTTAGGAATGAAGAAAAGTGACCTCGCTCCAACCTCCGCTGCTATACGTGCCTACGATAATACCTGTAGGGAGGTGATGGGATCCATAAAACATGTAATAGGGGTTGGCCCTATAAACCCTGTCGTTCAATTCTAAGTTATTGCCATCCCAACTTATTTTAACATGTTGTTTGGACGACCTTGGCTCCAAAATATCAAGGGTGTGTCTTGCTCGCTCCATCAAAAATTAAAGTTCTTCGTCGAGGGACGCATCATCACCATTTTCGATGAAGACTATAATACCGAGGGTGCAAGTACCAATAATCCAATCCTTGAGATACAACACGGGTCAAATGATATGCTCCTATCAGGATTCCGAATTGAGCCACTTCTACTGCCGGCAGGGGACGATTTCAGATAAAGGGTTTGTCCAGAATACTACCCTCATGGCGATGTTAATGTGATTCAGATGTTCAGAAACATGCACTTCTTGCCCGGACTGGGGCTCAGGCAAAGACAGTAGGGGATAATTGAACCCATTGTACTGGAAAAATCTTTCCCTCCTTATGGCTTGGGGTATTAACCTTCATAACAAGAGCTCAGAATGATCCACTAATCTCGACCAAAGAGAAGATTAGACTGCACCCAGACTATCCCAGGTGACTCCTTAAATGGACGATTCATTAAAGAGGGAGAAGACTTCCCCTTTTGTGGATTTCCATAACTATGGTATGACCATACAGATAAGAAGATGAAGCCTGGAATGGAGATATTTTTCCAAGACAGCTACCCATGGGCCGAGAGTTCCCAACACCATGTAAAACTGCTCATCAAAACTATCGAAGGAACTGAGGATAGTGAATCCAAGGATTCGTTTAACATATAGACACTGGGGTTGACACTATGCATGGTTCATTCAGGCACTACATCAGTGGATCCATCCCACCTGATTAAAGCTGTTGATATACCTCTCCTCAACTGACATACTGCACTAGTTCTACCTATTAAAATCCCACATAACCCCAATGTTTACCCCATTTCTTCTTTTGTTGTCAATCCTTTCTGAAATGTAATTGAGACCTCCTTCAGTGAGGTTCTCAAAGATGTTTTTCCTATCAATGAAATAGATGAAGATTTTGAGTATCTTGGTGTGCCTTACATTAATTGTTTAGATTCTAATCAAACTTTTGATGATGATGATTTTGCAAATGAACAATTCTTAACTGATCTAAATAAGGATAATAACAAACAACATAACCGCGTTTAAGTTAATGAAGAAGAAACTATTATTGTTAACCTCGGTTCTAGTAGCAAACCACACGAGATTAGGATAGGGGCTGCCCTTGACGAGCATGAGCGCGCACAACTCAAAGAATTACTAAAGGAATTCGTGGATGTCTTCGCATGGTCCTATGACGATATGCCCGACATTGATCCTGAAATAACTCAATATGAGATCCCCACTCTTCCAGATTACAAGCCGGTTAAACAAAAGTTGAGAAAGCTCTGCACCGAATGGTTGCTGAAAATCAAAGAAGAAGTGGTCAAACAGCTGAACGTGGGATTCATTCGTGTGATCGAATATCCCACATGGCTAGCCAACATAGTGCCTGTGCTGAAATCATGATAGAAAGTTTGGATGTGTGTAGACTATCGGGACTTGAACAAAAAGCCTCTCTAAAGGATGATTATTCGTTACCCAATATCGACATGATCGTGGACAACACAGCTAGTCATGCTCTCAATTCATTCGTCGATGGGTTTTCCGGATACAACCAATCAAAATGCACATAAATCACCAAGAAAAGACCACGTTCATCACCCCATTGGGAACCTTTTGCTACACTGTTATGCCATTTGGTCTCAAGAATGCTGGGGCTTCCTACTAGAGGGTTGCCATAACCATCCTGCACGATCTGATCCACAAAGAAGTCGAGGTCTATGTGGATGATATGATTATTAAATCCCAAACTAGAGAAGGTCATATTACCGTTCTTCGAAAGTTCTTCGAACGACTGCGACGATAAAGATGAGACTCAATCCACAGAAATGTGTCTTCGGTGTTACAAAGGGAAAACTATTGGGATTCATGGTCAGTGAGAAGGGGATAGAAGCAAATCCTGCCAAGTTGAAAGCCATACTTGAAATGCCACCTCAGCGGACAAAGAAATAAGTTCGTGGTTTCCTTAGGAAATTTTAATACATCAACCGATTCATCAGCCAGATAACCTCCATCTGCGAACCTATTTTGAAACTCCTTCGAAAGGATTCAACCGAGGTTTGGAATGAGGCTTGCCAAAAAGATTTTGATCGAATCAAACAATATCTGATCCAACCTCAGGTACTTATGCCACCATAGTCTAGTCTCCCCGTACTACTATACCTAACCATAACTGACACTGCAGTTGGGGCTTTGCTATCCCAATACCTTGAAAATTCCTGCAAAGAAAGAGCTATCTATTATTCCAGTCGCAAATTGGTTGGGTATGAAGTCAACTACACCGCATTGGAAAAGGCATATGCCGCGCTTGTCTAGGTCACCCAAAAGTTGTGACACTACATGCTCTCCTTCCCCATCAAACTTGTATTCCGAATGGACCCCATCAAGTACCTGCTTGAGAAACTCGCCTTATATAGCCGAATGGCTCGATGGTTGATGCTCCTAGCTGAGTTTGATATCAGTGAATAATTTGTCCAATCTGTAGATCCAATTTGACAAAATGATTCATGAATTATCTGATTGTTGATTTTAGAATATTTTTCTTTTTTAGTTTCACTTGATTCACATACTTCTCTTAATCTAAATAATAGAATTGGATTTACTTCTGAGATTTCTTTTATTATTTTTTTAAAAAATAAAGCATTATTGATAACCCAATTTTTGGTTTTTGTGTATGTCACGCAGAAATCCATGAAAGGAAGAGCCATCTCTGACTACCTCGCTGATTACCCCATGGAAAAAGCTGATGACTGGATCTCCGAAATTCCCAGATGAAAACATCCTATACACTGCTTAAGACGTCCTTCGATGGAAAATGTTCTTTGACGGCGCTGCTAATAAAAAGCGATATGGCATTGGGATACTTTTGATCGCCCCAGATGACTCCCACACTCCCATCGCTATCAAGTTGGATTTCCCCTGCACCAACACCATGACTAAATACGAGGCGTGTATGGTAGGCCTCAAAGTTGCTCTCAATAAAGTTATTCAATGCCTAGATATCTATGGGGATTCTTCCCTCATCATCGATCAAGTGCTCAGAAAATGGAAAGTCAAGGAGGAGAAACTACAACCCTTACATGCTCACATAGAAGAACTAGCCTCCCAATTACAAGATATCACCTTCAACACCTACCTTCGCGAGAATTATACAACATGACTTCTCCCTGGTCGTTCTCCACCTGGGGCATCGACATCATAGGTAAGGTTACACCAAAGCTTCCAACGGGCATGAATTCATCCTAGTCGCCATTGATTACTTCACCAAATGGGTGCAAGCCGAGTCATAAGCAGTCTTGAATGCCAAGAAAGTGGCCAAATTCATCAAGAAAAACATCATCTGCCGATATGGGGTCCTGCACGAGCTAATGTCAAATAATGGGTTGCATTTCAAGGTAGAAGTCACAGAAGTTGTCAACGAGTATGGGATTCAGAGACACAAATCTTCTCCCTACCGACCTCAGACCAATTGTGCAGTTGAAGCCGCAAATAAAAACCTCAAAGACATCATCAGTAAGATGACTGAAAGCTGTCAAGATTGAGCCGACCGAATCCCTTACGCCCTCTGAGGATACCAAACCTCAATTTGAACCTCTACTGGGGCTACCCCTTACTCTCTAGTCTATGGCACGGAAGCAGTCCTACCCATGGAGCTAGAAATCCCTTCACTTTATGCCATGCTCGAAAGCCAAGTCGGTGAGGAGGAATGGCATCAAATCCGTCTCGATGAGCTATCACCCTTGGACGAAAGGAGACTGAAAGCGCTGTATCACAACAAGGGTACCATCGCTGAATAATGCGTTCATTTATTAAGAGAGTCAAAGACCGTGGTGTTCGATAAGGGGATTTAGACCTCAAAGAAATAGTAGAGCCCATCTGGGAGTGCAGAGGGAAATTCAATCCCAATTAGAGTGGCCCATACATTGTGAAGAAAATCTTGTCTGGCGGTGCCGCCATGCTCATCGACCTAGATGGAGAAGAGATGGTTCGTCCAGTTTACCTGGATGGTCTAAAGAAGTTATACCCCTAGTCCGAAATCTCAGCGCACTACGACCCTTGTCATCTCCCTTTTATTCTAAAAAAAATCTACATTTTCCTTTACCCAGAATTATGTGGGCTTGATCCTCTGCAAAAAAACATTTGCCTTCAGAAAAATTAAGAATTTTCAAAAAACCCCAGAGGTACGTAGGCAGCTCATACATATTACATGAGCATGACCCTTTCTTTTTCATGAAAAACTATTCTTTTTTTACCTCTGAGAACGACAGTTCACTCTAACATATACTTGAATAAAAGGATTATGCATGCCTTAGCGATCGGTATAGATAATTCAATATTCAAAATTCATCAAAAGTCACAACTGGATGATCAAAAACTTATTTATTTCACTAGTAAGAAATTACAGTGCGATTACATAAGAAAATGAATGGATAACTCCCTTCCCCCTACCTTTCTAAAAAGAAAAATAAAAATTCCCAAATTTATTCCATATTACAAAACAAAATCCCCCCAAGAGTCCTATCCACAGCTACCAGAGGAGCTCGCTCCGTCATCATCTACATTCTAGGGTCCCCAAGCTTCCCTTGCCTGAATAGAGTGCTGCAGACACTCTATAGACCGATAAGCTCGAACCAGCCTCGAAAAAACCACAACCCCTCCCTCCATGGTATCAGATAAGACAAACCACCTTTGTCCAGTATCCACTACAAACTTCTTGCTGACTAATCTTCTCCACAACCACTTCATATATCCCTAGGAATTTGCTAAACTCTCCCAACAGACTGAGAGGGACGGGTCGACGGACGTCAACTCTCCCACAAAGAGCCAAGCTGCATGCACAAACGCTCTGTCAGACCTTCTACCGAAAAAAAAGTCTAGTCTTATAGGTGGCACGACCTGCTCCGAGCCAAATTAGCACAGAAGCCGCCAAGGGAAATAGAAAAAGGTATGTCTGAGACCAACTAGCCGAACATACGGGTATTCCCCCAGCTCCAGAATAGGCAACAACTGTCCCCACAAGGCATTGACCAGCACAGATTTAGAGCTCCATGCTCCACAAGCTAGTTCTCCCAGCTCTTGATATCTAGGCCAACACTGAGGAAACGGCGTGAAATGAAGTTGGGTACAACCGACAAAGGATATTCTGGATGAGTCACCAAGCAGAGTCTTTTAGATAACCACATGAACAACATCACGGGCTATACCCCTCAGAAAGTCAGAACGACCTTCTCTCCAGGCATCCAGTCCATTCAAAGTCTCTGTCAGTATCACCATCGCAGGATTATGATGGTAGGACATCCATGAAGTAATAGATACAAGTTGTGCATCCACCAGCAGTTCCCCAGTCACCAGCAGCAATTTTGAAACCAAGCCCAGAACGATGGCTCCGACATATACGCATCACCAACCTCCTACAAAGGCATAGACCTTAGCTCTGCCGAAAGGGGAAATCATTCCTCCAGTAACCAAGGATCTACCCGCCGCGGGTGAGATGCGGAGAAGTCTAACCAATAACTCCCGGGGAGACCGAGAAAACTCAGGCATAGCAGTCGCCACAAAAGGATTTACTCCCAATATGGCAAAAAATTCCTCATAAGTCAGACAGACTTCTTCCAATCCAAAGCGGAATACATGGTCTCCGGGGTACCAAAATTATATCGTCACCATCAGTATGTTCCACTCTATGGGTCGATTACGCCATAAAGAGACTCAACGCATGTTGAAAGCATCGTAGTCGACGTTGTAGGAGCACATTGCCTCCAAAGTTTTGAGGTAGTTGACAAAATCAACACTACCGGGGAGAGCCATCTCACAGAGTGAGAAAGTAAGAACGAGAAGGTGTGATGAAAACACTTCACACTTACCCCTTTTTATACTTGAAAATCCTTACAAAAGACACAACCCTTGAATAAATTGGAGGGAATCCTACCCCACAAGGTACTAAAGGCTGAAGAGGGTACCAATAAAAGCTTTGAATTGATGGGAATGGACTGACATGTCGATAGGATGGATAAGAGGCTTGTCGATTGACAACCTCCTATTTTAGAAACTTCCCTTTTTCCTCTTTTGTCAAAATCAGAAAACCCAATAAAAATAAATTGATATTCTCAACAGAATTTCAAAAAAACCCTTCCATCTTTATGTAATTTCTCGTTATGAATAAAAATTTCTTTCAAACTTCCAAAAATATTTCTTTTTACGATCTCAGCAGCAAAGTAAAAGCGTATGTGCATGCATTCATTCATTACTAATAGAAGATAATAAAAAACTACATTGCATTGCATAGATATTTTTTTCTGTGTTACATCAATTTTGCAGGAAATAAAGAAAAGCAGAAAAACAGCGGGACTCAGCCCGAACCCACATTCTCTCTCTCACCTACCCTTTCCACTCTCTCTCCTAAGAGTTTCCATCCCTGCGATGCTCTCTCTTTCCCCTGCGACGAGATGACGCACCACCGCTACCTGAACCAAACTCCTCCCCAGATGAGGCAGACGACACCAAGAAATAAGGAACATTAATCGCATCCCGAATATGGGTAATCATCGAAGATATCCAATCCCTAATGTCCCTCAGCCAAGTGGTGGACACCCGAACTTACTGCAAGAATCAGTATCAAGCAAAGAAGATCAAAAGAAATAAAAAAAAAGAATATAAAGGTATACAAAAGGATGAAAGACCTCCTCTGTCAAGCCCAACACCTCCGGGTCCATCGCATGAGGGAGATGCAACATAGGCACTATCCCTCCATCAGCCCGCCGAATGTTGTATGAAGGGGTATACAACCGCATAAAGGGAACCTCCGAAGTCATCGCTGCCGCAGATGTCGACGGACTACCACCGCTATGGGAGGACCCCATTGGCTGACTCGAACCCGCAGGAGGGAAAGGCAATGCATCATATATACTAGGCTCCATCACCCAACTCGTCATGAAGTCCATATAATCATACGGCACAGCTGTATCGGTGAACAGATAGGACTCGCCAATCATCGCCGCAATCCTCGCATCCTCTGGAAATAACCTTTCCCACCTCATAGACATAGGGGGCCTCGCAGGTGGCACCACCACCTCCTTCTGAGCAATATGTTGGACCACTCTCTCACCAAGATACTAGGAGTTTCCAAACTCATGCGCCAGCAAATGCCTCATCTGCGTATTCACCCCAGTCGACCCCGTATCCTGAACAGTCATCCCCCAAGGGTAAAAGGTCAGAGAAAAAATACCTAGCAGATATAAGTCAATACAGAATCAGAGAACACAAAGAACAGGACTGAAGAAGAAAAAAGTCTTACCCTATCACTGGTCAGGCCGTTCCGGACCAAACACATTGCCTACAGAGAAAGATATTTCCTCGACTACCGATTGGCCTTCCCCCACTGATACAATCGGTAAAAGTCCCCAACAGTCTCGTCCTTGAAAGAAATAAGCTGGGCATTACACGCAATCACCTCATAAAACCAAGTCTGCCAAAGATAAAAATCGGAGGTCAAAAAGAGATGCATAAGGAAAATGCGAATGCATGAAAAGAAATTCGCAAACTAAAGAATACCTTAAGAAGATATGTGGCTCCAGTAAAAGACTGCCAGCAGCACAGGCTAAATGCATCCAGAGAAAAATAAAGGGTCGCCAAAGTCTAGCTCCCCCAAGAAATAGAGAGGGATGTTTGAAAACATCCTCAGGTATGGAAAAAATCATAAGTGGACCACGTCGCCGCTCGATCCCCCCCCCCCCCCCAACACTAGCAAAATAATCAACTGAGCCATCTACCTCACCCACAGCCCATCCTCCGCATCAATCACCCTATCCAGCAAAACATCCCTGAACAGGGACACACGAATAGATTCCCCAGATACTCTCCTCCCCACATAACCTAGCGCCGCCCGCACCGCCTTCGGCCTCACCTATAAAGAGCGATCCACCTCTATATTCTCTCCATCACAATCCAGCCCCAGTAGATGCTGTACATCTATGGGAGTTATAGTCGTCTCCCAAAAGCCAAAATGGAAGGTATGGGTAGTGTCCCACCACCTCTCCCCCAGAGCACATAAGACCGCCATCAAATGAGGCATGTCATCTAGCACAGACGCCAGCCTCCCAAAGCCTGTCGTCGCTACTACCCAATGCACCATAGGTGTAAGGTGCTCCTAGACATCCTTAAGCCCAGTCGTCACACGAGCATGCATAGTAGACAAAGAAACATCAGACTGTGAAAGAAAAATCTTATCAAAATCCAAGAAAAAGGAAATCACCAATAGAGTATGCTGAAAGTCATTTTGTACTTACATAACCACCATGATTCACCACCCTAGAAGAGCGATGACGCGATGGCACCCGCAGTCAAGTTTGCTCATCCGCAATTATCTCGAATGCATCAAAAGAGTTCTCACTCCCCAAATTAAGAGGTTCCCTGTCCCTCCACTCCACATTCGCCCAGTCATCAACAGCCAATCACTCCCTGTGTACCGCAGTGCTCATAAAAGCGGCCATTTTTTAGGTTGCAGAATGTTAGGACGATTCACAGAAGAAAATCACAGAAAGAGAGAAGGCAAGAAGCTATGAAAAATGAGGGAACCGACCCCCTCTTTTTAGGAAGCCAAGGGTCTTGTCGATCAGCACTGACCCCAAAGCTACCGATCGACACTGACATTTTACCTTCTCGAGGAAGTCCAAAATTCCGTGCCACTACCGAATGGCACCCTCAACACCATGTTGACCGGCACCCCCCTTAAATTTTTGTACAAAAACTCCTAGAAAATACCAGCAAACCCTAAAAAATCCTCAAAAAATTTCTAAAAATCCCGGGGAGGATTTAGAACATTTTCACCAAGAAGATTTCACACCCCAGCAGACCTCTCAAAATTCAAGTGAATATCCTCCCAGTAACGTCCTCGGAGGACCCCTAAAGCATCCAAAACTTCAGCTCATCTCCTATTCCCTAAAAGTCTCAAATTTCCCTGAGAAAAATGTCTAATCCCTGGACCACCTAATCACTTCCTTAGTGGAATTTACAACATTACATTGGCTATTCCAATGCAAAGTCTCCAAAAGATACGAGGATTTCTCCAGCAATCATCTCCCTATCTCAAATTAAAATCACGAGGTAATTTCCCCAACAGACTTCCCCGAGAACATCACAATTTAAGACCTCAGAATTGGCTTTGACCCGTAGAATTGGTCATCTCAATTTAAGCCCTCAGAATTGGCTTCAAACCGCAGAATGGGTCATCACAATTTCAGCCCTCAGAATTGGTTTCGACCCAAAAAATTGGTCATCTCAATTTAAGCCCTCAGAATTGGCTTTGACCTACAAAATTGGTCATCACAACCTAAGCCCTCAGAATTGGCTTCGACCCGCAGAATTGGTCATCACAACCTAAGCCCTCGGAATTGGATTCGACCCGCATAATTAGTCATCTCAATTTAAGCACTCAGAATTGGCTTCGACCTGCAGAATTGGTCATCACAACTTAAGCCCTCAGAATTGGCTTCGACTTGCAGAATTGGTCATCTCAATTTATGCCCTCATAATTGGCTTCGACCCGTAGAATTGGTCATCACAATTAAAGCCCTCAGAATTGGCTTCGACCCGCAAAATTGGTCATCACAATTAAAGCCCTCAAAATTAGCTTTGAGCCGTAGAATTGGTCATTACAATTAAAGCCCTCAAAATTGGCTTCGACCATCTGAATTGCTCATCCTCACCCCTAGGTCCTCAGAATCGGCCTCGACCCTCTGAATTGGTCATCCTCTTTCAAAGGCATCATGCTATGTCTATTCGATGGCTATCGTTTGTTCCAAACTCACCCGTCGAGGGGCTCTGTAAACACCCCATTATTGCACCCCCTAACCTCTCCTTAGGTCCCTAGCACCTCCCTTCATCACTACAAACATAAGTCATACTTCGGTTACTGACCTGAGGCCATAGGGAACTCCCAGGATCCATTTAACCAAATGTTAAACTCTTCAGCTCGATCGAGACTGAATGAATCTTCAAAGGGCACTGAAACCCCTTTCCAACGGTCTGCCCCGTTCACGCTTCTTACTTACGGTGCAGACGAACGACCCATTTTCCCTCGAAACTTGATAAGAAGGCCACCGGATGCTCTTGGGCTTCATTTGAACAAAGTCAACTCTTCAACTTGACAGAGACTGAATGAATCTTCAAAGGTCGCTAAAACCCCTTTCCAACGGTCAGCCCCGTGTGCGATTCTGACTTACGGTACGGACGAACAGTCCGTTTTAATCCAAAAGGTCATCGAACACTTCTAGGCCCCAGTTGACCAGGGCTAACTCCCCAAAATGAGTCAAACTCTTTGGAATGTCAAAGTACATCTCATAACCTTTCCAACACGAACGATCCATTTGCGTCCGACGATCCCCAATCCAAAGGGCCGATGGGCACTTCCAAGCCACATTTGACCCAAACTCAACTCCCGAACTTGAGAGCAGTCTAAAGGACTCTTGAAGGTCTCTGTAGTACCTTTCCATAGGTTCACCCCGTGCAATATTCGAATCAACGATTTGCATTTTACAGTCAATTTTCCAAAAGAACCTAAAAGAGAGTGCCAAACGGCAGGTTCCAAACCCTGCCTATCGGCAGTGTGCCTGAAAACACCTGTCAATTGGCAGGACCAGGACTATGACAAGCAGTAATGCCCTAGGCCTATAAAAAGGCGGGCCTGACCATATTGTAAAAAGGACCGAAGATCTGAAATCCATCACTCCCAGCGAACTCAGAAAACCTCTCTCGAAGTCAGCATTATTTCCACATCCAAATCCCTTTTCCACCCTCACTTTTCATCAAACTTGGTGAATTAACTACCCTTCACCATCATCCAAGTGCAAGGGCTACTCTCCAACATTCAAGATCAAGCTCAAGATTTTCAAGAAGGTCCAACTTTCTCAACTATCTCTTGAAATTCTCCTAAATTAGCATTAACTTATTTTATTACATAGCACTTTAATTCTCTCATCGAACATATCCTAATATATTTTTTACTTAGTATTATTGCACATCTCTTATTTTCATATAATAAAACCCCAAAAAAAGAAGAAAAAGAGGGTTTTCTCATAAATTCCAAACGGGAATTCTCA
The DNA here is from genome assembly GCA_949130495.1 of Sambucus nigra. Classification (NCBI taxonomy): domain Eukaryota; kingdom Viridiplantae; phylum Streptophyta; class Magnoliopsida; order Dipsacales; family Adoxaceae; genus Sambucus; species Sambucus nigra. The sequence goes on from OX422223.1 coordinate 305,812,887, forward strand.
CACTTTCCACACAACTAAAACACTTTTTACACACACACACATACAAGATAAGTCCCCGGTTTGATTTATTGAATAAAGCCCACCCATCGTTTTGCATACGAACTACGTGGACTTTGATGCCTCTATAGGTTACGTAGGCATCTTGGGGTAAAACTTGAGACTCGATTCCTATTATTTCCATTTTTGTTATTTTTATAATTCTTCAACTTAATTCTCTTAGATTCTATATATTTACATATACATGTATTTCTTCTTAGTGGCGTATTATTTAATATGCGTTATCATTCCGTTCTAACGATCAACGCTAGGATAATCACGTAAATCCTATTTTATGATATTACTTTTAGGAAAATTCCTACGGATGACTCGCTTTATCTCTTCCATAATACAAGTCGAGGATTTCTATCTTCATTACATATACGCATGCACACATATCACGGGGAGATAAAGGAAAATAGCAACAATCCATGAGAGACCGCAAGGGCAGAATGGGTGCCTAACACCTTCCCATTTCGGAACTTAGCCTTCGAACCCTTTTTGAATGATTTTTGGTTTCATATGTATCAGTATTTCTTTGGATGTTGTCCTTCGGGATGGCTCCACATTATTTTGTTTGTTTTGAGTAAAATAAACTGGTGACTCCATCTTTCTACATTTTTCACCTCACACATTGCCGACGCCGGCCGAAGAGCTCCCAAGAAGGATGCGTGGGACCGATATCCTCTCACCCGGGAGATGACACCCCTCCTATATCTCTCCCTCCACGAGGTTCATGGATGACCACACCTGACATAATAAAGTCATAATAATCTACCCTCACTAGTCTCATACCTAGCAGGCGTAAATCATCAAAAGGCCTACCCACTAGTCCTATACCTAGAAGGCATCCTAAAATATAGGGAGAGCATAAATACCTAACAACCCGTCATCACAAAAAGGCAATTTAATAATACCAACAAGTCACACAAACAATCATAAATAATCAACGTATAAAACTACGCATAATAGTCTAATTCAATTAAATCTTAATTTAATTTATACGACATCATAAACAGAAAATTAATCTCATTTAATTATTTTAAATTAAATACACCGAGATTTCATCATTAATACAAGAAAATTCTAATTTCATCATCTCTACACAAATTACGTGAGTTATACGCCGCCAAATTCATTTATTTCAAAACTAGGGTTTTTCTACATGCAACTTACACCAATAAAACCCAAAATCCACTCATAAATCCTACGTACCCAAGGATTATGAATATTAATCATATTAAAGGATTTCATAAAAATATCCCCAAGTTTTATGTGTCCATTTTCTCTAATTAGATGGCTAATTGATTTTAAGAAAACATCAAATTTAGGTTTAGGCAACACTTAAAATGCATAATACTAAAGGAAAAGAATAGAGTATTCATGCTTATGATTAGTTGGATAAAAATCCGAGTAGAAGATTGAAATCCTCTTGAGAAAACACCAATTGAATCTTCAAAACTTGTTAAAAGTAGGGGCTAGGGGTTGAAGATGAGAGGCAACATGTTTTGAAAACTTTACTGGAGAAAGTTTGAGAGAAAAAATGTTTTTCGAAGTCCCAGCCCCGTATCAGTTTGATATATAAAGGGTTTAAGAGTTAAAATGCAATTAGGAGTCTAACCAAGCCACCCCTCTGCCGTTCGAACGAGAACAACTATCGTTGGAATGACATGCAACGTCGTTCAAACGACACCATCTCTTGTTTGAACGACCCCCACATCCAAAAATGCAATCTTTTAAAATCATACTTTTTAATCTGATAAATATTCTTAAAACGCACCTTCCAGTTAAACGATAAAAAATCCTTATAACCTTTTTATAAAAGACCCGAATTAATTCCTGATTGAAAATTTTACTAACAAAACCAATTTAAATTCTTAAAGGCCAGTAACTCCAAGATTTTATTTTTCTCCAAATTAATTAAAGTCAATTAATTAAAACACAGGTTGTTATAACCCGGAGGGCGTTGCCTTGCCAAAGGTAACCATGGATTTGTCTCTATTAATTTCCTGACCTGAGATGAGAGAAAAGGTTTCAAGGATGTCACGAAAGTGGGATAAAGTATAAGTGGTATGCTGAAGATAGAAAAAATAGTCGTCAGCGAAAGCAAGTCTTGGAATGCGGGGCCCAGATTTTGAGGGGCGAAGGGCAATCATTTGCTTATGGAAGCAGTCGAAGTCAATTTTGTGAAGGAGGTTGAGCCCTAGAATAAAAAGAAGAGGGGATAAAGGATTCCCCTGTCGGAGTCTGCGGGAGGAGACAAAATGAGGCCCCGGGTGTACATTAATTAAGGTTTGAAAGGAGGAAGTGGAAATGCAAGCAGGTATGTAGGTAATCCAAGTGGGAGGAAAATCATGTTGTTGGAGAACCCAACAAAGAAAAGACCGTTCCATTTCGTCAAAGGCTTTAGTGAGGTCTATCTTAATAGCACAACTGCCCTTGCGCGCTTTAGATTTGCGCATGGTGTGAAGCATTTCATGAGCGATAAGGATGTTGCCCTGGATATGACGATGAGCGACAAAGGTCGTCTAGTGTGTTTAGTCGCATCTATAATTGACACCTATAGTGGTGAATAGTTCGAGATCATGACTATTTTCATTTTATTTACAGAAAACAATGTAATCACTATATTAGTAAATTGGATGGGCTCAAACAATAAATAAAAGGGATTGATATTTAGAACCTTCTTGTTGTTTAAAGAGTTTCATAATATTCTTAAGAGAATGAAAATGAGAGAAGGGGCTAATAGTCTCTTTGGGTGAAGGGAGTGGATAAACTTGGTGAAGAATTAAAACAGATAAATTTTTAGTTTTTGTCTATGGGTATCAGTGCAATAGTAGTGTGGCACAACCGCATGAAAGTGTAAATATTAGCTCTACATGATACCACCCTACAATGCCAACATTTGACACATTACGCCACTTAAGTATCTATGCCTTTTAAATAACGCGCTAAAATGAATTGTTATATTTTACTAGTAGTTTCACGCAATACACATGTGGTTAAGTTGTCAATATACATAATATACTAGTTGTTAATCATGCGCGATGTGCGGACGCTCTATATATATTATTATTAAAATGTATGGTATAAACAATAATTCCAATTATACGTAAATGTTCTATATGTATTGAAAGTTAAATTCAACACGGTTTGTTTACTTTAGCAATAATTTTTTTTCCCATCTAGAATTTAGACATCATTTTGATTATTAGTGACACACTCTTTACTTTTTGACACATGAAACCCAAATGATGTTAATTGCAAAGTTGAACAATAATAAAAAGAGATCTCAGTCATATTTTACTACCTTAAATCTATAATAACAGGTAAAGTTAGTCATTGTGGCTCAACATATAAAGTCTACCAAGAGGCAGACACAATTCCAAGAAATTTAAAATATGTACGAAAAAACTATTGACATTACATATTGCTAGCCGAAATAAAAACAAAAGAAAAATGTATATTAATAGTCGAAATAAAAAAAAAAAGAAAAATATGTAATAGGTATAATGCATGACCATGTAATCAGACGTAAATATATATTTGTCGATGATCAGTGCCAAATTGAGAACATAAATACTATGTGTAATACACCGTATTTTTTATGAATTATTAAATTGAAGAAAATTAATTGTGTGTGCTAGTTGTGACGGGAGATGTCATTTTTTTATATTTTTATGTATTATCTAACTTGGATGTAAAATTGGATTACATAAATGGTAATGAATTAATTCATACTTGGACTCGTATCGGTTAATTATTAAGTTACTCAGTTAATAATTACTTAAATTGACATATTTTGCATTCGACATTTTTAACGCATAAAATGTCTATTTTTAGTTTAAAATAATGAGTTTTAGGCCTGCTAGATTAGTATAGGGCATGGGTAAGGTTTTAAGTTATTTGGAGGTGAATTTGGCTCTTTTACGTGAGGCACATTTGGGGCCCAAGTATAATTTTGATATTCAAGGGTGTAGACACCCCACTCTGCTACACATAGATAACCACACACCAAAATCTCTCAACAGCCCAAAGATTAACCTAAATTCATAAACACATTCCCAAAAGGTCCAAAATCCCAAAAAAACACTCACAAAAGTCAGGCCCAATACAAAATAGACCCAAGGTCCCATGGCAAAATGCGTTTGGCTGGTCGGTCATTTGCCTTATTTTCTGCCTATAAAAGCAAGCCTCCACCATCCAGTTGGCCTGCTAACTTCGCACCATAAATTCAATGCTCTCTGGCCATAAGTTATTTTCTCCCCAAAAATACCCAAAACTCTTTTCGATTAACTCCAAAACATCTTTCTAGCATAGATCTAGGAGTCTAACTTATAGCCCTAGTTTTGTTTCCTTCATCATCCAAACCCAATATTAACCAAACACCCTCTCTCTCTCTCTCTCTCTCTATATATATATATATATATATATATATATATATATATATATATATATATATATATATATATATATAATAAAGGGGGAGGTTTTTTTTTATCTTTCCCAACTAACGGTTCAGATTACATCTAGGGAGGTTTGGTCTTTATAAACTAATGCTTCAGATTTATCCAACGAATAGTTCAGGTTAAGTATTTGAGGATTTGTATCTGATAGTGAAATAAGTAGCCGCGTGGACTCTGATTATTCAGACCTCGAGCCTCTCACACCCACTCCATTTGTTACACCTCGAGCCTTTCAACATATCTTCTTATTCAGACCTCGAGCCTCTCAATATTTCACCCACGCAATACATGAGGCAACATCTCTCTCTATCTCTCTCCTGTCCTCAACGTCCCTGTTTTCTTCCTCCATCAATCTCTTTGTCTCTCCACCTTTAAGGAGCTTGGAAGACATGCCGTCGTAGGTACTCTCCCCCTTTTCTTATAAACCTCCACACTTAATCCCCCTCTCTTATTCAAGTTTGATGAATAAAATCGTTGGATCAATATATTTCAAATCATACTTTTCCTCGATCTGATTGAAACTTTGCGAGTTTTTTTTCCAAATCTTACTTTTCCCCGATCTGATTTGGTTGTTTTTGGCCATGGTGCTTTGACTGTGTTGGCTCAAGGAACTACCACTGAACTTGGTTTATCTGTTTTGGGACCACACCTCTCTCTTCATTTTTTTCCTTCCGATGTCCGCGACCACAGTGGGTTTATGAATAGGAGGAGGTTGTTGGGTTTTACAGGGTGCCGACAGTGGGTTTTCACCATGGTTGTGGTGGTTTGTTAAGGAGCGTAGGTGAAGGAGGTGACAGGATCCACCGGATCCATCTCCGTCGGAGCTTAGGTGATTTTGTGATTTTGTAATATTTTTTGGTGGGTAAAATAGAGACCCAAAACTAAGAAACCGTTGCCTTCTTTTGAGGTGGGTATACATCTTAGGTTTGGAGCAACTGTTTTTTTTTGTTTAGTCATGTCTGATCAGTCACGGCTCATATTGATGTTTGTTGAATCCCACTGTGTCTTGCTATTATTTTTCAATTTTCCCCCGTCTTTATTTGTGATTCGATTGGTTTTTCAGTAATCATCAGTTGTTTTGATGGGGTTTGTTGTTATATTGGGTTTGAGAGACCAAAATGTTGATTTTGATCTTCTTATTCTTCATATATATCAGTGGCCTTGCAATCTTTTTTTACAGTGATCATGTACTAAAATTTATGATGTTATAGTATAAAATATATATGGTCTCCTTCGTTAGTTCTAAGGCTCCCATTTGTTTTTAGTATAAAATATATATTTTATTAATTTATATAAATCTTATAACTTTACTTTTTAATTTTTGTCTCTACTTTGATTATATATGATGATGGTGGTCCTTCAAAAAGGGAAAGCAGGTATTATGAATTTGTATATTTTTTTCTATTTGCACTTAGTTTTATTTTCAAGAGGCAAACATACATGTGGGTTAAAGATTTACGGTTATTAACTCTATTCTTTTTTTCATTACAATGCTTTTTTTGTAGGTTACTATGCATGAGACAACCGGTTTTCCCCTTTGGATTCATACTTTTCTTCCTATTTTGTAGATCTATTGTTCTCCCTGCAAAGGTAATCCGACACTCCATTTTTTCCCAATATTTTTTTTTACTTTCATAATCTTATTTGAGTCCCCATCTACTTATGAACACACCTTGATATTCTCATTAAGTTCCAATTTTTAGTATACTATGATTGAGGAAAGGTTCATTATGCTTTAGGTATTTGAAAGTGAAAATTTGTACGTATACGTATAATGAAAGGTTCTCTATTTATATTCACTGAATTTATTATATGAACATCATGTGAGCTTTTATTTTGCAGGGAGATTGAATAGAATATGATTTGAGGAAGAGAGAGCTGTAATAGTTCTCAAGTTAAAGGGAGAGAAATTTTATTGAGTTGTTAATAGTTCTTCATTAATGTTCCTATTATACTTTCAAACTTCGTAAACTGTGTTGGTTATCAAACAGTTGGCATTAAAGCTAACTGATTGGAGTCCAGTTGTCATTGTAATGATATTTATTATTGTAAATCATCTTATTACGAAGGAGACCATATTGTACCTTCACATAATTTTAGTTAATAATAACTTATGACGAATGGAGCATTGCATCTAAACTATGCACTAACTAATATTAACTTTTTTATGTGTAAAAGTTAATATGAACATTACAAACATCATCATTATGGATCATGACTTTATATAAATTTAAGTTCAAGTGGTCTTATGATTCATTAGAAAAACGTGTGTATTGATGACTAATTGTAAAATAAGCTCTACCTAATGAGCAATACAACAGGTGATGATGATTTAGATTTGATAAAATAGTAATTGGAGTTGATTATGATATAGGTGATGTTGACTAATCTCTCTACAGGTTGACGGATGATACTAAAAAATACATGTTTATCTATTCCAACATGTGTTTGAAATATAACTAAGTTTGGCACTAAATTTTGATCTCGAAACAAATAATTATTTTGGTATGTAATTGAAGAAATATATTTTTTTTGCGCGACATGTGTTGTAGCCGACAGTCATTAAATGCACGAAAAGAATTATACACGGGTGTGTCGCAAACATGTTGAACATGTTAGCCGAAATTTCGAATGCACCCCCGTAAGATCACAATTTCATATTTTTTATACATTTTAAATTTATTGGTTATGTAACTCATGTTGCAAATGATACATATTGATGTGCCTTAAACAGAATATTCAACCGTGCCATCGGCACGGGTAAACCCTAGTATAAAATAAAGGAGGAGGGTTTTTTTGTGTAGACCAACTAACGATTGAGATCAAATCTAATGAATTTGGTCTTTATCAACTGACGACTGGGATTGACTGTGGGGTGCTTTAATCTAATGTCTTGAAATGGTGTCTTCTAATGGCTTGAAATGGTGTGTTATTTCGTTGAGCTTAAAGGAAAATATTGTAATTTGCATTAGGATAAGCACAAGGCTCGAGAACACCCTGAACGGCAGAGCACAAGGCTCAATATTTTCCTTTAAGCTTACGTTTGAAAAGTCTTCTCTCTCTCTCATTCCCTCACCTCATGTTTGTTCATCTCACATCTCTCACTCTCTCATCATAACTAAAGACCCAACCCGACATCTCTCACTCTGTTACCGGGAACCCATATTCGCCGAGAACCCATACTCACTGAGAACCCATATATCACTCTCTCATTCTCTCATCATAACTATAGACCCAACATCTGATAGAGGTCGTGTAGCCGCCGGCAAGACCACGACGCCGGAAAGACCACATCACCCATATTCGTCGAGAACCCATCTCTCACTCTCTCACTCTCTCATCATAACTAAAGACCCAACATCTAATAGAGGTCGTGTAGCCTCCAGCAAAACCACAATGCCGGAAAGAGCAAGTACATCTTTTTCGTTTTCTTATTTGACAGTTTCTACACATTTGAGGAGATGGGTTTTTACTCTATAAATTGTTCTTTATATTTCTACACATTTGAGGAGATGAGTTTCTATTTTTTTTGGAGAATATTGGATCAGATAGGTGAGGGAGTAAGATGGGTACAGTTCAAATCGGACAAGTGAGGGAGTAAGGGATGTCTTTTTCATTTTTATTTTCTTTTTACTCTATAAATTTTCCTTATATTTCTACACATTTGAGGAGATGGGTTCTATTTTTTTTTTGGAGAATATTGGATCGGACATTGGATCGGACAATATTAAAGAACATAATATTCTCCAATATTCTCCTTAAGTTTGTGTTCTTCAATATTTTTTTTCGGATCTCAAATATTTTTATTTTATGGCATTCTAACTTGATTTATTTGAGAAGTCAGTCAAAATGTTGAGTTTACAGAGATGCACATTGGGTAACCTATTGGGTTTTCTCAGAACCCATAAATCTGCATATTTAAACCCAGTATATGAAGGAAGGGCACCAACAAAGCTTTGCAGTGAAAAATTTCAACACACAGTAGATGCACAAGGGTTCAAATCATTATGTGTTTACTATTTTTGTATTGCTTTGCTTTTGCAGGTTTATCCCTTCTTTTTCACGTCTATTATGCTTCAAAGTAGTGAGAATGATTTTTAATGGATATATTTGTGTGTTCTGATTTATAAATCATCACCTACTATGTACTTGGGGTGTATATGTTTGCATTTTTGGTTTTGATATGTGAATGCAGATGCGGACGTATATAATGTTTCAAGTTTTACGAATTTGCTTGCACATTTGAAGCTGTGTAGGTTTTATTGCATCTCAATTTGCATTTCTTAGTTTTTTGGTTTAGTTTTTTGGACGTATATACTATTTGTTGAAAAGTTTTTTTTTTGTTTCAGGAGAGTTTCAAAGTGAGTGGCTTCACGACCTTCACAAATGGATTCTCGACCTTCACGAAATGGCTTCTCATCTTTTAAATTCTTTTTTTTTTCTTAAAATCGGAGCATTTAATGGGTTTTAATGATTTAATAAACTCTCTTTTGACAGTTATTTTATTTTTTTCTTGAATAAAACCTCATTATAAATAAAGATGGAGCAGTGTTTCTCTATAAATCTGGTTCGGAGATTATTGGAGTTGCTACGATTTGATTTGTTGGATGTTTTTTGGGAGATTTAGGTTGATGTTGTTTTGTTGTGTCCGGCAGGGGTAACTTTATAAAATTTGGTTTGTGGTTGTTTTTTGTTGCGAGTTTGTCTGACAGGTGTTCTCTCCTGGTGTGTTTGAGTTGCAAATTGAAAGTTCAGCACCAAATTTTTAACAAAATTTTTTGAAACAAATTAACGTGACAGTTTGTTGTTGTTTGATTTTTACTGTTCATCCGAGTGGGATTTAAAAACTAATCAATAATAAACTGTCACGTTAGTGTAAAAAATTCAGTCACATTATAACTACTCTAAAACAATTATGTTACTCGGTAAAAACATAATTTCCGTAGCATAATAGAACTTTGGTACTCAGCAAAAAAAAGTCTTCAAATGAAACTTGGGTTTTATGATAGGGTCCTCAAATAATGTTAGGAACTCGGCTTTAGAGTCCTTCAATGCGTGTCGGAACTTAATAAAAAAGTTAGGAACTATGTTTTATAAAAAAGTTAATGCATGTTTATAAAAAAGTTAAAGAGCCGATAACAGTTGAGAGCTGAATAATAGTTAACGCAATGAGTTTTATGTGTGAGAAGATTTTAACTTCACTGGGTTTTATGAGAGTTAACGCAACATAACAGTGGGTTTTTTGTTGCTTAAAATCGTAGCATTTAATGGATTTTTTTTATTTAATAAACTCTCTCATTACAGTTATTTAAAACCTCATTATAAATGAAGACGGAGCAGTGTTACTCATTATAAATGAATATGGAGCTAATAAACTCTCATGGCGTGTTTTCCGTTCTTTTCAAGTTGCAGATAAATGAAGATTGTGTAGAGTTGATTTCTTACATCCCCACGCTTTCCTTATCTATCAATTTGGAAAAAAATGCACTATCTTGAGCCCACTTAATGCTTTAATTTGAAAAAAAAAGCATTAATTTTATTTTCTGTTATCATTATAAATAGTGAATTAGCAATAAAATTTATATAGAAACTATATATCATTGTACAAGCAACGCGTTTGGATGCTATTAACACGAAAAATCAGTAGTTTGGCCGGTCATAATTTTCATTAAAAATATCAAAATTGTCCCTAAAAATGTTTTTGGAGTACTATATTAATTTTAATAATATGAGGAATTATTAATTTTGAATTAGTTATATTTTTTTTATTTTTGCTGCATCATTCGTAAAGAAGTGACAAATTTGCCCCGGGCAGTGGGAGTGGGGCTTGAGAAACCACTCTACCCAATGGAGGGCTTAAAGGGATATCACAATTCAAAAGTTATTCCAATAGACGTGGGATCCACTACCCAAAAATCTGTAGGGTGGGATTTCCTAAATAAAAGTACAAAAGTAGTCAGCATATGTCAATCAAGAAGACACATGTGTTCTCTCTCATATGGTATAAAACTACAAAAGATTTTGAAAGAATGAACACATCACATGTCATCTCTCTCAATTCAATATAATATAAAAATAGTTATAATAAAAGATTTTAAATTTGATTTTAAAGACCAGCCAATATAAAAAAAAATTATAATAAAAATTAATAAGAAGTTAGAAAAAATTGTTTTATAAAAAAGTGATAAAAATCTTTTTTGTAAAGAAATTGTTTTTTTTATTTAAAAAACTATTTATTTATAAACTACATTTAAAAAATATTTTACAAAAAAGATACATAAAAATATCTTTAAAAAAGTTAGATTTTAAGTCGGTAAAAAAATTTATTTATCATAAGTTATTCTATAATAAAAAAAACTTCATTATAAAAAATCACTTTATAAAAAAAAATTATAATTTTTTTTATGAAAAAAGTTTGTGTTAAAAAGTTTTTTACAACACTTTTTTTTATTTTATCCCTGTACATTTCTATTAGCGACATATCATTAGTGATATATCATTAAAATGAGAGGGGAGATTTGAACATTTTATTATGTCTTGAAAGCAAAAGAGACTTTACGAAATTGATATTCGAATGACATTGAATAAGACTTTTTTCTATAATTCAAATTTCAAATATATCATTACTCATGGGGAATATAATAAAATACAAATATGTGGGGAATCGTTGAACATTTTAAAATTATATATTACAAAAAATACACTTTATAAATTGATATTTGTATAAATTAAGATGTGACGGAATAAGTGGAGGCGCGAAACCTTAATTTTAGAATGATAGGAATTGTGAAGTAAGGAAAACAATTGTTATGACCCATGGGCAGGATGAAGCAAGGTGGTTGTGCCATCGGCACGGGTACACATTTATCACGAGAATAAATTTATCGTCGTGCCATCGACAATTGAGCAAATTGATTGCCGAGAATAAACACAGTACTTGATAAATTTATGTATATGGTATTTTTATGAATATGGTATTTTTACATAGTACTTGATGTCTTTGCTTATTGTTATAACTACAGTTTGGTGATTCTCAAAATGTATTATTTTATTGTGCTAAGAGGTTTGAATTATTCTGAGGTAATTAAACTTCCATGTGTTTGTGTAATGGAACATATATATATATATATATATATATATATATATCCTCGTTGTTGGATTATGTTGTTGAATTGAAATCTTGACTCTTATTATTAGACACCTCTCAGTATATTTTTTTCCCCTATTCATTACATTTTTTTTGTTTGAAAAATTATTTTCCCTATTTACATATTGATGTTCATTCTGTACAATTTGTTCATATTGTTTTTATCTTTTTTCTTGATCAACGATAACACGACACGACTCATAATACAAACACGACATGACACGATCACGACATATCATGTCAATTTCATGTCGTTCTGTGTTGTTTTTTCGCGTCGTTTCTAAAATTTCCACTTCTACTTCTTTGAACGAATGGATTTTCCGATTCAGTCAGCTTTGGACCCTGCATTTTTGTCCTAGCTAAACAGCACCTCTAATTTGTTTTGATTTTTTGCAGACACCTTCAAATCCCATCTACTATAAACAATCTTCTTTTTATCATTTTTTTAGCTAACCCGTATCTTCTCATGAGATGCCTTTTCATATGGTACACAAATTATATATATATATAGATATATATATATTTTTGTAACCTGTTTCTATATATGCAAACAATCAAGCAAGTTAAAAGTTGGGGTCAACTGCATAAATTTTATTTCGGTGTAATATTTTCTATTAAATCAGAGTACAAAATATTTTTACAAAATAAAAACAATTCAAGTTACAAAAAACATGTAACTTGACATAAAATATATTTTTTTATTTATTTTGAATATAACTCAAGTAAAATCGGCACAACATAATTTTGTTATCAAAATGAACACGACATTAAATATTTTTTTTATAAGCCATGAAAACCATAAGTCTATAATCTTTGTAGATTTGGTCCGGGTACTAAATTGAGCTTCATTTTTCCCTTTCCATACACAAAGTACGTGGTAAAGTTTCAACGTTTTAAAATACAGAATATCACATGAATAAATTTATCATACGGACAAATTTATTGATGTGTCGTCGGATATTTTTGCCGTCGAATGATTAAGTGACAAAGATGAGATTAAGTTTAAATGACCTTAAATTAAAAAGTGATATGTAATTAGTACACCCACAAATAGAAAATATGCAAAAATAGTGATGATAAAAATATTTAAGAACATCAACTATTAAATCTTAATGATATATCGCTAATAGAATGTACCGGGATAAAATTATGAGCATATCATCGACACAAGTATAAATTTATCACGAAAATAAATTTACCTTCCTGTCATCGACACGGATACAAAATATCACGGGAACAAATTTATCACCGTGCCATCGGCACGGGTACACCCTAATATATATATATATATATATATATATATCTTTAAAGGTACTTTTCATACTGGTAACCTTTGATCTATCTCAAAAAGAGTTGATTCCAAGCCAAAATACTGCCGATATCAAAAGGATCACGTGTAACATTCTTGGTATTAACTTCAAATCGTTGTCACTTAATTATTCGACGGCAAAAATATCCGTTGTTAGGGCATTAACTTCAAATCGGTGATATCCCCTAAAAGAATCTCCAAAATCTCCGCAACAACATCAACATCTTTCTCATCCATAAAGCGCGTAACTCACTCAAAGACTACAGGTCTAAAGTAAAGAGAGAATGAACAATAGAATGTGACTAACAACCTCAAGAAATAAGTTTATATAGGGGAGTTGAGCGCTTGACCAATCGATCAAGCAAGCTCTTGTCCGATCCGTCATATTGCCGGATCGATCAAACCCTTTAAACGAAAAAAAATCATTTTTTAATAAAAATTTATTTTTCTTCCCAAAATTCAACCAAGTTATTATCCCTATTTCGAAGCCAAATCCCAAATTATTATACTATCTCAATAATAAAGTTAATTCTCAAAATTTATGATCATCCTCACCCCTAGAATATCTAAAAAAAAATTAAAAAATTTCTTATTTCGAAGCCGATTCCCCTATTCGAATAACACGTCTCATGTAAACACCTTAACGATTTAGTGTATCGACAAAAACCTTGTCCCCCAATGTACAATTTCCTAAAAATTCGTTGTATTAAACATCTTGTCCCCCAGCAGACACTTTTCTAAACCATTCGGTGTATCAACAAATACTGTGTCCCCCAACAGATAATTTATTAAATGATTCAGTGTATTGACAAACACATTGTCCCCCAGCGGAGTTAATTCCTAATGATTTGGTGTATCAACAAACACCTTATCCCCTATCAAACACTTTCTTAAAATATTGGGTGTGTCGATAAACACCTTTTCCCCCAGTGGTCACCCCCTTTCAAACATCGATGTATCGATAAACACCTCCCCCCTGCGAACATAATAACAAAATATTGGGTCCATCGACTAACACTTTGTCCCCTAGTGGACACCACTTTCGAAAATAATTCTGTAAATCGGCAAAACATCATATCCCCCCAGTGGAAACCCCTTTTTAATGATTTGGTGTGTCGACTAACACTTTGTTCCCAAGTAGACACTTTCGGTGCATTAATAAGAACCTTTAGGTAGTTGTCTCCAAATTATCGCACGTTTCACCTCACCCCACGTAAGAGTGATAAAATAACAGAATTTCACCTAACTTAACCATCTATAATTAGAAAAGTCCCTAGCAGTCACATAGTGGGTGCCTTACTTTCTAACAACGTTTGTCCAAAAATGAACTACGTTGTTTAAGGGCTCTGTAGACACCCCCATTCTTCTCCATAGAGATAACCACACATACCAAAATCTCTCAAAATCCCAGACACTAACCTAAATTCAAAATCACATTCCCAAAAGGTCCAAAATCCTAAAAGCATCCCACACACCAACCACCAAAGTCAGGCCAAAGACAAAATGGACCCAAGGGCCCATAGAAAAATGCACTTGACTGATCAGTCAGGTGTGCACAGTATCCATAATCGATCGGTCACTTGCCCTATTGATTGGCCTATAAAAGCTGGCTTCCACCAATAAGTTAGGGCATTAACTTCGCACAATAAATTCAATGCTCTCTACCCAAAAGTTATTTTGTTCTTAAAAATCCCTTAAAATCTCTTTGATTCACTCCAAAACCTCTTTCAAGCATTGATCTAGAAGTCTAACTTCTAGCCCTATCTTTTTTTCTTCATCATACAAACTCCATATCAACCAAAAACCCAATTCTCTTTGTCTCTCTCTCTCTCTCTCTCTCTCTCTCACACACACACACACACACACACACACACACACACACACACACGCACACACACGCACGCACACACTTTTTCATTCTTTAAATCTTCTTTTTTTAATATAGCCTTAGACCTATCTAAAAAAGAGTTTATTATCAGATGTAATGCGGCGAAAATGGAATGGAGCACATATAACTTTCCAGGTACCCTGTATCTCACTATTTTACTTTGTGGTCTTACTTAAGAAGGGTGGTATTGTGTTACAACACCACCCCAAATCATCTCTTTGTGTTTTTATGATCTACAAGGCTTGATCTCTCTCCAAAGGTCATATACGGACTTCATTAACTTTGATTCCGCCAATAACAAATACGTAGGCATGTTATAGAAACCAAATCTATCATACTCAAGTAAAATCATGTACATATTCACCCCTTTACATTTTATTTTTAAGACTAAACCAAAAATCATAAAAAACATGAAATATTCTTGTCTATATTAGATGATCATTAGATCTGGGGATTTCATTTACAACTTTGTTCTTAATGATGGAAATTTGGTCATTACCTCATCATAAGGTATTTATGAATGATCCAAGTTTGCTTTAGTTGTCCCGAAAACTCAAAACATAAATATTTTCAAATTTGACCCCACTTCACTGTAATGGTACCTCAAACGGTTATGTAAAGACTAGATCTCTCGCATCGTGACTCTATATGCGATAAAACCCCTCTTGGTTCTCTCTGAATTACATGGAATTTCAATCCTTTCGTGCAAATATTTAGGCTCACTTGGACTGTCATGGGATTGAATAAGTTCAACTTTGTAAATATTTACCCTTTGTTTATACTATCTACATACATATCAACATTACACTACACAATTTGCGTATGCATAATATATTTCATTTTTTATTTCCCTGACATAATAACATGCTAACACTCACATATTTTAAATCTACATTTGAGACCTAATGGGAAGATCGGGTGCCCAACACCTTCCCAATTTGTAACCCAGACCCCTAACCGTTGACCACTTGCCACTACTAGGTCTTCACAAAGGCCTACCTTTTTATTTTGTCTAGTTTGGTTTAAGTAGACTGGAAACTCCATTCCTTTTCAAAAGAGAACGAAACGATGACCATGTGTCACTGCCGATGACCCATGTCATACATATTCCATCCTGAAAGGATGTGAACGCCACTCAAGGGGCAAAAGAGAGGCATCTTACCTCAGGTTCGGGTTCTCACAGTGGCAACTCCACTGAGGATAATTTTTTAAGAGGACTGAACTCAATTTAATGTAGATCTGTATTTATTTCAACATTTTAGTCTTATACATTCATGTATATCTTGTGTATTATTATTCATCCTTATTCTTTTTAGAGATCTAACTAAGTAAATAAACATTGGTATTGAATTCTCCCATAGGGATAAGGCTACACTCTAGGAATCCCTAGAACCTTGTTTGTGATATGTGTGACAAGAAACATAATAATCTCAAGTGAAAATGGCTGCTACCAAAAAACAAATAAAATACTTTCCAAAAAAATATGCACAATACTTAATCGTATGACATCTACATATAACAACATACCCATTACCCTGGGAAACCTAACCACGGGCTTAGGTCTGAATAATGTAAGATCCAATGATTGTTTTTAGTCTTTTGTTCCTCATACCTCGGTGTATATAGAGTGGCAAGTTCTCGGTGTACATCACTCACGTACCTCAAGTATCTAAGGTCAGATCTCTCTCGCGTACTATCCCCACATGTAACTTTATAGTCACAATCTTGGATAAGGGATATAAGTTGCATCTCTCGAACTGTGATACCTCATATTCCTGACAACATGTAGAGATAAGAAATGCCACTAGTCGACATCCTGGATAGCCTGACGTCCCTATGCGGAGAAACATAAACCCTAAGATAGGAAAAATCATCCCTTCGAAATTAATTGGACAACATCGAGGGTCAGTGAGCGAACCCTCACCTTGCCAATATAATTCCCCCACCAGTAATGATACAAATTACCAATGATCCTCCAGCTATGACCACTGAAAGCATTGTTGTGTCCAGCACATTTAAGGTTCCAATGAATCTTGGACACCACATAAAGGAGTTCAAAACACTCCAATAAAACTTTCGTTAACTTCAACATTTTGATAACCTTACAGACATCCAATATTTATCTCTCTACCCTAATTTCGGACAACAGGATAAATTCAATATGTGTGATATCAAAAAATTCATAGGGATGGCACCACCGACAGTCCACCTTAAGTTGTACATTTGAGCCATACAAGCCTTAGAGGCTTCTGGAGAAGTTATGACTCAACTGTTTAGGAACACCTTATTAGGAGGAGTGCTCAAATGGTTCTTATCCTTTGATCGCGGAAGGACCACCAACGGGAGTGACATTAAACAAGAATTTATGAGAAAGTACAAGTACATCAAAGATTTCAAAATAACTCGTTGGAACTTAGAAATGACCAAACAAGAAATCAACAAGCATTTGGGCACCATCATAGCTCATTTGGAGAAATAAAGTTGTACGAAAGGTAAATCGACCCTCAAAAGAAGAAAAGTGGCCATTGTTATTAAGAACATGGGCCAATATTATATGAATCAGTTAAAAATCAATACATGTCCCATTTCAAATCCCTAATAGAGGTGGGAGCACAAGTGGAGGATAATATCATGAATTGACCTCTTAAAAGCAAGACTAAAAATTGAATAAATGTCCCTCCTTTCCCCAATACAAGATATGAAAAACAAAAAATTTCCCCTGTCAATGTAACTCAGGCCCCAACCTTTGCACTTCTACTAAGATATGGAGTATCGAAAGGGTTTAGCGCATGTTTCACCTTATACGCTCCCATCGGTATGGGCTACCAAGATCTAAAAAAGAATGGAATTCTTAAGACCCGAGACCCAATACATTACTAAAAGGCTTTAGGAATGATCTTTACTGTGAGTAAAAATCAAATGACGGGACACAATCTATAAGGGTGTCGAGCTGTGACATTGTACATCAAAGACTTGATTGAATATGGAAAAATCGTGGCTCCAACTAAGATAAATCCTTAAGTCAAAACTAACACCTCTACCTAACCACGGCGTGGGGGTAAACCTCTCACTACAAAAAATGAATCTGAGGATCCCTCTATCTTAATAAGACCACTCAATTCAGCAATAGAATCAAAACAACAAAGCCAAAGGGTCCTTGTCAACTGCTACCTAGATCATGTGGTACCTACTCAAACCCACTTCAATATTATAGTACAAACACTTTGAGGTTTAAAATCCATAGGGTGAGATCCTTTTAAGGTGATCATATAACATCTAATGTACTTTGTATTCTAAAAATATTCTGAACTTCTATTATCATACATGGTACAAAAGCATGAAAACCTCTACTAACATTAGGAGGTAATGTACGACCAGGCTTAACAAGTAGATGGATACATCAAAGGACCTGAGAAGAGATAAGTCATTCCAATGAGCTGCGGTGAGTAATTTGAAAGTGAAGATAACCAAGGCTCATGGACATGGACGTCCCCAAACCATTCAATAACCAAATCATCCACCAGAGCATATCTAATTTTCTACTTTGACAGTCTACTTGTTTTACCCTTCATTGGGAAGAAAAAAACCATATATGCACCTTGAACTTCGATGACATAATGGTTGAGCTCCTCATTTTAGGACGGTAATCCCTAGAGGTTGATAACTTGAGTTGCTTTGGAAGAATCTATAAAGACCTTACCCTAAGCCCCATTCCTTTTAGGGCTAAGGACAAGAACAAAGGAAAGAAGTTATTAAAGAGACCTCATGGGAAGAAATTTTGGAAAATTGAATCCTTAAACAATTGAAGAAAACACAGGCAAACATGTCTATATGGTGACTCATCATGTCTTCTCAACCCCACAGAGACTTTATCCTTAGGAAATTTCTCCCCAAAAAGTACCTATCTAGGATAGCCCAGAAGAGATCATGGAATACGTCATTAGTTTGAACTTTTAAAAAGAATCTATTTTCCAACACTAAGGTACCTAAGACAGGACCATATCACAACATGGCCTTGAACATTACAGAAAACAATCGACGACAAAGGACCCCTATGGTGCTCATAAAAAATGAATCTGTATTGAACGTTTTTTCAGTTCGAAAAACCAAGTGCTTGGTAATTAATCACGAAGATCTCGCACCAACCACTAAGGATGTAAGAGCATATGACAAGACCCATAGAGAAGTAATGGGATCTATTAAACCCAGCATAGAATTGTCCCTCTTGATAGCATAACCGAATTTTAAATGATCCATATACCTTTTTCCTTCAAACTCCTCGTAGTGAGACCATAACACCATAAAATAAACGAATTTGATTCAACATTACAAAAAAAAAATGAAATTCTTATATGGACAGAACTACATCACAGTGTATGGAGACTCCTTCCTACTCAAAGGGGAAGGGCCTAACAATCATGGCCTTGAAATTCAACATTAAAGAGGAGATATCTATGTTAGTGGCTTCCAAATAGACCCTACAATATAAACCATCTTTCTTAATAAAAAAGAAGAAATTCCACCTCTTTATTCTAGGTATGCGTGTAACAATGTCACCTATATGATGTAAAAGATGAAATTCTTACCAGGAATGGGACTCGAGAAAAATCAGCAAGGGATCAATGAATCGGTCACTATACCATTATGGTCTAACACCCAAGAGCTAAGATACAAGTGAAAAGGTGAAGATTTTGCCTCCAAAGCACAAAAAGATAGGAAACTAGGGGCCACGAACCAGGGGTTGCCCCCTACAATCAGTTGATACAGTCTCAATGGCCACTTTGTTAAAGAAGGAGACGATATTTCGTTCTTCCAATTTTAAAAACCATGCGTATAAGACAAGTCCGGAAGACATATGCTAGGGTGGCAAATATTCATCGAGTATTGTCCCTCATGGATATAAGAAGAACTACAAGAGACAGTAGATCTGATTGGCAAATTAGATAAACCCCTTATCAATTGGAACCCTCTCGAAGATCTGATAAAGACCAAAATGTTCAAAGTGAAACTGGACCTCCTGCCACCTAATCGAAATCGGTAATCCCTTTGAAGATAAGATTTAATACATGCTTTAAGAATATATGTATGCTACTATTTTTAACCTCCCTATTGAGGAAAATTCCATTGTGCCTAATTATTTTGATATACTCGATCATGTTTATCCCTTTGCAAATGAAATAAACTGTATCTTTGAGTATCCTATGTGCAAAATGTTGATGATGATGATAAACATGAAAATCTAAGTAATGAACTCAATTTGCATAATGAAGAATCAAAGACTGCCTAAAAATAAATAAACTAATAGCGCACAACCAACCGATGAAATGACAACGGTCAAACTAGGGTCTTCCAATGAGATAAGGGAAATAAAAATCGGTAACTCTTTATGATCTATAAAGTTTTTCATCTATCCAACTCCTCAGGAAGTATGTCAATATCTTCACTTGGTCCTACGCCGACATAACAGGTATCGATCCTAAAATCATTATTCATCGCATACCCACATATCCAGAATCTAAACATGTCAAACAAAAACTCAAAATTCTCACACCCTAATGGTCCCTCGAATTCAAATAAGAAGTCATGAAATAGCTCAGCATAGGCTTCTTAACAGTGGTCGAATACCCCACATGGTTAGCCAACATTATGCTTGTCCCAAAAATGGGAGCACATGTGAGAATTTGCATTGACTACAGAGATTTTAACAAAGTCAACCCCAAGGATGATTATCCATTGCCAAATATCGACATAATCATCGATAACACATTAGATCACACCCTTAAATCCTTTATCGATGTCTCCACTGGATATAATCATATCAAGATGCACTCGAAAAACCATGACAAAATTTACTTTTTACCACCTAGTGTGGAACGTTCTATTACATAGTAATATTATTCAGACTAAACAAATTTGATGCCACCTAACAATGAGGGACCAGTACCTTAACACATGACAAGATCCATAAAGAAGTCGAAGAATACATGGATGCCCTGATTGTCAAATACAAGATGAGAGAAGTACATGTTTCTTCACTGAGGATGTTTTTTAAAAGATTGAGGATGTACCTAATGTTCTTGAATCACCAAAATTGTGTCTTCAACTTCACTAAAGAGAAACTACTAGGATTCCTCATTAACAAAAAAAGAATTGAAGTGTACCTAACTCAAGCCAAGTCCATCTTAAATATGTTACCCCATATATGGAAAAGGAAGTCAAGGGATTCGTAGGAAAGTTTCATTTATCAGTAGGTTTATCTCTCAAATGACCTATATATGCGAGCCGATCTATAAGCTTCTCTGCAAAGACTCCACCAACACCTAGAACTCAGCATGTCAAGAGGCGTTTGATAAGATAAAACAATACTTGACTAAAACACCGGTATTAGCTCCACCTTGACTGGGACAAACCATCCTCTACTATCTCACAATCACAAACACTGTGGTAGGAGCCATGTTGTCTCAGTACTTCAAAGAATCCCATAAAGAAAAAGCCATATACTACGCTTGTCTAAAGCTTAACTCATGTGAAGAACGATATATGGCCCTGGAAAACTCATGTATGTCCCTCGTATGGGCAACTCAAAAACTAAGGCATTACATGATAGACTTTGATATTAAATTAATTATCGTATGGATCCTTTAAAAAACCTACTCAAAAAACCTATGCTACCAAGAAGAGTGGACAAACGGTTATTCCTTGTTACAGAGTTTCACATAGAGTATGCACATTAGAAGTCTATCAATGGAAAAGCCATTGTAGACCACTTGACAACATCTCATCTGGATAAACAAGATGGTATCACCGCTTAATTCCCAGAAGAGGACATTCTGGTGGTTTAATACTGAGAAGAATATAGATGACACTTGAACTTCGATGAATGAGAAAATAAAAAGGGATTTGGCATTGATATGTTGTTAATTTCCCTATATTGGAGGCACCAACCCATAATAAAATTACGATTACACCAAAAATATAGTTGAATATGTATCTTGTATAATGGGAATGAATATAGCTTATAGAAGGGGAATTCGAAGGATCAATGTGTACGGAGATTTTGCTCTAATTACCTGCTAGATTATAAAACATTGGAGAATTTTAGAAGAAAATATCATGCCCTACCATAAATACTTGGAATAAGTCACTGCCCTATTCGAGGATGCATAATAACTTTACTTCCCTATATCATAGAATAACTTCGTTGGAGCACTGGACACTTTATCCTCCATGGTAGACATCTCGAATGATGTGAACAAAGTTCAAATACATGTATGAAAGGAAGATCATCCAGGTTTCATGTATGAAATCTCAAAAAAGGCAAGTATCCTTTTGACTCCAGCAAGAAAAACAAAATCGCACTCCGATGATGGGCTGCGTAGTTCATTATTTACATCGGGCATATATACAAAATACATCGTGATGGTACTCATTTGTGATGCTTAGACAAAGGTGAATCAAAAAAAGTAATGGAAGAAAACCACGGGGTCAAATGCAGACCCCACATGAATAATAATATGCTCGTAAAAAAGGTCATTAGCTAAGGATATTATTATATCACCCTTAATCACGACTGTAACAAATATGTTTAGAGATTCCCGAAGTGCCAACGATTCAAAAACCTATAACATCTGCCTCCAAGATGACTCTACAGAATGGCATCGCCATGACCCTTATCAACACAGGGAATCATCATTATTGGAATGATGACACCAAAAATGTCAAACGACCACGAATTCATCCTGGTAACTGTAGACTACTTCACCAAGTGGTTCAAAATGAAATCCTACATTGCGATAAATGCAAAGAAATTGTCTCAATGCATAAGGAAAAATACCATCTGTAGATATAGTCTACCATTGGAACTTATATCTGACAATGGGATGCATTCTGAAGTGAAAGTCACAGACTCATCGAATAGTATGGGATCTAGAGGAAAAAATCATCTCTATAATGCCTTTAGACCAACGACGCTATGGAATCTTCAAATAAAAATATAAAGGTTATACTAAGTAAGATGATGAAAGGATGTCGAGATTGGGTTGATCATATTCTATATGCCTTATGGGGATATTGGACCACCGTTGGGACACCTACTAGGGTAACACCATTATCACTCGTATATAAGATTAAAATTATACTGCTAATTGAGATGGAAATACCCTCTTTAAGGCTAATTATGGAAAACCATGTCTTCTAAGTCGATTGGATGATAATCATATATGAAGAGCTCACAATATTAGATGAATAGTGATTACAGGAATGATATCATATACAAGGATATGACAAAAAAATCTCCAGGGCCTTAATAAGAAATCCAAGAGTCGAAGAGTCAAGGAAGGAGATTTTGTCCTTAAAGTAAT
The DNA here is from genome assembly GCA_949130495.1 of Sambucus nigra. Classification (NCBI taxonomy): domain Eukaryota; kingdom Viridiplantae; phylum Streptophyta; class Magnoliopsida; order Dipsacales; family Adoxaceae; genus Sambucus; species Sambucus nigra. The sequence goes on from OX422223.1 coordinate 305,836,093, forward strand.
TATTAAAACCATATGGGACCCTAGAGGAAAGTTTATTCCCACCCAGACAGGTCCTTAAGCGGTGAAGAAGATCCTTTTAGAATGTACAAGCCTCATAGTCAACATTAATGGAATAGAGTTGGCCAAACTGGCCAATCTAGATCGCCATAAGAAGTATTATGCGTCAAATACATCCAAATAGTCAATAAGAACTACGTACGACATGATCCTCCATAAAATCTAAAAAAGCAATCAAAATAATCATCAAGTTAATACACTCACATAATGGAGGTATGTAGGCAACCCCTCGGGGTGCGGTCACAAAATCAAACATACCTCTTTGGGGGATTGAAGTCTTTTTATTTTTCTTATCTCATTTTTAAATTCCTTAGAATCGATCCCATAATCGTTAGGATGACGAAGAAAGGTTGGAAGCCCATAGGGGACTCATTTTTCACTAAAAGGTAAATTTCTTTCATTATAATTCATGGTTATCATCATCTAGTAAAACTTACATAAGTCTACCTGAAGAGAGTTACTACTAACACTCTCAAAAGATTCGAAACTATTTACCTCCTCCTCCTCTGAGTTATTCATATCTTGGGAACCACTACTAGGCTCTGTGTCATAATAGGGTTCCCTATCTTGTAACAAACCTATCCCATGTACATCGTCAGATTTAGAACGATTCAATCTAAAGATCCAACGGAGACCAGTCTCCCTTACAGCTGAATCATCTTTCACTCTCTCCCAAAGATAAAGTAGACATTCTTTAGAATGGATCATTGACATACCATGAAGTGAAGGCAGTATAGATAAGAGTAAAGTAACCTCTCTTCTCCAGAGAACTAAAATCACGATCACCAAATGTGGAGACAAAGGCATGATCAAATATATTTGGCCAAGAGGGTGTGGAATCTCTTGCCTCCTACCGAACTGATGCATAACCCATCTCGAAAGATAGAAAGAAGTATAGCATAGAGCACAAAGATAGACATAAGGGAACATCCCTAAAGACAAGAACGGGAGAATAGTATGCATCGAAGGGAGCTACAAGAAAATGTAACTATGACCAAACTCAAAGAGCCACTACACACACTCTCCTTCAGTATCCCATATAAGAACTAGCGGCTCGCAAAAGATGTACTCAACTGGGTGATAAGGCAATGACAAATGATCCTCGATTAGACATAGTCTCTATAAGATCCATATATATAGAAATAATGGACAACCTCGCAAGAAAGTACATTTCAGAGAACGGGAGGAAGAAATACCATTCAGTTTCTCACCTATAATCAAAAGTACAAGGCACATTCCCTTCTTCATCAATAGAATAAGATATGCCAAGTGCATGTCGATGCAAGTCATCCCAACAATCAGGAAGTGTTTGGACACCAAGGACAAGGCAGGTTGCCCTTTTGGACACCCTATGCTCTCTCCAAGGGAAGTCATAAAGGAACAAAACAACCACCACCATCAAGTAATTCCATTCTTCAGTAATAAATTCCATGGCTATCAGAAAGTTCACGTCCAAGAACTCAACAAGAGAATCAATCCCCCATCGACTCAGCTATGGTTTAGCAAAAGGTTGGTCCACACTGCATCAAGTTAAACAACAATAATATTTTGGAATTTGGATAAATTTCAGCCGATGTAAAATGGAATAAGTGATCTTCTAGACACTAGGCAGCCGCATGCAAGAATGCTTAGTCTATGAAAATATTCCTTTAGGAAATCAAGCGAACTAAGCCATAATGATCCAACCCTAAGAGGGACCAATCGTCAAAGTTATGGATAAACTCATCTATCAAATAATTTTTAGGTTTCTTGATAATATGAATTAGGTAGAGCCATTTCCAGGAAAGAGATGTAAAGAGCTTGCAATATTCGATAATTATGAGATAGAGAATGTAGGAGTTGTGAGCATCCAAGGCTAGACCAACTTCCACTTTATAGAAAGAGGTACTTGAACGATTGGTCCTCCCTTAGACCGATTAATCATTCGATCGAAATCAAAATATCCAATCTGATCCTAGTAGACCTACTGATTGAAAGCCATCTAATATGACCTAACACAAGAATGGTAACTGCATCTTATGCAAAAATATAGAAATGAGATTTCTTGCCTTTTTAGTCTTTAACCAAAAATCTTCATGAATCATTTCATATCATTCGCATCAATAACATGAAATAATTTAAATAACAAAAAGTAGTAAGAATATATTTCATAAATAAACGTGTTTTGTACATAATCAAAACAAAAAATATGAAAAGTATAAAAATACCTAAACTGAATCCAAAGGTCCAATAAAATACAAGTCCCCCTCGTTGTCCTCGGAATCTAAATCCAAGCACATTTGTTGCTCTAACCCCTACATTACCAAAAGGGAAGGTTCTTGAAGCATCCTTAATCATAGGATTCCCCTCACCCAAAGTCCTCATCATCCAATGTAGGTAGGCTAGATAGTCGCCCATTATCTGGGCCATTTGCTCCAACATTATACAAGGAACAATAAAATGCCTACAAAGAGAAAAAAGGGCATCATAAATTGAATTCCAAAGTGATAAAGAATAATTAAATAAAATTCATCACATGCCTTGGGACATGCAGTAATAAAAAAATAAGGGTGGGAAGGAAGAACCGACACCTCATACTCCACACTGTCATCCCTAGTGTAGCGAACGGATAAGCCTAGAATACAAATGACTAAAGTGGAACTGAGGAATGATTTAAGGCATACTTAACTCCCATAGATGGTCCCTCAGAGGATAGGACTAAAGTAGTAGCAATAGGGGGGTCTCCATTGAACCCTGGACCTTTCCATCCTGGAGGGTCGCTGGCATTAGCCCCGCAGTAATGAACTCTGCATATGGAATAATGTAATCAAAGTGGGCCACTCCCACCTCTACCTCCTCATATAGGGTTCCAAATAAGTTGTGATCAGCGGATGTGGTGCCCTCATCTCATAAAGAGGTGTCATTGAGGTAGTCAGCTGAGCCAAGAAGGGCCATTAATGGACAACTCTCTCCCCCAAGTAAAAGGTTGCAGCACCATCATTGCAAAATATCACCCTGGATGTAGTCTGGACAAAATCCATGCTCATAGCCCAATATCCTTGGGACATAGCCCATAAGAATAACACATTATGTAAACCCATCAAGAATAACGAGAAAACAAAGGGGCAAGAAGGATATAGAAAATGGAAAAGGAAAAGAAAGAGACATACCTTATCAATGGTCAAACCGCTCAGAAAGGTGTGAATCCCTCCATAGGAATACATTAAGAAGTAGGTACCCCTATTATCCTTTTGCTATATCCCTAGGCGAGGCTATTTTTCCTCCTCCTGTGATGATAGGGACCTCGGTGGATCCCAAATACCTTGAGATCCCATACTGGACAAAGGAAAGTATAAAACATCAATAAATGCAGTAAAGAATGAAAAACTTAAAGGAACCAGAAAATGGAATACCTCCTAAGCGATAATGTAACTAATAGGATGCTTGAGCCTACGTCTTAAGAGCCCGTTCATGCTAGCATAAGTAAAACTCAATGCTAAGACACACAAGTCATAATTGAAAACACAACTAAGATAACATAAGGAAAAGTAAGCCAGCATGCATCGCCTCTGCATGAGAAGAGTAGATAGTGTGTTGGAGCGTGAAGATCAGAAATCACTGGGTGTACAAGATAATCCTCATTAGGTCAGGACTTACTTCCCTTTCCTATCTCTTCAGATGAGTGCTCAAGGAAGTGAACAAAATAGTATCCACGTAACGAAGGGTCGACATGGATTCTAGTGCCGTCTCATAGCCTCCACAAAAATCCTGACATGGTGAAAGATCACCACTAGGAACTGACCCGTCTCTAGACCCATCAAGACGTGGATATCCTAGTGGGTGAGTGTCATCCCACCCATCAGCAAGTGAAAGGTCACTACACCAAATCCTGCGAATGGTCACGCCCAGTGTTTCACGGCCCAAGTCCGCAACCAGTTGGTCGGGGACTTGGGCCGTGACCCTCTCAAAATTTGGCGTGACCATATTTATTATCACACTAAATTATCGACGCTCGGAAAGTGGTCACGGACCAAGTCCGTGACCACAGTGGTCGCGGACTTGGGCCGTGACCACAGTGGTCGCGGACTTGGGCCGTGACCAGGTCGTGATGATCTTGGCGCCAAAATAGGGCCAAAATTCCCTCTAAGATTGGTCGCGGGTGGGTCACGGCCCAAGTCCGTGACCCATGACATGAGGAAGAAGAAAGTACACACATTTAGGGTCACGGCTAAAGGCCGTGACCATTTCTGGGTGTGGGTCACGGCTATGGGCCGTGACCATACCTCATTCAAGCACTAGGGTGGATGAAAAAGGGTTGCGCACCACAGATTGAGGATCACGACTTGGGGCCGTGACCATTTCTTAGTATGGGTCACGGCTATGGGACATGACCATCCCTCATTTGAGCATCAACAGGTCACACATGATATACCTTATGGTGGTCGCGGATGGGGGTCATGGCTCTAAGCCGTGACCATTCAACATATGAAGAACTAATGGGTTGCGCTGGTGGGTCACGGCTTTAGGCCGTGACCAGATATAGCCATTAAAAAAAATCCGCTTATCTCATTCCCATTTCCTATTTGGGTGTTTGCGATTTCGTCAAAGAGGGTTTGGGGAGATTTTTACGAGTCGATTTCTTTGCTAAGATTTTTGAAATGTATGTGTGTATATGTGTGTGTTCATTTCGATTTGATGATTTGTGGGAGTTGTGTGCATTTCGATTTGATGAGTTTTGAAAGGTATGTGTTTATTTGTGCTAGCATAAGCCGTCACCCCCCAAAACTGATTGTAGGCCATTGAAAATCAATTTCTATTTGGGTTATTATTCTTGTTTGTATGTGTGTTTATGTATAAATTTATGTTTATATATTTGTGCATGCATATATTTATGTGTATATGTGTGTTTATGTATGTAACTATAACAAAATAAATTATTTTTTATGTCAATAAATCCTAGATTGTTTGAGTGTGTATGTATAGATTATATGTGTGTGTATGTATAGATTTATGGCAAAAAAAATATTAGGATTTAGAAAACCCTAGATTGTATGTGTGTATATGTATAGATTATGTCAATAAACCATAGATTGTATGTGTGTGTATGTATAAATTATGTCAATAAACCCTAGATTGTATGTGTGTGTATTTTTTTGACAAAATATTATTCAAAACCGTAGACATTATATTTTTTTTGACAAAATGTAATTAAATGGAATTTTAATAAGTAAAAAAAATTACATCCACCTTGTTGTGGGTTATATGCATGTCATCATATTATATTGGGGGTTATATGCATGTCGTGATTTTTTTTTGACAAAATATAATTAAATGAATTTTTTTGGACATACTAGTCGCAAACACGTGTGCACATTATTATAGTGAGATATTGTTGGCTTTGTTGTTGGATACTATGTTGGATTTATTGAATTGATACTGGTGTCGATAAGTGTACATGTTATTAAATTTGTTGGGTGTGTTCTTGATTTGCCTATAAAAAGTATATCACTTATCTTGCGATTAATGTGCATTTTTTGACGTTTACGTCAAGATATTAGGGGGCTACATCTTGACATGGAATAAAGGCAACTTGATTCCGTTCATTTATATTTTAACTTGACATGTATACCATAATTCTGTTGATTTTATACAGTTCTATTTTAGTTTGAGATTTGTTGTGATCAACTTGATTGGATATGTATTTTAAAGCCTTAAAATGACGGCGTAATAATCACAACTACATTGATATTATAGGCACCAGGTTGATATTATACATTTTTGTTCTCCTTTTCCTTTGTGTACTTTTCTTTACATATTATAGGCAGCAGGTTGCTCATGTTCGTTCGAATTGCGATGTTAAAATGGGGGAATAAATCTGCGTCATATGTAAATCTACGACATATTATAGGCAGCATATCTAATTCTTCAGTGGTTTTGTGAGTTACTTTCTTTAATTTTACATACCCCTTCTTCATAACACATTGTTTACGTATTGCAGATCTAACCAATTAGATACCAGTTCTTCATTACATACTAGTTCTTCATTACACACCAGGTACTCTTTACTTTAACTAAAGTAGTTATATAATTGATATACATTATCTATTAAATATTTTAGATGATAGAAGGAGTACGGGATAATTATTGCTTTTGTTTTGTTTGGTTGTTGAATAATTATTGGTTGTTGGCTTGTTGTCGGATAATATGTTAGAAGGAGTATCGGATAATTAGAACAAATATGGGATAATTATGAGGACTTAAGCTTAAAAATAAGGTGTTAGAGGGTGAAAACTCAAAAAACCCCCGTACGGTCCCGTGAGAGGAATCAACACCTCTCACGGGACCAATGTAACACGTAGGAACAGACCGGCCGATAACGGGACTCCCGATTTGAGAATATGACAATAATTTAAAAATATGAGGACTTAAGCTAGAAAACATTGTGTTAGTGGGTGAAAAGCCGAAACAAACCCCAAACGGCCCCGTGAATGGAACCAACACCTCGCACGGGACCAATGTAACTCGTAGAAACTGACCGCGTGATCACGGGACCCATGATTTGAGAATACGATGATAATTTGAATATTTCTGGACTCGGGCTTAAAAACATAGCTTTAGAGGGTGAAAAGCTGAAATAGCCCCCGAACAGCCCCGTGAGTAGCACCAACAGCTCGCACGGGACCAATGTAACTCATAGGAACTGACCGCGCGATCACGCGACCCCCGGTTTGAGAATACGATGAATATTTGTATATTTTTAGACTTAGGCTTAAAAATAAGGCGTTAGTGGGTCAAAACCCGAAACAGCCCCCGAACGGCCCCATGAGTGCACCAACACCTAGCACGGGACCAATGTAACTCGTAGGAACTGACCGCGTAACCATGGGACTCCCTCCCGGTTTGAGAATATGACAGTAATTTGAATATTTCTAGACTTAGGCTTAAAAACATGACGTTAGTGGGTGAAAACCCGAAATAGCCCCCTACGGCCCCTTAAGAGGCACTAACACTTCTCACGGGACCAATATAACTCGTAGGAACTGACTGCGCAATCACGGGACTCTCGATTTGAGAATACAACGATAATTTGAAAATATTAGGACTTAAGCTTAAAAATAAGGCGTTAGAGGGGGAAAACACGAAATAGCCCCCGTACGGTCTCATGAGAGGCACCAACACCTCTCACGGGACCAATATAACACGTACGAACTGGTCGCGCGATCACGGGACTCCCAGTTTGAGAATAAGATGATAATTTGAAAATACGAGTACTTAAGCTTGACAATAAGGCGTTAGAGGGTGGAAAAACGGTTAATCCCTTCTTTACTTCCCATTTTCGCTAAAAAGTCCGCCACCTGGTTGCCTTCTCTATATATATGGAAGCTCCTGACTCCCAGACCACCTCCATTTGTAGGCCTTGTAATGTCCTCCCATTTACACCATCGATGCCTATTATCCCCATAATTTGAACTCTAAAAACACTTTGTCATTAGATTATGCATCCTTTCAATGACAACTTTAGAAGGGGACATAGCAGATATTAGATTATGCATAATTTTTATATACACGCACATAACTGAGTAAAGTATATATCTTAACCAATAACCCAATTACACAATTCATTCCCCGATAATAAGTCATGACCAACTATAAAACTTTATTTGAATGGCAATCCGTAACGTTATTTTCAATAAACACACAAAAACTGGATAGATACCAGATAAACATACCGCGCACACCAGGCTAAAATTTTTAATGAAAAAGCATCTTCAAAGATTAAAAATATTCTAAATCCTCGAAGTTCCATCCAACTCTACATAAGCTAGAGTAAACTAAACATAAAACAGAAGGATAACAATGATACCAGACAAAAGAAGTGACAGATGAAAGTATAACTTAAACTAAGTGTGGTAAAAACATATTTACATAAATGTGCATACGTTTCAAAATAAGGTAGTACTTAAAATCAAACTGAAAACCAACAGCAATTTGAAATAACCTCCAAACATGAAGAATCCTGAATCCACTTATGCTGGAATTTGAAGGCCTTATGGATAAGATCAACTGTAATGGTAATCTGCATTATCAGTGGACTGTGATCAAATCAACTTTTGTTAAGATGATGAACAACTTTCTATGGAGACTTTCTATGAAAATTGATGATGTCCACTAGGGCCTCTGAATCACTTTCTATTAACAGATCATATCCAATTAAGTCTAAGAGGAGTTCAAGGCCTTTTAGTAAGGCCAATGCTTCAGCTTCCATATTAGATACCACTCCAAAATGAGCATGAAAGGCCCATACCATATCTCCTGATTGATTCCTAAGCACGCCACCTCCACCTCCCTGGCCAGGATTCCCTATAGCACTCCCATCAACATTTAGCTTTAAAGAGCCATTTATAGGAGGATTCCACTTTATAAACATTATATCTTTTGTCCCATGAGCTATACAAGGAACTATATTTAGGGAAATTTCATGTTTAATGAGGATCAAAATTGAAGCAACACTAGGAGAGCAATCATCATATCGACATTTATTTATATAGCACCATAAATACCAATATACAATTGATGGCACAACTCTGCTAGCAAAATTATCTATCTTAACCCCATGAATCCACCATTGAAAGAGTTGGTTTCGCACACCTCCACCTTTTGTTCTTTTAATCCCATATTCTCTAGTTACTTGATCCCAAATTGCAGAAGGAACTTCTCCAGCCTCAAAAATATGGTCAACATCTTCTTCTTTAGGCTTTTGACAATAGCAACATTTTGAAGGCCCTCTAAATCCAATAGCTTTTATCTTGTCATCGGTAGCAAGAAGATTATTCAACATCTTCCACATAAAGAAAAACATCTTTATGGGAAGATGTTTATGCCAGATAAACTTCGAGCTCAAACTAGATGGACTTGACTGTTTGCAAATGTTCCAAGCAGAGGTTATAGAGAAGGATCCTGTACTTGAAGGTTTCCAAATCAGAGTATCAGTGGAATTTGGCATAATTTCTTCGAATTTCAACACTTTATAAGTGATAAAAGCGTTGAAGACCTGCTCTAACTGCTATTTTTCCCATTTTTGGCCTTGGTTCCAAAATTCTTTAATCTGATCAGCTTCTGCCTCATTTGATAGCTTACATTCAGGAACACCCCAGTTATCCTTGGCTATATTGATATTTCCCTCTCCAATAGCCCAAATCATGTGATCTTTAGCTTTGTCCCTCACATAACACATACGATTCCAAGTCTGAGCTGACCCTCTCATAGGAGCTGAACAAGGATGCTGATTCCTATAATAAGCTGCCATCATGAATTTTGCCCAAATAGATATTTTTTGTCTAAAATTCCACCATAACTTCATACTAAGGGCAGAATATAAATCATATATATGTCTGATACCTAAACCACCTTCAGTTATGGGCTTAGAAATTTTCCCCCAGCCACACCAATGATGCTTAGACTACCCAAAGCTATTGCTCCAAATTTTTTTTGCAATAATAGCAGAAATTTTATTAAGAATCGCTTTTGGAGGATTCAAGGCAGATAGGTTGTACAAATAAATTGAAGAGAGCACTGAGTTAATGAGAAAAATCTTACCTCCAACGCTCAAACATTTAGACTTCCAACCTTGAATTCTATTCTTTATATTCTGAACCATCTCTATAAAATAGTTACTCTTTTTCCTTCCACTGTATATAGGGCAGCCTAGGTACTTTATATGATCAGACTTCAATTGCATTCCAGAAACTTCCTTAATTTTATTGACAGCTTTGAGGCTAATATTCTTCGAAGCCATGACATTGCTCTTACTTGTATTGATTAATTGCCCAGACACCTGTTCATAGAGTCTTAACACCCTCATAATCTTCTTCACTTCCTTCAAAGAGCCAGAGCTAAAATGATAATGTCATCTGCAAAAAACAAATAATTAAATCTAGGGCTGCCAATTAGCATTTTATACCCCACATAATTTGAATTAGAAAGCAAGAATTCAAGGTTTTTGGATAGGACATCTGCCATCATAATGAATAGGCTAGGGGATAAAGAGTCCCCTTGCCTTAAGCCTCTAGAAAATTTGAAAAATCCAGAGTTCTCTCCTTTGATCATTATAGTAAACCATGAATTAGAGATAATCCTCCATATATAATCCAGCCATATCTTGCAGAACCCCATTCTTCTCATAACCTTTATAAGGAACAACCAAGAGACCCTATCATATGCCTTAGTCATGTCCAATTTAAGGATGATATTGCCTCCAAAATTCTTGTGATGTAGACGAGAGAGACATTCTTGAGCCAACAAAACATTTTCTGTAATGGACCTGCCTTTGATGAAGCCTAATTGAACTGGAGAGATGATTTGATTCAAAAACTTTGAAAGTCTGTCATTTAAAAATTTTGCGAAGATTTTATTGACAAAGTTTTACATACTTATAGGTCTGAACTCATTAAACGATTGAGGGTTTAAAGTCTTTGGGATCAACACAATTTTTGTAGTTGTTAAAATTTTTGGGAGGATAGAGCCTGCAAAAAAACTATAGACTGCCTTCAACACACAAATTTTATAATATCCCAAAAAAAACTAAAGAAGTAACCAGGGAAGCCATCGACACCTGGACTGCTGGAAGCATTTAGACCTTTTATAGCTTGTTCCACCTCCTCCATTTCTTGGCACACTATTAATTCTTTGTTCATGTCTTCATTTATGGTTTTTGGAATATGTCTAAGCAATTCATGTTCCCCTTCCGGACTCACAACCTCTTATGTTCGAAAAACTGCAGAAAAATGATCAATTGCTTCAGCTTTTATCTCCTCTTTTGTATGAATCCACATTCCACCAGCCTTCTTTATCTTATCAATAGCTAATCTTCTCTTCCTATTTTTAACACTCTTATGAAAATAAGAAGTGTTCCTATCCCCATATTGAACCCATCTCTCATTCTCTTTTTGAGACCAGAATTCATGTTCTGTTTTGAGACAATGATTATGGGAAGTTGTGGCCTGAGAAAGAGCCTCTCTATTAAACTCAGAGGGGTCATTTTCATATGTAATTTCAGCTTGCAGGAGTAAGTCTTCAGCATTCCTAGCAGCCTGGAAGATATCCCCATAGTAGGATCTACTCCACCTGGTAAGTTTTCCTCTAATTGCTTTGAGCTTGAAGGATATAACTATTATAGGGTTAGAGCACTCCACTTCCCTCCAGGTTTCTTCCACAATTTTGATGCATGCATCTTTCTCAGTCCAAAATTTAAGGAAAACAAAGCTTTTTGGAATCTGATGGTTAATTGATTTACCTGATAATAATATGGGGTTGTGATCAGACATACTGCGATTTAGGTGGTTAACTTCCCATTTAATGCCAAAATCTATACACTGTTGATTCATTAAAACTCTATCAAGCCTGCACCAAATGTTGCTCTCTCCATTTCTCTTGTTGTGCCATGTGAATTTTGTACCTTTATAACCCAAGTCTACTAGCCCATTTTCTTCTATGCACTCAATGAATTCGAACATAGCTCCAATATTAATATTATTCCCACCAGCCTTTTCTTCCTGATCAGTTATAATGTTGAAGTCCCCACATATTATCCAAGCTGCATTAGTACATATATCTGACAAATGCTCCCACAGGACTCTTCTTTCATGTCTGATACAGCTAGCATATACAAAGCTACATTTAATAGACTAAACACCACCATTGAGCTTATATATGGGTATATAATAGCTATATATGTCTCTATAGGAGCTATATATGGCCATATATAGCAGCTATATATGGCAATATAGCAGCTATATATGCCAATATATAGCAGCTATATATGCCCATATATAACAGCCATATATGAGCCTATATAACTGCTATATATGGCCATATATAGCTGCAATATAAGGCCATATATAGCTGTTATATATGGTCATATATTGCAGCTATATATGGACATATATAGCAGTTATATAGGCTCATATATGGCTGCTATATATGGCCATATATAGCTGCTATATAGATTGAAAACAAGACGAAGAGGACAAAACCACGAAACAGCCCCCGTAGGGTCCCGTGAGAGGCACCGAAACCTTTGCCGAGACCAATGTAACACGTAGGAACTGACTACCCGATAATGGGACTCCCGATTTGAGATTAGGATGATAATTTGAAAATATGAGGGCTTAAGCTTGAAAACAAGGCGTTAGCGGGTGAAAACCTGAAATAGCCCCCAAACGGCCCCGTGGGTGGCACCAACACCTCCCACGGGACCAATGTGACTCGTAGGAACTGACCGCGTAGCCACGAGAATCCCGATTTAAGAATCCGACGATATTTTGCATAGTTCTAGACCTAGGCATAAAAACATGGTGTTAGAGGGTGAAAACCCAAAACAGCCCCCGAACGCCCCGTGGGAGGCACCAACACCTCCCACGGGACCAATGTAACTCGTGAGAACTGACCGTTTAGCCACGGGACTACCACTTTGAGAATACGATGATAATTTGCATATTTCTAGACTTAGGCTTAAAAATATGGCATTAGTGGGGGAAACCCCGAAACAGCCCCCTAACGGCCCCGTGGGAGGCACCAACACCTCCCACGGGACCAATGCAACTCATAGGAACTGACCACGTAGCCGCGGGACTCCCGATTTGAGAATACGACGAAAATTTGCATATTTCTACACTTAGGCTTAAAAACATGGCGTTAGAGGGTGAAACTCGAAACAGCCCTCTAACGGCCCTGTGGGTGGCACCAACACCTCCCACGGGACCAATGTAACTCGTAAGAACTGACCCCGCAACCGACGGACTCCCAGTTTGAGAATACGATGATAATTTGCATATTTCTAGACTTAGGCTTAAAAACATGGCGTTAGAGGATGAGAACTAGATACAGCCCCCGAACGTCCCCGTGGGTGGCACCAACACCTCCCACGGGATCAATGTAACTCGTAGGAACTGACCCCGCAGCTGCGGGACTCCCGATTTGAGAATACGACGGTAATGTGCATATTTTTAGACTTAAGCAAAACATGGCGTTTGAGGGTAAAAACTTGAAACTGCCCCTGAACGGCCCCGTGGGTGGCACCAACACCTCCCACGGGACCAATGTAACTCGTAGGAACTGACCCCACAGCCGCGTGTCTCCCAGTTTGAGAGTACGACGGTAATTTGCATATTTCTAGACTTAGGCTTAAAAACATTACGTTAGAGGGGGAAAACTCGAAACAGCCCCCAAACGGCACCGTGGGTGGCATCAACACCTCCCACGGGACCAATGTAACTCGTAGTAACTGACCCCACAGCCGCGGGTCTCTCGGTTTGAGACTACGACGGTAATTTGAATATTTCTAGACTTAGGCTTAAAAACATGACGTTAGAGGGTGAAAACTCAAAACAGCCCCAAAACGGCCCTGTGGGTGGCACCAACACCTCCCACGGACCAATGTAACTCGTAGGAACTGACCCCGTAGCCGCGGGTCTCCCGGTTTGAGAGTACGACGGTAATTTGTATATTTCTAGGCTTAGGCTTAAAAACATGACGTTAGAGGGTGAAAACTAGAAACAACCCCCGAACGGCCCCGTGGGTGGCACCAAGACCTCCCACGGGACCAATGTAACTCGTAGGAACTGACCCCGCAGCCGCGGGACTCCTGGTTTGAGAATACGACGATAATTTGCATATTTCTAGACTTAGGCTTAAAAACATGGCGTTAGAGGGTGAGAACTAGAAACCGCCGCCGAACGTCTCCGTGGGTGGCACCAACACCTCCCACGGGACCAATGTAACTCGTAGGAACTGATCCCGTAGCTGCGGGACTCCCGATTTGAGAATACGACAGTAATTTGTATATTTTTAGACTTAAGCAAAATATGGCGTCAGAGGGTGAAAACTCGAAACAGCCCCCGAACGGCCCTGTGGGTGGCACCAACACCTCCCACGGGACCAACGTAACTCGTAGGAACTGACCCCGCAGTCGCGGGTCTCCCAATTTGAGAGTACTACGATAATTTGCGTATTTCTAGACTTAGGCTTAAAAACATGACCTTAGAGGGCAAAAACTCGAAACAGCCCCCGAACGGCCCCGTGGGTGGCACCAACACCTCCCACGGGACCAACGTAACTCGTAGGAACTGACCCCGCAGCCGCGGGTCTTCCGATTTTAGAATACGACGGTAATTTGCATATTTCTAGACTTAGGCTTAAAAATATGGCGTTATAAGGTGAAAACTCGAAACAACCCCGGAACGGCCCCGTGGGTGGCACCAACACCTCCCACGGGGCCAACGTAACTCATAGGAACTGACCCCACAGCAGCGGGTATCCCGATTTGAGAGTACTACGGTAATTTGCATATTTCTAGACTTAGGCTTAAAAACATGGCGTTAGAAGGTGAAAACTCGAAACAGCCCCCGAACGGCCTCGTGGGTGGCACCAACACCTCCCACGGGACCAACGTAACTCGTAGGAACTGACCCTGCAGCCATGGGTCTCCCGGTTTGAGAATACGATGGTAATTTGCATATTTTTAGACTTAAGCAAAACATGGCGTTAAAAGGTGAAAACTCGAAACAGCCCCCGAACGGCCCCGTGGGTGGCACCAACACCTCTCACGGCACCAACGTAACTCGTAGGAACTGACCCCGCAGCCGCGGGTCTCCCAGTTTGAGAATACGACGGTAATTTGCGAATTTCTAGACTTAGGCTTAAAAACATGACGTTAGAAGGTGAAAACTCGAAACAGCCCCAGAACGTGCCCGTGGATGGCACCAACACCTCCCACGGGACAAACATAACTCGAAGGAACTGACCCCGCAGCCGCGGGTCTCCCGGTTTGAGAATACGACGGTAATTTGCGTATTTCTAGAGTTAGGCTTAAAAACATGGCGTTAGAAGGTGAAAACTCGAAACAACCCCAGAACGGCCCCGTGGGTGGCACCAACACCTCCCACGGAACCAACGTAACTCGTAGGAACTGACCCCGCAGCCGCGGGACTCCCGGTTTGAGAATACGACGGTAATTTGCTTATTTTTAGACTTAGGCTTAAAAATATGAGGTTAGAAGGTGAAAACTTGAAACAGCCCTAGAACGGCCCCGTGGGTGGCACCAACACCTCCCACGGGACCAACATAACTCATAGGAACTGACCCCGCAGCCGCGGGACTCCCGGTTTGAGAATATGACGGTAATTTGCATATTTATAGATTTAGGTTTAAAAACATGGTGTTAGAGGGTGAGAACTCGAAACAGCCCCTGAACGGCCCCGTGGGTGGTACCAACACCTCCCACGGGACCAATGTGACTCGTAGGAACTGACCCCGTAGCCGCGGGACTCCCGGTTTTAGAATATCATGGTAATTTGAATATTTCTATACTTAGCCTTAAAAACATGGCGTTAGAGGGTGAAAACTCGAAACAGCCCCCGAACGGCCCCGTGGGTGGCACCAACACCTCCCACGGGACCAATGTAACTCGTAGGAACTGACCCCGCAGTCGTGGGACTCCCGGTTTGAGAATACGACGATAATTTGCATATTTGTAGACTTAGGCTTAAAAACATGGTGTTAGAGGGTGAGAACTCGAAACAGCCCCCGAACGTCCCCGTGGGTGGCACCAACACCTCCCACGGGACCAATGTAACTCGTAGGAACTGACTCCGCAGCCGCGGGACTCCCGGTTTGAGAATACGACAGTAATTTGCATATTTCTACTTGGTTACTGATAATTTTAACTCATATATGCAATTTTTCTGCTTGATTAAATTTTTTGTAAAACTACTTGGTTATTGATATTTTTTTTATGTATCCCATAATTTGTAGGATTTTTGCTCGCGGAGCAAACGAAGGAGGCAATGGTCTACAGCATGAAGATTGTTTATAGGTTGTGGACAATCAGGATTTTGTCAGCCATGCAGGCTTTTATTGTGTAGTTTTATGGCCGTGCAGGCTTTTATAATTTGATTATTGAATTTTATGGCCGTGCAGGCTTTATAATAAGTAGGTTTTACATTTACAAGTTTTGGAATGTCAAGAAAATAGAGGAAACTCTGCCCATTTTTTTTTGGTCTGTGAACTATTAAGACGTGTAATATTTATAAGTTGTATATATATTTGTTCATTAACAACGTTCTCAATTCACAATTTGTGATTTTTTTTATTGTTTTGCCAATAATAAATATTTGTAACACCTCGTACACGTCAAACGTTACACGTAGCAACTGATGGTGCACTCACAGGACCCCCAGTTTTAGGATTGGACCAAAAAAATACATTTTTTTTAAATTATAGTTAAATATGGTCATGGACTTTGTCCATGACCATTTTTATTTTTTCGTCACGCATAAAAATGGTCACGGCCAAAGTTCGCGACCATTTTTTTCGTCACGGTTGTGGGTCACGGACTTGGGTCGCGACCATTTTTTTTGTCACGGTTGTTGGTCGCGGACTTTGGCCACGACCATTTTTTTACGGTTGTGCGTCATGGATTAGGACCGCGACCAATTTTTTTGTCACGGTAATGAGTCGCGGACTTTGGCCGCGACTAATTTGTCACGGTTGTGGATCACGGATAAGGGTCGCGACCATTTTTTTTTAAAATTTTTTTGTCACGGTTGTGGGTCGCGGACTTTGGCCGCGACCAATTTGTCACGGTTGTGGGTCACGGATGAGGGCCGCGACCCATCACGACATGGGTCACGGCCTAAGTCTGCGACCATCTTCCGTGACCCCTCTCGGCCGTGACCATTTTTTGGTCACGGACTTGGGCCGCGAACCACGAAATGGTCACGCCCAAAATGGTCACGGCCCAAGTCCGCGACCCACAGCTTTGGTCAGGGATTTTGGCCATGACCAATCGCCAGTTTTGGTGTAGTGGGTAGAGGTAGTATCCCACCTCATCTCTTCTAGAGCCCGCAAAGTGGTAGCACCATGAATCAATGCTAAAGAATCCAAAAAGGGTCCAAACCCCATGTCTCGTACTCTATCCTTGATAACAACAAGGAAATACTTGCTCCTCCAAAGAGCCACCACCGTCCTAGGGAGATCCTCAAGCCGAGTACAGGTGGAACGCTCTGTCTGATGCCCCTGAGCAATGCATGAAAGAAAAATCACAAAAATAAACACCCTAAGTAAAAAAACAGGATGAAAAATAAATAAATAAAATAACAAATATAAAAAAAACATATTGATGTGACAACCCGCCTATTCTAATATCGGGTGATCAATCCTTTATAAAAATATGACTGGCATCTCAGTATGGATCATTCTTAGCATCACTGTCGCAGAATAATAAAACATAAAGAACACAAGTAACCTATACAACCACAATAAAAGACTAAACATCATGCATAATAAATAATAAAGGTAAACTGATTAAACCATAAAACACCAGATAACATGCACAGTTTAAACTGAAATAATAGCTGAATACAACTCTGATAAAATAATATAATTTTGTGGTGCTATAAAGCCTAACATCTACGAGAAACAAGCCTAACATCTAGGAGAAACAAGCCTAACAATAAATAGGAAAAAACTTATCCAATCTAGAACAAAAATAGATGAAATGTCTAAACAAGGATCCACATTTACCATTGGCGAGAATAACATATCCTTGTTGTCTCGGCTACTACTGCTATGCACTTGAAGCCTAACAAGGAAAACAAGAAAAGACAGGAATACGCGGGTCAGATCCCATAGAGTAAAATATTTTTCGCAAATAATTAATTGTTTTGAATCTTTTAAAATTGTAATATATTACTTTCAAGCTTTACCAGTCACACTCACTTGAGATAAGCCTCACCTTTCAACTACAGTGCACACCTAACGCATTCATTTTAATTATCTTAATTAACTACCCGGTCTAATTAGGATATAAAATAGTTATGTAAACCTAACCTTGTTAATACTCTCTATTAGCTAAGTCTAACTACCTCGACTAGGTATTCATTTATAAACAGTATTTTAGCGACACACTTCCTATAATTAAAATAATCATGAGATAAACAAACATAGCTACACCCATGCTACAAATAGATATGGATGCTATATAATATAAGCATACATATATATCACTCATTATATACGTATAACCGTATCCCCAGAGCTTGAGCCTCGCAAATACATTCCTCATGTGCAATCCGACCCCAGGCATTATGCCTCACATTGAGCCATCGTATCGAAATCTCACCACCAAACCTAAACGAAAATACATATAATGGAGGCATTCATAAACATACACCTAGGGGTCACAACCATACCACATCGCTCCCCATCGATCTCCAAACTAATATATATCCTCACACATGGATAGTGGTCATGCAACAGTACCATAACCTGGGGAATCAACCCAACACCTTCTAGTCAACGCCTAGGTGGATTGCCCACTGCGTGCAACCTCCTACGATAGGACTCCCAAATAGGTATGTTTAAATAAAACAAGTAGCGCGCACGCACACACGCACACACACACACACATTACTTGAATAAACATATATAATAACCACCGAGCCCTATGGCTCATCCAAATCCCGAAATTCATCACAATTTCCCAATTTATTTACTTAACTAGTTCCTTATTTGAGCACCCTAGTTAATAATTAAATTCTCACTAATAACTTGTGTCAAAAATCCATTTTTAATTAATTATCCACTCATTTAGATAACTTTTATCTCGCTTGAGTTCATAAACATCCTTCGAACATTCGCGCGATCCAATTTGACCATAACACAAGGGTCGTTTGAACGAAAAACAAAGCCCATTCGAACGGCAAACCATACCTTAATTTCATCAACTTTGAATTAATATTAATCAAGAGGAGACATCAACAAGGTGTTATAATCATTCTAAACATGATCGTGCCTAAAATAAAGTCCATCCCAAAATTATCAACTAAAGATTTTGGTCTCGAACACCCTTAAGTAGAAAATTCAGAACTAACGAAATAATCAGAAAAAGTGAAACTGGCAACCACGCGTTCATATCGAAAATATCTTCATGACCTAAACCCACGGGTCGTTCGAACAAAAACCAACCTCGTTAAAATGAGAAAGTGCCTTGTTCAAACGAGGTTCTAACGGAATTCCAAAAAATGGATTTGGAGCTCTCTTTCTTAGGTGAGATTCATCACCAACCTCCCAACTTCATTTCTAGGGTTTTCTATACCCAAATTCCTATAATTTCAGTTCATAGATCATCCATATAATCCAATCCCATCGATATAAACATAATTTAACATAGAAAGCATCCCCGATTCAAGATTTAAAAAATCATATATCAATTTAATCATCAAGATCTTATCTTCCATCTAAGTTTATTCTTCCCTTCCATTAAACCCCAAATTTTTATCAATACAAACCCACACAATTTTGTTCATCATTTAAGATCATGTAATTATTATCAATAACTTCTACATTAATACTCAATTCCAATTTTCAAAAATCAAAACCCCAATTTTCTAACATAAATCAAGAAAGTAATTAACTACAACTAAAATGTGACATAAAGCAAGTATTTACATGCCTTAATGGATTACAAATTGGACGTTCTTCAATCTCGATTGAATCATGTCTTTAAGATCCTTCCTCCTTGCCTCTTATCGCTTCTTTAAGGTTCTTTTTTCTCAATCTCTTGTTTGGAATGGTTTATCATCCACCTTCCCAAACCCTAATAATCCTTTTCAATAGTTCAATCCCGTTTTTCTCTTTAATTAATAATATAAAATGACCTTCTTGCCCTTTTACGACCCTATTTATGTTTATAAAGCCCCTAAGAACCCCGAGACAACAGCCAAGTACCTATTCTGGACTATTTTTATCCTTCCTCAATCACCGGTGCACTACAAAATGTCATTCAACTCACCCATTTCTAATTATGCTAACTTTTTATTATTCAAATCTGATACGTGTGCACTCTACACGTCTCCCATAAACTATTGCTCCATCGATGTAACATCCTATCGATCCATCACCAATTTTACCATCATAAACACTCATATGAGACCTATAATAAATCATATAAACATTTACTTAACACATAAAAGTAAATAATAATTCCAACAAAATTTAATCATTTATCTCACTAATTAATATTTACTAATTTCTAATATAATTTTCTTCTCATTAAATTAGTAAAAAACTCAATTAAAACTGTGGAGTACTACATCCAAGCCATGATGAACAAGATCAAAAATGTGTGTGGCAGGCTCAAGAATCAAGTTGGGAGGATTTCCTGGTTCAATCACATGATGACACATTCCTAAGTACCTCGCCTCCGGTTTCATAGGAAGTATTATGCCCTCCCAATCACCAGGCTCATCGACCTCATGAAATGGCCTACCATCGGGGATATCCCCCAAGAAAATCTCCAAAAGCTCCGCAGTACCAGCAATAGCATCTCTCTCAGCCATAACTCCCATAAACTCACTCAAAGGCTGAAGCTCTGAAAGTAGAGAGAGAATGAAAATTAGAAAATGAGGAACAAACTCATGAAATCAGTTTGTATTGGTGAGCCAAGCGCTTAGCCGATCGATGAAACGCTCTCTTAACCGATCACTCAAGCTGTCCGAATGACTTCCCGAGTGGTCAAACCCTCTAAACATTAAAAAGATCATGTCTTTAATAAAAAATCATATTTTTTCTCTCAAAATTCAAGAAAATCATTATCCCTCTTTCAAATCCAAATCCGAACTTATTATCCCTTTTCCTCAAAATAAAGTTCATTATCAAAATTTAAGATCATCCTCACCCCTTTCTCAACAATAATTCCTTATTTCGAAATCAATTCCTCTATTCAAACCCATCTCATGCAAACACCTTAATGTTTCGTTGTATCAACAAACACCTTATGGCCCACTAAAAATTTTCCTAAACGATTTGGTGTATCGACAAACACCTAGTCCCTGGATGAACATTTTCCTAATGATTCAGTGTATCGACGAACACTTTAACCCCCAACGGACACAATTCCTAACTATTCAGTGTATCAACAAATACCTTATGCCCCAGAAGAAACTTTTTAAAACGATTCGGTGTAGTGGCAAATACATTGTTCCCCAATAGACACCCACTTCCAAACAATTCGGTGTATCAACAAACACCTTTAGCCTAAGTAGACACAATTCCTAATGATTTGGTGCATCGACGAACACCTTATCCCCAAGAGGAACAATTTTCTTAAATGATTCAGTACATCGACAAAACATCCTATCCCCCCTGCGAACACCCCTTTCAAATGATTCGGTGTGTCAGCTAAAACCCTATCCAAAACAACAAAATGTCACCAAACTTAACCATCGAGAGTAATAAAAGTCCCCAACAGTCGCATAATGGGTGTCCATCCTTCCAATAGTGTTCGTCCAAAATGAACTCTGTTATCGTAGGGCTCTATAGACACCCCATTTTGCTCCACATAGATAACCACAAACCTCAAAATATCTTAAGATCCCACAGACTAACCTAAATTCACAAACTCGTTCCCCAAAGATCTAAAACCTAAAAAACAACCCACAAACCACCCACCAAAGTAAAGTTCCAAGAAAAAATGGATCCAAGGGCCCATGAAAAAATGCGTTTGACCAATCGGTCAGGTGTGCACGATACCCATGATCGGTCAGTCATTTACCCATATTTTTATGCCTATAAAAGAAGGCCTTCACCAACCAGTTATGGCACTAACTTTGCACTATAAATATAGTTCTCTCTTTCAAGAAGTTATTTTATTCCCAAACAACCCTGAAACTCTCTCCAATTCACTACAAAACCTCTTTCAAGCATAGATCTAGAATTCTTACTTCTAGGCCTAGATTTTTTCTTCATCATCGAAACTTAATAATAACCAAAAACCCATTTTTCTCATTCTCTCTCTCACTTTTTCTTTCTTTAAAGGTACTTTTTCTTAAAGTCAACCTTAGGTCTATCTAAAAAATAGTTAATTCCACGTCGAAACACTGTCAAAATGGAAAGAAGCACATGTAATTTTATAGGTACTAAGTATCTCACTCTTTTACTTTTAAGGCTTCGTATAAAAGGGTGGTGTTGTGCTACAACACCACCCTAAATTATCTCTTTGTTTTTTTTATGATCTATAAGTCTTGATCTTTATCTAAAGGTCATGTCTAAACTACATTGACTTTGACTCTGATTACAATAGATATGTAAATGTGTTGGAGAAACCCGATCTCTAGTACTCAAGTCAAATCATGTACATATTCACTCATTTTACATTTAATTTTTAAGACTAAACCAAAAGGCATCAAAATATGAAATATTCTTATATAGTTATATGATCATTAGATTAGTGGATTTCATATACTATTTTGTTCTTAATGATGGAAATTTGGCCATTTTGTCATCATCACATTATTTTATGAGGGATCCAAGCTTGCTTTAGTTCTCCTAGAAAATCAAATCATAAAAATTTTTTAAATATGACCCCACTTCACTCTAAGGGTACCTCATATGGTTATGGAAAGACTAGATCTCTTGCAACGAGGCTCTATATGAGGTGAAATCCCTCCTTGTTGTCTACGATTTGCGTGGACTTTGAACGCTATGTGTGGGTACATACGCTCACTCGGGTGGCAGTCCAAGTGAAAAAGTCCAACTTTGTGCATATTTATCCTTTGTTTAGACTATCTACACATTCATCCCACATTGCACTCCACAGTCTACGTATGTATTAAAAAATTTATTTTCTTATTTCCCATACATAATAACACGTTGACACTCACATATTTTAGATCTACATTTGAGGCTGAAGGGGTGAAGCGGGTGTTTAACAACTTCTCAATCCGTAACCCAGTACTTGAACCTTTGACTCTGCGGTTAAACATGCTGACCACTTGCCATCACTAGGTTTTTACGTAACCTTAACTTTTTTTATCTATTTTGGGTAAAATATACTGGAGGTTCTATTCCTTTT
This sequence comes from Sambucus nigra, assembly GCA_949130495.1. Lineage (NCBI taxonomy): Eukaryota > Viridiplantae > Streptophyta > Magnoliopsida > Dipsacales > Adoxaceae > Sambucus > Sambucus nigra. Next base: position 305,859,038 of record OX422223.1, read on the forward strand.
TAAAACAGAATGAAGCGATGACAACACATGAGGGTCGATGACCTATGTCCTCTATATTCCTTTCAGAAAGGATGCGCACACCTTCGTCGGGGGGAGGAAAGAAGTGCATCGCCTTGGGTCTGAATTCTCACAAAGGGTTTTAATGAGTCATTAAGGATCTCATTAGTCACATAGCCCAATCTGTGACGCACTTTTGACTAGAGAAGAGAAACTTAAAAAGAAGAGAAGGAGATTCAAGAGAAGAGGAAGAATGGAGAGGATCTTCGCTTATTTATCTTCAAAATGGGATAAGGCAAGCTTATATAGAATTAGATTATGATTTCATTTGTGTTAGATTGTACATATTCATTGAAATCTAAATATAATCATGTTTTTATCTTATTTGTATGATCAAATTGATTAATTTCGTAATTGACTTAATCAAGATAGTAATTCGATTAAATTGCCTTTATATTATTTGATTTCCTTGTGAATTTGACTATGAACTTTTAGAATACGATTAGAAGATTTTTCTATTATAAATCAAATAAAATCCCCCAGATTATGTGAATTAATCCATTAAAACCATTAGTTAATTGATAAAATTGGTATAATTAGGGTTCTTGAATGAGAAATTAGGGTTTCCTTCGAATCTTACTATCATTTTCAAGATTTTATGCTAAAAATAGGTTCCAGTTATTTGTATGATGTTTTTTTTATTGTTATGTTGTTTATTCGGGGTTTGGATGAAGCTTTTGAGTGCATTAATGGAGTTTAGAGAGGGAATTTGGTTTTGAAACATGACGAATCCCATAATAAGGAAGATTATAAACGACCCGTAGAGTAGATCGATCAAACCTGGTCAATCGATCGACACCCTCAGCTTTTGTGACTTTTTAGTTATAGTTTGGTTAATTGGATTGTTGGGTATGGGTACTTAAGGTTAGGTTGGATTGGCATTAAGTTTTCTTATATTTGTAGAATAGAGATGAATTCTAATGTATTGAGCTTTTGAAGGTGTTGGGATTATTTGGATATTTTTAAAATTGGTTGTTTTAAATGGGTTAAATTGATTATTGGTCATTAGTTGCTAACCTGAGAATAGGATGGGTGGTTCATTAGGATTTAAAAGTTTAGAGGATTAGACAAATTGGCTAGGATTCTTAGAGTCTTTATGATAAACTAGTGCGATGTGTATCCTTTGGGAGAGATTCAGATTGAGTAAAGAAACCCTAGAGTGGGGTAGTTATTATGGTTTAAGGTTTTATATAAATTCGGTTTTGGTTAATAGTTAGTTCTAAAGCTTTGGTAAATTAGGCTAAGGCTATATAAGATTGAACATAGTTGACGTGCATAGTTTTAGTATATTGTAGGGTGAGACTATACCAAGAATCGAAAAACCTTGGGTGTTTAAGTAATATAGTATGGGATTGATATACAGTTAGAGATTTGTTTTACCTTTCATAATAGCAATGATAATTATGGCCTGGTAGAACTGGGTCGGTCTGTTTATATATTTACTTTAGCCCATTAGTGAGGGTTATAATTACTTGTGTGTTTATATTTATAATTCATACCATGTCCGAGTGCTCGTGGAGAGCGTACTAGAAGGATTTCCATCATGGGTCATGTTCGACATGGACCTTGGTGGTACCTCGGTGATAGAGATGAGTTTACCATGGTCATTTTTACCCCGGGTCCTAAGTTGTCGTACCCTTATCCTGGGGAGTTTTGTAGGGGTGTCCATCATATAGTCTTGGGTATTATAGGCTATACAAATAACAAGAAAGGCATAGCGATTTATTCGTCGGTCATGATGAGGTCTTAGGTTTGGGGTGGCCTAAGAATATGCCTAGTACGCGCGAGTGATCACAAAAGGCAATATGGATAGGACTCCATTATGTGTGGGTGAGAATGCAAGATTGGGTTTTCTATGGACTTATTCGTATCATAGGCTATGCACACACAAATTAAAATTTTAACCAAATTTTATCTTGATTAGAAGTTAGGTGTGCATGAAATAAAATTTCCAAATTAAATTCTCCAATCACACAAGCAAACCAAACATACGAAGAAGATAAGGAAAAATTCCTTTTGGGAAAAACCTAGTATTTAGCATTGTAAATAGTTTGACAGACACAATCAACTTATAGACTACTTAACTCCAGCAAGTATAATGCATAGGGTCTTCCAATCCTTTACAGAATACGACACAGTCCTACACCATCCAAAGGAAACGGTCTTCCATCGGTATCCACTGGCCAGCCTTAGGATGCACGATCCTATCTTCTTTAGCTGTTGATACTTGACTTAACAAATCAATAGTAGAGTAGAACTCTACAAAGATTTAATGAAAATGTATAGAAACTTTGATTTGAACAAACTGAACAAATAACATATTGCATGTATGATTTGGAAAAGAAAAGTTTTTTATAACAAAAAGACAAAAAAATTTGGTTCAGATATTAGGAATTCGTTGTTGCCAAAAATCTTCTGAAAGACTCATCAAAATAGTTTTTTATAGAGAAAACATGAATTTCGAGACGTCAATCTTATTTGAACGAAAACACAAGGTCGTTCGAACGAGATTAACAAAAACACATTTTGTTCAAATGAAATAGCATTCTCGTTCAATCATCCTTCTAACGAGCTTCTAACGAGATGTGCAATCGTTATTAGAGGATTCTCATTCAATGGCCGTTAGATGGAGTTCTAACAAGATTTTAATTTCGGTAAAATGAGATCAGAAGTCATTCGAACGAAAAACTAATTTCGTTCTAATGAGTTCAATTCTCATTCTAAAAAAATTATTTTTATAATTCGTTTTATTAAAAAGTCTTGATTTAAAAAATAAACATTCCAAAATATAATTTGACTGAGAAATAAAAACCACAAGTCGTATATATCCATAACATGTTGGTAACAAATCCAATGGCTTAAAATCTGAAAACCATGCTTGGTCACTAACATATCTTCGAATGATCATCGAGGTAATGCTGATATAATTTTCGGCTTGAAATTGTAGTTTGTAACGGGATATGTAAAAATACAAAAATTCCTAAGCTATGAGCAATCATAAAATTTTTCTCTTACAAATACCTCCCTTTGGCTATTTCTGTACAAAATAAAAGTCGAAAAACATATTACAATAAAACCCCTAAGACAATGATTCTAATGTCCTCCTAAACCCAAGACATGGACCGACATTTGAAACTTTGTCTTCAACTAAAATTGTTCTCCCCTTGGCCAACTTTATATTTATCTTATGTAGTCCATGAAATAATCATCAATGTGGAAGAGACCTACACACATGAAACAAAGAAATATCGTGATGCGTACGAGTTTTATAGAAAATAAAACACCCTGTTAATTTTTTTTCTCCTCCTTTTCTTCATAATAGACAAAGGGTTAGAATCTAAACATGAATAATAAGCATCACGTGAAGAAACAAATATATCACCACAAATATAATCAATAAACCACATATGATGAATATCCAAAAGCAATTATATGTTCTCCCCTTATCAAACAATCTATTTTTGAAGTTTTTCAAAAAATTTCAAGTATATGTATAAAAAGTACATATAGGTACAAAACATATAGTCATCATGAAAGAACACAAAAATACCCAAATCGTGAAAGTGGGAATGTCATTATGTTAACATTTTCCACACGCAATTCAACATAGGAATTCATAACATAGGTGCACGAAGTCATGATATAATTCTAAAGAAAGAACTCAGTTTCAACCTTAGGTGTAAAATGTTGAACTTAAATGAAATTGACTCGAATTATGCATTATGACATGAATTAAATGATTCTCAAATCAATACTATTTAATTATTTTCAAGAGAGTCCATTGTGCAAACCCATTGATCTTCTACTTTATAACACTCTTAAAATCTCACATATATATGAATTCACTCTAAAATATTTTAAAGATATCAGAATGTTCATATATAGCGAAGCTTCAATGAATCTAAAATAAATGGCCTTGGCACTTCTGTTTTTGAGTGTCATTAATCTTTTTAGGCTTTTGTTGGAAATGGTGGCTTTTAATGAAAAGATTAATATGCTCTTTCATAGCCCTTTTCCCTTTCTTAACATATATCAATTATTTTTTGGGAAACGAGATCCATGCAAGGGTTCTTACAAACACAACTTATCTCTTTTTACATTTGGTTCATTATTAAGAAGGATTAGTATGAGAACACCATATTCGACACATGATAAGCGAGTACAATATTCTCAAAGTCTTTGAATGTGTGAAATAAAGGTGATAAAAAGTATAACATGTAGAAAGTAATCATCAATGATCAACAAAATGCTATCCTCACACTAACGAAACAAAGCCTTGTTTCAAAGCACTATGAAAAATTCACGTGAATGGATGGATTGTAGGGGTGATTTGAATATCTTAAATGTTCATCCATGTATGGTGAAAAATGAAAATACAAAAATATTTTTGTCATTTTCAAAAATTTATCAAAAATAAAATATTTTTCAATTTTTCAAACTTTTTAAAAAAAAATTCTTTTTGGATTTTTCAACCTTTACATAAAAAAGAAAATCGTTTTGGAAGTTTTAAAAATATATCAAAAAGAAAACCTACGAATATAATAGAAATACAATCTAGCAATAGGGATATAAGATATGAACATGATAAACACCCTATTCTAGAAATAAGTCTCAACCTCAATCATCAGGCTCAGAGGAGTTCTAAAAAAGAGAATCCATACTATGAAATTCCTCCATCAAGCATTGTGAAGTCTTTACTAAGTACTCTACTTTCTCTCGAAAACTCTCAAAATCTCTATAGTGATGTGCGGGAGCTTGTGGATCCACTTGTGTGGGAGTACATGCTTAAACATGCGTCGGAGCTCGTGTGGGAGCATACAGAAGAATACACATGTAAGAAACTCTCCCTATCTTAAAATGAAACTCTCTGAGGTGACATCTTCATTTTCAATAGGAACATCATTTGCAATAGGAATAAACATAAACATGCTTGGGTTTACCTTCCTCAAAATGCTAAGGATGAGATCTCCCTAGTAGTCTAGGTCCCTTTAATGTATTAGGTCGAGACCCATAAGGATCAATCACAAACTCGGGAATCGGTTTGGGTACGACTTTAGAAGTGGATGCTCCATCATAACCTATTACTTTTCTCTCAATGTAACCTAATGTGGGAATGAGGAGCATCTTTTCAACCTTCTTAGATGTGTTCTCTAAAGTGGCCTTGACTTCCCGAACATGTTCGAGATCAATATCGAGTTAGGATTCACATGCTTCAAGTTTCTCACAACTCTCTAATAAAGCTTAAAGATCTCTCGTAAGACTAGCCACAGTGTTGGTCTAATAAATCTTCACCATATCAATTATAATCAAATGCTTACACAAATATGCTTTCACCTTATCGAGTTGACTCATAGACGCCTCACACTCTCTTAAAACATTCACCTCATTCTCTAAATCAAACACCTTAAGAGGAAATTTTTTATTATGCTTTTTCTTTTTCAAAGTCTCGGTGTAAAGTTCATGAAAGGCTTTTGGGGTTCCACCTTATCCTTCACTCAAATTCTCTTCCTCACTTTCTTTCTCTTCAGAATGATTCAAAACATCGTGTAAGCTCTCATATTTAGAACTAACCTCAACGGTGTGGGACAAACTATAAATACTCACTTTACTTGCCATGAACGCACAGTAATTAGGTTCATGCGGTGATTTATCCCTAAAATTCATCGACTCAACGTCACTATCGCTAAGAGTGGATTTATGTTAAACTTTCCTCTTATCCTGTCTCTTTAGCCTAGAGTCACACTCGTGGGTTTTATGTCCATTGCACTCAAACTCGTAGCATCTCACCTCATCTTTCTCACAAACATTCTTGCCCTCATTCCCTTTTTTTTCAAAAATCTTTTCTTCGGAAGAATTTTCTTTTTTAAATTTGAGAAGTATTTAATTTTTTTTTGCAAAAAGGGATAAATAAACCATCTCAAAATCAAATCTAAACTCAGAATCACAAACTTTTTCTTTCTTCTTTTTGGATTGAGCTTTCAAAGCAATCCCTTTTAATTTTTCTGAACAGTTTTGGGAAACATACCATTTTCATAGGTTTGAAGGTCTCCTACGAGTTCTTTTAACCTAAGAGTATCTAGCTAATATTCCCAATGAATTCAAAATAGTAACTTTAGGGATAAAATGGGCTGGCAAGGATCTCAAAATATTTTTTTTAACTACACGCGTCTCAAGAATTTTCTCACACAAATTAAAACTAAAGTTAATGATATCAGACAATTGTGCATAAAATTCATCAAAATACTTAGACTCTAGCATGGTAATAGTCTCAAACTATGTGGTGAGATTTTGATCCTTCAAAGCTTTCACAGCATTGGTACCCTCGTGAATGAGTTAGAGGGTATCCTAAGTTTCATTAGACATGGTGCACATCATGATGTGGCAAAACTCGTCAAGGGTGACAGCTCCAGAAATAGAACTGAAACCTTATGAGTTGGATTAACTCCATTTTAGTTCCTCCTACGTTCAAGATGTGATGGTATTACGACCTATGACATCACCATTGCTTACAGCGGGGGGTGTCCACCCTCTTTCACATACAAGCCAAACATGCTCGTTAATCGCTTTCAAAGCTCACCTCATTCAAGCTTTTCTATACATATAATTAAAACCATCAAAAATCGGTAGCTTATTATATAAATTATCCATAAAACCTGAATTTTTAAAGGAACACCCAAAAAATATAGTACAACATGCTCTGATACCAATTTGAGAAAATTGGTACCCTAAAAAAATCATAAAAATCAGGATCACACAATACTTTAATGCAACCTGCTTTGATACCAATTTGAGAATGCAAGATGGGGTTTTCTATAGATTTGATCATATATTAGGCTACGCACACACAAATTCAAATTTTACCTAAACTTTATCTTGATTAGAATTTAGTGTGCATGAAATACTTGTCGAAATTAAGTTCTCCAATCACACAAGTAAGCCAAACATGTGAAGAAGATAAACAAAAATCCCTTTCAGGAAAAACATAGTATTCAGCACTATAAACAGTTTAATAGGCATAATTGACTTATAAATAACTTAGCTCCACTAAGTATAACGTGTAGGGTCTTCAAATCTTCTACAGAATACGACACAGTCCAACACCATCCACAGGAAGTGGTCTTCCCTCGGTATCCACCGATCAGTCTCAGGATGCATGATCCTATCTTCTTCAGTCGTAGAGCCTCGGCTCCACAAATCAGTAGTAGAGTAAAAATCTACAAGAGTTTGATGCAAGTGTTTGGAAACTTGAGTTTGAACAAACTCAACAAATCATATTTGGTATATACGATTTGAAAAAGAAAAGTCTTCTGAAAGTTAGATAAAAACTTTTAGTTCAGATATTGGGAATTCGTTTTTGCTAAAAGTCTTCATTTTTTATAGAGAAAATACGAATTTTGAGGCAGCGATCTCATTCGAACAACAACACAAGTTTGTTTCAATGAGATTAGCTTTTCGAAACATATTTTGTTCAAATGAAACAAGATTCTCATTCGATCGTTATTCTAACAAGCTTCTAACGACATGTGCAATCCTTAGCAGAGGATTCTCATTCGATGGTTGTTAGATGGAATTTCAATGAGATCTTAATTTCGTTCTAATGAGATTATAAGTCGTTCGAAGGAAAAATTAATTTCGTTCTAACAAGTTTAGTTTTCATTCTAAAATAAAATTATTTTTTAAATTCATTTTATCAAAAAACCTCAATTTAAAAATTGACATCCCATGATATAATTTGACTGAGAAATAAAACCCACAAGTTGTATAGGCCCATAAAGTGTTGGTGACAAATCCAACGACTTGAAATTCAAAAATAATGCTCGATCACTAACATATCTTTGAATGATCGTGGAGGCAATGATGATGTAGTGCTCGATTTAAAAGTCAGATTTATAACGAGATACACCAAAATATAATAATGCCAAGGCTATGAGCAATAATAAAATCTTGCCCTTACAATGGGCTTGCGAAGTGTCCATTTACTTGTACATACTAGGGGTTGTACCTATGTGTGGATGTTAGACATTGAGATTCTTGTGACACCCCGCCTAATTAAATACCGGGCAATCACTCCTTTATTAAATTAATTCAAGGTGAACAGTTGGTTCATTCTCATCATCACTGTCAAAAAATAAAAGTTTTCCAATTTAAACACCCTAATTAATTAATCTAAGTGTCAAAACCATTTAAACTTTTATTCTCATTTTATTAAATCCGGTTATAAAACCTTAAACCATTAACGTCTAAAGAGTCACACAATAAGTAGAAGAATAAAATGAACATTCAAGAGTTTACCCAACAATAATAAATCCCAACATTAAAATACTAAGGAAAACATCCTGACATTAACAATCCCGAAATAAAGATACTGAAATTAAAAGGATTACAATCTCTGACAATAACAACTAAATAATGGAAAAAGGGCGACACATGCCCCCCACTGGATAAAGCTGAACTAGAAGTAGACTCAACAATGAGGTCGTCTAAACAATGGCCTGCAACTCCCACAAAATCTACAGCGCGTTCCACCCAAAGGATCCTATGCAAGACGCCCCTGTGGCTGGGCACATGTAATACATACATATATATATAAGAGAGAAAGATAAATGGAAACGGTCAGAGCCCGATAGTGTATATGATTTAAAAATTCGTTTAGCAAGTATTTAAATTGATACAGGCCAATGCAACAACATATTTGTGCGACACTCTCTTGAAAAATTCTCACCTCTCTTCTAATGTGCACTCCTATAGCACTAACCTTCCCAATGGTTTATCTCATCATATATCACACTATCTTTCCCCAAGGATTTAACTTATCTTATGTGACTCTCAAGATTTAAGATTTAGCAACATCATGGTTTAAGAGGATAATTTCATTTAGTACAAAACGCTCATTTTAACTTTATTGATTCATAAAGTTTTTCAATATCATATTATACTTTTCAAAACAAGTATTTCCAATTTGAGTCATTATACATGTCTTACTTACCATAACACAGTAGGCAGTTTCCCAAATGTCAGAAGTTCATATATATATTAAATACTCGTATAATATATATATTCTAAACGCACCCCACATAAAAACTATGGTGCGGGCATACTCTTCTATCCAATCCCCGTATCATTCGTACTAATGGTAATACAAGTTAGAAATCACTCTCGAACTGTATAAATACATACACAAACAATATTGGGGCGAAGCATAGTTTCCAAGTCTAAGAGGTCAGTACATACCCTCACGTCTCTTAGGACCGTCCGACTATCGATCCGATAGCCCTTACCTAGGATTTCTATCTTCTAGGGTACGAGTCAATATCCCCCATGAAGGCCCATTAGAGATATGACCATCCCAGCGCGGCAACCTCGGGGATAGCAAGTAGCGCGAGCATGATTTTCACAAGTATATAATATATGCATACACAATCATATAAATATACTAATTTTATCATATCAATTTAGGTTTATCCCATAACCCATATTCACAACATTTATCCTTATTTCCCCATTATTAGTTATCACTTATAATGGTTCGTTTCTCACTTTAATTTGAAGGGTTTCTCTAACTTACTACGTGATTGGACAAAAATATTGTATATTTATTCCCCTAATTTATGTGCATTTGTGAACCCGAGTGATGTAACCTATATGTATTTGACGTACATTTATGCTACTAATCTTCGTTGGCAAGTATTTCGTGTTTCGTTCTTCTCTTATTGGTTTTACAGGTTAATTATGCACGCAGCGCAAAAGAGAAAGTGAGACAATGAAAGAAAAGCTAAGAAGGCAAGTTCAAGGGCATTTTGGTAATTTTTCAGCCATATCCCGAAGGAGGAGTCAACTGTAAAGTTGAAGAGCTCGGAACAACGAGAACACTGGAAGAAACGGCACCCAAATCCGAGCTACGGTTGATGAGTTATGACCCGTTGAAGTTGAAGAAAAATCCAAGGAAGAAAGGAAAGAAAACAAAAAAAAAATTCTAAGTGTTGAATGGAAGAAAAAGCACCCCAGACCAGCGAACATTCGCGAACCCAGGGGCGAACCGGTTTGGTGGGCGAACCGGTTCGGGGGGCCTGATGCGCGAATTTTCCTCCTTTATTCAGATTGGCTCTAAGGTTTCCTTCTTATACAACATCAAATTTTCGTGGTTTAATCCTCTACATCACAAAAGGTTTCCAGAATATCATTTAAGTCATCACTTCATGCAATTTCCTATCTCAAATTGGGTTTTTCTTCCATACAATTCATCCTAATCATTCCTAAACCAATATGAAAGATCCATCAACGAAATAAGCAAGATAAACACTTGCCTGGGATTTTCAAAAGTCTGGTTTGGTGCCGAAATTGGTGTGGTTACGTTCCCCGTCTCGTGATCTATGCGTTGGCGGTGGCGGCGGTGAAAACGGGTGAGTTTTGAGCCTTGGAATGCCGTGAGAGATCTCTCCTCTCTTCTCCAATGGCCATTCTAGTGTTTTCTGTTATCTAACCCTAGGAGATAACCTAAGCATCTAATATAGCCCCTTTAATTTTCATGGGTTTAATTACCCTAAAATACAAAATTACTAAAATGCCCTCCCGGGGTACTAATTAGGCCTAAAAATGCCCCGAGATCCAAGTCAAACCCCCGGGTATACTTTTCTGACTATCTCGACCCTTTTGGACGCGTTGGCGCAATCAAAATGACCATACGAACAACTTATAAAATATTTACTTTTATTAATCAACATTTATTCCCGACGCGACAGAGGCGCGTCCCGACTTAAATTTCCATAACTGTCATTTTATTCACACGTGACAATATTATAAAAATAAATCCCATATATTACTATACTCATCCAGTAATATTCAAAAAATAACATTTCCAATAATTACTAACTCTCGTCACGCTAGTAAATATTTAAAACAACATTCCAGATTAAAATTAAATAAATTTATCTCAATTAAATTTAATAAATCCCATAATTTAAAAGCTATAAAAATACGGGGTATTACATACTTCCCCCCTAATAACGGAATTTCGTCCCGAAATTCGGAAAATAAGGCCTATCAGGTAGCACAATTCTGGATATCCTTTTCAGTACACAAACTAACTACACATTACGGCGCTCAATCACTATAGCCCTTTCTTCACAGCAACATTGTTTTACATTCTCATTGGAGGCACTTCACATTGTGCTCCCAACCAACAACATTCGCATAGGTCATGCCTATACATTATAAATTTCCTTAACTCACTATCATTAGGAGGCCGCACCTCACTACATGATAAATACTCGGATTTATTCATATACAAAACTCCCATTCTGAGAAAATTATACGAACATTTGATTACTCTTGCGCGTCTAAAACAGTCGTGGAATTCTACCACAGTTATCGGATGTCCTCTCGACCGATCCAAAAACCCTGATTATCTACTCACCTCTAAGCATACGGAAGGAGAATAGTCGAGGTTCCTCCATAACAAAACCTAAATAAGTACCTCGTAAGCGACAAACAAGTACGAGTGCTTCTACAGAGCATTCCTGAAATCATCGTATCAAGAGTCCAAAATATCCTTCATGTAGCTCCCCAAATCTTTAATCACCATGCGCCTATTCCCTGGCTAAGGGTGATACATCCTACTCGAAACGAAACCTTATCTTTGTTGGTTCCTGAAATTCCATATCAAAGGTGGGATTCACCAATCTCATCCTAATTCGAAAATTTATACTGCGCCGGACCATGCACTGGCACGACCTTCCTTTAAAAGGAAGTCTGGGTCATACTAGTTAATATTGTAAACCAACCCAAAGGAATATCAATCACTTCCTTCTCAGCGGCTTAATTCACATGTTCGGGATGAACCCTTGATCTTGTTTTGAGGATGGAAACCCATCCAAGGACTGTACCGACTTTACCGACCTCTTCCAATTTCAGCAATTGTAGATAAACACAAAATTCCTTGGTGTTTGCCGGAGGTTCCACCCGTGCTCTTCTCTTCACGAAGCGTACTTCTGTACCTCTTATACCGTACTAACATCATCACCCTTTATATGTGTGAGTCGCTCTCACATTTGATTACTAATAATTTATGCTCCGAGTGTTCTTCATAATCATTAAATTCTGCTCCATTCAAGGAATACTCTTCTTAAATGGCTTCCCACAGTATTCCAATTCAAATTTGGGTGTGCTATTCTAATTGCACACCTATGTATGGATTATCACCCCTCATGTGACGTTTAATCCACTATATCACTTCCACTTCGTTCTGTTAGCCCCATAAACACATTTTCCACACGTTCATTGCCACGCCCTTTCATCTCGGACGAGTTTTAACATCAGTTAACCAGGATGTCTACAGACCCTATAAACCGGGCATACTAGCGTAAGCATCACATATGCTCCATACTAATAAACAAATTCTTTGTTTTCCCTGGTGCTTGCAGCGTGATTACAACACTTTAATCACCCTAAAAATCAAGATTTTAAATCTTTCTTATCATCGTTCCACCGCTCAACTCGTGGGGTAACTTTCAATGCTTTCTTACCACAAGATCCGGCTTCCAATAGCTTTAAGACAAAATTTAACTTCCAACTTACATACATAATTACTTGATCCCATTTCGACCAGGGTACCGAACTCATGGAATAGTGACCAGACGTCTCCCTATTTCCAACCTTACGCTAAGTTTCATGCGTGGGAGGTCTCATAAAGAGAAATCCAAATAAGGAACCCCCCCGATACACTACTACCTAGCATTGTCGGTTATCGAAATCCGTTAGGTCCTACGTCCATGGCATGTACCCCTTTATTCCGTCTCTTGACCGAAAAGTTACAATTTCTCCCGTAATTATGCTTAATAAAGAACGTTTCACTAATTGCGCTATTGTTCAGTATAGGTTGGTGGTAATAGCATTCCATAAACCTCGAATACATATAATCGGAATTCTCAAAATTCCTTTCCCTAATAATAGGGGTATAAATATTAACTCCCACTTCTCTAAAGGATAAATATAACAATGCACTTTTCTTATCACTAAGTCCGGAGTGCTAATCATAATACTGAGTCAAATATTTTCGCTCAACGGTAAATACCGATACATACGGAATTATACTGACAAAGTCTATACATACTTTGGCATCGAATATCTCGAGCCCACTATCTCCTCCGAAGTTTCTAGGATAGATAATATATAAGTGCGGGTTCAACCGTCTTGCAGGTGAGGCCTCGCCAAAATAGAACACGTTGCACTAAAGCAACTACTCCAATAGCCTTGCAATAACTGCCTACTATTGTACTGGCCATTTTTATAAAGTTGTAATCAATAACATACTATACTCGTATAACACTTCACTAAAACGAGTAACCTCAATAAAGCATATAACACTATTAATATACTAATTCATCCTTCGCGGATAGCATTAAGGAAAATCTCACTATACCAGGAAAAATATTCACATGATAATATCGCTCGATGTTATACACATTAAACCCGCCTCACAAGCCAATTTAGTAATGCACATAATACAATGACTCGCTCGTGTCACCGAAAATATGTTTCTCCCTCTGCGGATAAAACCTATAATTATGCCTTGCCAATCGTCTTGACCGTACAAATTGACTCCAGATGTAACATACCTTCCCAAACCAAAACAAAACTACTATAATCGTTGTCCCTTACTAGACACCACACACTGTCTACATACTTTCTTCGAAAAATATTTTAGCATGTGTGATCTCACTCTCCGCAAGATATTTCGATATTTAATTCACTTACCATATGAAATACATTCGAAAACTCACGAACTACTGGAATCGATTCCAGGAGAATTTTAATTTCCTTAAAGGTATCCTCCTTTATATAATAAAACTAGATGTAAGATCCCCCTTATGGGCGAGGTATTGCCACTCAACATTTCTTGCCCCGAAATGGCAAAGACATTACTCTCACCAAAGCAATCTACCATGGCTCTATAAGTTGCGAGCCAATTCATACTGATAATAACGTCGTCCTCATGCATATCTAATACTATCATATCTGCTGGTAATACTAAGACACCAATCTCTACTCCCACACCCCGGCATATAAAGAAAATAAGTGAATCATTTCCCAGTGGTAAGTCTACACACATCACAGTGCTCTCTGCTGTGACTAATAGCCCTGAGGCCTTCGCAAAATGAGTAGCTATAAAATAATGCGTCACCCCAGTATTAAATAAAACTCGACCCATAGTACCATGGATAGGAAACATACCTCTTTTCTCGGTTGGGGCCTGAGATGTTGCTATCTGGTGGACATTACAGACACGTCCATACTGTAACTGTCTCTGCTGAACTGAGGCTATTGGAAAGGGTGGTGGAGCTGGCTTCTGTGGTTTATTACTAGAACCTTCCTGCCGTGGGGCCCTATTCTGCTCTGGGCAATCTTGACGCTTATGGCCATATCTGCCACATTGGAAGCATCTCCCCCGAAACTGCTTCATTTCACCACGTTGTTGACTAGTCTCGCTTTTTCCCTGGTCTTGTTGGCCTTGACGCTTTCGGGCTTCCCCGCACAATTCGTTACCTTCGTGGCTTTTACGGGCCTGAGGAGCTTGTTTTTACGATTTTTGTGTCTTCACACACTTGTTACTTCCAGTCATGACAGACTGACTGTACTCTCTAGATCTTTTGCCCCCATGAGTTGTGTGCTACGTTCTTGATACTGTAAGACCGCAGTGGTAACTGCCTGTGCCACAATACCTGCTAACTCGATGTTCGATATTCTCTCTAGAGATACCTGAGGGGTGGGTCGATCTTGCTCGTCGAATCCCCTAACTGTTTTAGCTAGTTCTTCTTGACGATCCATCTGAAAATTTCAAAAAATTTGGATGAGTTCATCATTCGCATAAACAAATCGTAGAAGTACGAATTCCCAATGTATAGAGATGAACACAACATTTCTAGTATTAGGGCTCTTTATCAAAGATGCTAAGATGGAAATGAAATAAGCCGTACAGATCCTAAAGGACACTAGAACCTGATGCTCTGATACCACCTGTGACACCCCGCCTAATTAAATACCGGGCGATCACTCCTTTATTAAATTAATTCAAGGTGAACAGTTGGTTCATTCTCAGCATCACTGTCGAAAAATAAAACTTTTCCAATTTAAACACCCTAATTAATTAAGATAAGTGTCAAAACCATTTAAACTTTAATTCTCATTTTATTAAATCCGGTTACAAAACCTTAAACCATTAGCGTCTAAAGAGTCACACAATAAGTAGAAGAATAAAATGAACATTAAAGAGTTTACCCAACAATAATAAATCCCAACATTAAAATACTAAGGAAAATATCCTGACATTAACAATCCCGAAATAAAGATACTGAAATTAAAAGGATTACAATCTCTGACAATAACAACTAAATAATGGAAAAAGGGCGACACATGCCCCCCACTGGATAAAGCTGGACTAGAAGTAGAGTCAACAATGAGGTCGTCTAAATAATGGCCTGCAACTCCCACAAAAGCTACAGCGCGTTCCACCCAAAGGATCCTATGCAAGACGCCCTTGTGGCTGGGCACCTGTAATACATACATATATATATATATAAGAGAAAGAGAATTGGAAACGGGTCAGATCCCGATAGTGTATATGATTTAAAAATTCGTTTAGCAAGTATTTAAATTGATACAGGCCAATGCAACAACATATTAGTGCGACACTCTCTTGAGAAATTCTCACCTCTCTTCTAATGTGCACTCCTATCGCACTAACCTTCCCAATGGTTTATCTCATCATATATCACACTATCTTTCCCCAAGGATTTAACTTATCTTAGGTGACTCTCAAGATTTAAGATTTAACAACATCATGGTTTAAGAGGATAATTTCATTTAGTACAAAATGCTCATTTTAACTTTATTGATTCATAAAGTTTTTCAATATCATACTATACTTTTGAAAACAAGTATTTCCAATTTGAGTCATTATACATGTCTTACTTACCATAACACAGTAGGCAGTTTCCCAAATGTCAGAAGTTCATATATATATTAAATACTCGTATAATATATATATTCTAAACGCACCCCACATAAAAATTATGGTGCGGGCATACTCTGCTATCCAATCCCCGTATCAATCGTACTAAAGGGAATACAAGTTCGGAATCACTCTCGAACTGTATAAATACATACACAAACAATATTGAGGCGAAGCATAGTTTCCAAGTTCAAGAGGTTAGTACATACCCTCACGTCTCTTAGGACCGTCCGACTATCGATCCGATAGCCCGTACCTAGGATTTCTATCTTCTAGGGTACGAGTCAATATCCCCCATGAAGGCCCATTCGAGATATGACCGTCCCAGCGTGGTAACCTCAGGGATAGCAAGTAGCGCGGTCATGATTTTCACAAGTATATAATATATGCATACACAATCATATAAATATACTAATTTTATCATATCAATTTAGGTTTATCCCATAACCCATATTCACAACATTTATCCTTATTTTCCCATTATTAGTTATCACGTATAATGGTTCGTTTCTCACTGTAATTTGAAGGGTTTCTCCAACTTACTACGTGATTGGACATAAATATTGTATATTTATTCCCCTAATTTCAGTGCATTTGTGAACCCGAGTGATGTAACCTATATGTATTTGACGTACATTTATGCTACTAATCTTCGTTGGCAAGTATTTCGTGTTTCGTGCTTCTCTTATTGGTTTTACAGGTTAATTATGCACGCAGCGCAAAAGAGAAAGTGAGACAATGAAAGAAAAGCTAAGAAGGCAAGTTCAAGGGCATTTTGGTAATTATTCATCCATATGCCGAAGGTGGAGTCAAATGGAAAGTTGAAGAGTTCGGAACAACGAGAACACTAGAAGAAACGGCACCCAAATCCGAGCTACGGTTGATGAGTTATGACCCGTTGAAGTTGAAGAAAAATCCAAGGAAGAAAGGAAAGAAAACAAAAAAAAAATTCTAAGTGTTGAATGGAAGAAAAAGCACCCCAGACTAGCAAACATTCGCGAACCCAGGGGCGAACCGGTTTGGGGGGAGAACCGGTTCGGGGTACATGCGAACCGGTTCGGGGGTCCTGATGCGCGAATTTGCCTCCTTTATTCAGATTGGCTCTAAGGTTTCCTTCTTATGCAACATCAAAATTTCGTGGTTTAATCCTCTACATCACAAAAGGTTTCCAGAATATCATTTAAGTCATCACTACATGCAATCTCCTATCTCAAATTGGGTTTTTCTTCCATACAATTCATCCTAATCATTCCTAAACCAATATGAAAGATGCATCAACGAAATAAGCAAGATAAACACTTGCCTGGGATTTTCAGAAGTCTGGTTTGGTGCCAAAATTGGTGTGGTTGCGTTCCCCGTCTCGCGATCTATGCGTTGGCGGTGGCGGAGGTGCAAACGGGTGAGTTTTGAGCCTTGGAATGCCTTGAGAGCTCTCTCCTCTCTTCTCCAATGGCCGTTCTAGTGTTTTTAAAGATTATATGAGATACATTTTATATTCCAGTGTTGGGTTACTTGTATTGGCAGTATTTAATATCAGAGTTGGATTTGTGTTATTCAATATATCGTTATCTTGTTGCTATTTCGATTTTAGTTATCTAATATGATGATAATATTACCAAATGTTTTTTATTATCGTTGTTTTTACATTATACCTGACCAATCTATTTATGGATTTTGAGATATGTCACACTATGTAACTTTCTCCAACTCTAAAGACTATGCAACACATTGCTCACATTTTATCTTCGCTTATGAATACAATTGATATCTTATTAATTATTGTTTATAATAAAACATTTTTTTTTTTTTTTTTGTGTGTGTGTGTGTGTGTATAAAGAGAGATTTGTTGTATAGCCAAGAATCTAATATAACATATATAAAGCTCCTTAGATATGTAAAATATCTTAAATGAATAAAAAAATTATAAATGTAAAAAATAAATAGATTACATTTTAAATCATCAAATTAGTGTAACCATATAGAATTAACAGTTTATACAATGGAATGAATTAATAGCATGGTCACAATTGCATAATATAAATCATATATAAGCAAATTTTGTAAAGCAATGACTAAATAGTTAGAAGATTCAAATGTAGGAGAATCAAGTTGAGAACAAAAATAAAAACAATATAGTTTGACCTTTTAAATCATGTATTGTATCTACCAATATCAATATTTTCTTAATCTGCAAAATCTATTGAAATTAAACAAAATAAATGCAAATACTAAGAATATTCAAATTTTATATTTCAAAATAGACAATTAACAACTAATACAAAATCATTAAACAACCAACCAATTCGAAATTTTAGAAACTCATCCGTAGGAGTGAATCTATAATAAAAATGAAAAGAAATTTCTTTTTACTCTCCCATATCACATGCATCATTCCTATGCATTTTAAAAGAATAATGCTTTGAGTCCTAAAAAACTCCCCTAAATCCCCCTCCAAATAGCATTAAGTGTTGTACCTTATGGTATGGGTTCTGTCAGGGCACAACACTTTAATGCTATTTGGGGGAGGATTTAGGGGATTTTCTTGGGATTCATATCAATACTCATTCTAAAATAACATAAGCATTTCATCTGTTGTCTCCTTTAATTTTCACACATACTGACTATAAATGCTTATTCCATATCAATTGTTCTGAAAACCAACAAATACAAATATCCTGACTACATTGTATCTACTGTAATATATTGTAAACAGAATTTAGTAGATAAATCCTATACTAAATGTATATTATTTTGCAAACCAAAATTTTAGTAGTTTATAAGTAAATTATAGAAATTACAATAATAATTGACAACATTTACATGAAATTGTGAGGGCTAATTTATAGTTGTGACTTTGATTATGTCGATAAAAACTACAAATTAGTTTAGAAGTATCCCCTATATAAACAAACCAAGAAACTAATCTATACATTCACAATATACATATGAAATACATAAATAAACATCTTACGAAATGTCTAAAAGAAATCCCAATTTGTTTCTTGCTAGGGTTGTGTACATATATAAGGAAAATATCCACACCTACTTTAACATTAAAACATATCATAAATAACAAATGAAATAATAATGTATCAAAATACAATTGGACAATTGGTTTCCACTTCAATTCAAGTAATACCCTGAGCATAAGCAAGATCCATAGGAACTAACCCCAAAATCCAGACCACATGAATTTGATACAGGTCATCCATGACGGCTTCTAGAGATTTCGACATGTTAACTTATGTTTATGTTTCAAGGAAGTTAATGCTCGTACTGACATTCTTGCTGCTCACTCGATTTCAAAGTTGTTTATCTCTACAGTGTTTGTTCAGATTTCGTGTTTTTTGCTTCCTGCTTTTCGCCATGTTCTATGTAATATCGCGGTGGTACGTTTTGCAGTTTCAAACATTACTTGTAAGCTTTCCATAGTTTAATTTAATATTCATGCTTTTGTAAAAAAGAACTATTCATTACATAAGGAGGCAACATGATCACATATAATTCATTTATGGAGTTCATTACTTAACATTGTGATCATGAACATCTACACTTATAATGAATGATTCATCATAATAAAACAAAAACATTAGAATTTCAAAAATAATATTCAAGTTTCAACAAATCGAACAATATATTAATATGATGCCAGAAAAGAAAGATTTTAGATGAAACCCATTCAAATCGAGTAGACAAATTCAATATCTTAACCTACACCAACAAATCTAACAATGGATTAAGATGGTTTCTGGAAAAAAAAATTATATAAAACATATTTCAAATCAAGTGGAAAAATGCAATATCGTAATATCTGACCAGGTGCATCTCCGTATCCATTATAGCAAGCAGTAGAAAAATAATAGGTTTTAAGTGTATGGAATGATAAAAGGAATTTTAGAATAGGGGTGGGGAGAAACGGGTTCAGTATTATTAATGAAGAGAGAGAGAGAGAGAGAGAGAGAGAGAGAGAGAGAGAGAGAGAGAGAGAGAGAGAATTATTAGTCAGAGGAGACGTAGGGGTTATAAGCGAGGGAGAGGAAGAAGGAGAGAAACATGTGCTTTAAGAAGGGTTTGTATCCTTTTGAGATTAGTTTCTTTAACAGAAGATAGAAAACAAGTCAGAGGAGTGAATGAGAGTTAATTTTCCGTCATGTTTCAATTTAAAAAGTGCTACCTTTGTTTTCGTATTAAGTTTTAGACTAGCATGCCACCCGTGTGATGCACAGGAATCTTATGTAACCGTTCTTTAGTAACTTCTCTTTTGTAGTTCTTAAATGATAAATTGAAAATAAATCACATGAAATGGAATTCTAATTAATGATTTTTGAAATTCAAAGCTCATAGTCAATTATTAAACCCATGTGATAAACCTTCAAGATATCATGGTACACTATACTTACAAATCTTCATAAGTGAGACTATGAATGTTTTGTACTATAATACATTTCATCATTGATATGTAGTAAAAACGACATATCTTTCAAAAGCATTTGGTATAGGGGAAACACCTAATGTAGAGTACAAATAGATTCCAACTGAGAAAAATGGTCGTATAATGTTATTACCGCATTAAATTAAACCAAAAAGATTTTCTTGATATTGAACCACACAAAATCAATAAATCCAAGAAACTCAATTATTTATATTGATACTGATCAGAAAAATAAACTAAAATATAACTTCTTAAGTTTCCATTAGTCAATTGATTATGTCGTTCAAGAGTAATTGACATAAGAAACATAAAAAATAATTGAAAGTTAAGCAGTATATAAGCACTGCAACCTAGTAGATTTATGGAACTTGGTACAAATGATGGTAAAAAAATGGAAGGTATATGAGGGGATCGATGAGAAAGATATGAAATCCCATTTCAATATTTATTTTCAAGTCAATTTGAAATCTTCATTTTAATTCTATATGTAAGAACATTTTTTTCTAATATTGTTCAAAGCACATTTTTAGACCAGTTTGGAATTATCGTTACAAATCCTGACGCACCGTCAAGATGAAACGAACTCAAGCATCTCTAAGTTTGAAGACTTACCGACATCTTGTAAAGGTATAGAATAATATAGAGTTTAAATTAATTTACAGAATTAATTTTGGGATGTTTATTTTTTTACCAAAAACAAAAGGAGTTTTTTTTAAAAAAAAAAATTTAATTTTAAATCTTGTCCAAACGAGATGACATGCGTTTGAAGGTCGTTTAAAGGGTTTTTCAAATGAGGTTCAGATGAGGCTTTCTATCTAGGTTTTTTGGAGGTCGTTAGAAGCAAGATCATTTCTCCTTAGAACGAGATCCATATCCCATTAGAACGATGCAGTGATATCGTTCGAACGATGCCGCCACCTCGAATTTGTGAACGTCCTATAAATACCTATTTCATATTCAGATTGTTTAAGACTACTGCTAGATTCATTGTGGCATAACTTTCGCGAAAGTTCTTCACTTTTTGTGTTGCAAATAAATTTTTAATTCACAAAAAATATCCTTGAATATTTAGTTTTGTGAATTCGTTTAAACTCTAGAAAGTTTGTATCCTTTCATAGACCTTTTTGGAGAAGGCATCTCCATGGATGACTTGTGATACCTTAGGGGACTCACTACTAAAGATAAAGATCGAGGCTGAAGGAGGACTGCAGTCTTGCGATTCTTACGAGGATCATAGTTGTTCACTGTGAAGATTAGGGAATTATTCTTGTAGTGGTTATCAAGTAGTCTGTAAATCGATTGTCTTATAGATTTCTAAAGTGAATAAAGGTTTTACCTGAAAGGTGTTTTTTCCTGAAACCTTGTGTTTGTTGAATGCTTTGTTTGCTTTATCTTTTTTATCACATAGATGCATGTTTAGGATCAAAAGATGAAATTTGATTACGCAATCTCAAACTGGAATCCTTTCCAAGCATATTTCTTTCTGCATTTAATAAGTGGTATTAGAGAACTCATTATTTCGTCCCAACACTATCGCAAGTAGGGCTGAACATTGAAAGAAATTAATGGGGAAAAATAATTATCAGAATTTTCAAATAAACATATATGAAAGTGTTATTTGAGGAAAACTACATGTAATCTTCTTGTCGCATAGAATAGCGATCATTTATAAAGGAATAAACACAAAGTAATAGGCAAATGAGACTTAGAAAAATGTTGTAATGGTTAACAAATGAGAGTACAATGTCATAAATTTTTGTGGTACACACTTCAATCAAAAATTTTGTTGGTTAGCTGGAATAATATATTCAAGTTAGCAGTTAATCAGTGGCTAAGATTGGTACCCCACCAATCAATCAACGGACCTAAATTTAATTCTTCCTTGTTACCTTCTAACTCATTAATCAAAATCAATTTTTTATCTTGTCCGAGTTCATCCCTCCATCATTCTCCCTTTTGTTAAGATCATTGGCGAACTTGAATACAAACAAGTCATTAAAAGAAAATGTATATATCCCTACATTTTTTTGCGATGTTTACAGAAAACGTCGGCATAATCCTCTCATACCAATGTTTTCCCTAAAGCGTTGGAAAATTTCCAACATTTCAATAAAAAAAACGTTGGAAATTTTTCGGCCTTGTAAAGAAACGACGAAAAATTAAGGGATTCTGAGTTGTTTTTAAAAAAAAACGTCAGATTCCTTTTTTTTTAATTGTTACGAACTCCTCTAATATTTTTTCCTTCCCGCTACTTTCGTCTCGCTACTTTTTTTTCTATTTTTTGTTTTACCACTACTTTATTCCTTCCCACTACTCTATTCCTAATTGGTTTCGTCTTAATAGGTTTCTCTTCTTCTTATCAATCGGACTCTACCAATCAGACTCTCTTCTTCTTCTTCCTAATCGGACTATACTTGATTTTGTGAACTGATGGTATTTTTTTCATTTTTTCTACTGTTTCTGTTTTATCTACTGATTTGTTAGGGTATTGAGGTATTTTTAGTCTTAAAACCTGATTTAGTTTAGGGCATTTCATTCATGATTTATGTATGTTTATCTCTTTTTATTAGCAATAATTCCATCTAATCTTAAAAGTTCGCTGGTATTAAAAAAAATCAATAAACAGTTAGGGTAGTGTTCAAAGGTTTATCTCCCTTGTGTATTTTCGATCTAATTTAGGACTTGAAGAGTGGCTGATGGAATTTGTAAAGGGGTGGGGCAGAAATAGGGAATTTTTTTAAATTTGTATTAGGATAAATATACAATTACAAAAGAAAGTAGGGGAAAAATAGAAATAATTAAATTTATATCTAACCACTTGTATGAGGGAAAATATTTATGATTTAATGTTTAGGCTGCACAGTTTTTTTTATTTTTTATTTTTTATTTTTTTATGATTTAGTGTTGTTATGATTTAATGGTTTAGGTAAATATGGTTAGTTTATGTCTTAATCTTTATTTGTTATGATTTCGTTATTTTTAAGAATTTGCAACTTGTGGTGGAAGATTTCTGCATTGCACATTTCTTCTTCGATTGGATTCGAGCTACTGAGGTATTTTTATTATGTTTTACATTTTATTTAAACTTTTGTGTATTTTGACAACTATCAACTTTTCGATAAAAATTTCAATGTATGTTTATCTCTTTTTTAGTAATAAATTATTATTATATTCGATGTTGTTTTATTTGAGTTATAATTGTTTAAAAATACAAATTATCAATCAAATATTTGTAAAAATGTAAAAATAACCCTAAAAAAGTTTTTGGAGGGTACTCTCACCAAACCTCTTCAATGGTTTGTGCCCCACCAAAAATTAATTCCTGACTTTACCACATGCCCTCGGAGTTATATATGTTTTTCATTGATTATATATATATATATATATATTCTTTGATGTGCAAAATTTGACTATCTAAGCATGTGTATATTCGTTGATTTTATATATTTTTTCCTTTTGAACTTTTGTAATCTGTTGAATGTTCTCCATGTATTGGGAACCAAATAAATTTGAATTCCCTACTAGTTTAGATACAATTGAGAACTTGGATTGTGTTAAAGACCTTAAGAGGAGAAAATATTAACTTTATTTTTGTGTATGTTTTTCGGTCATAAATTTGCATGATACATAAAGCAAATGCGTATTAACAAAAGTGCATGTATAAAATTTTTTGTTTACCTATAATTATATGTTGTTGGGTAAGGAGCACTATAAAATTGTTAGCATGTTCCTCTTACAGACTAATTTTCTATTGTGGTAGGTTTTGTCACTCGTCACAACTAGTGGTAATATACTTAATACCTTCGATGTCCCTTTAAATTAGATAATTATTTTTTTGCAAGTTACCCACTAAGGTATTGTAAAATTTTTTAATTGGTTGTTCCCTATGAAGCACGGTCACTCTCTCAGAAGCCACGAGTTGCGTGTCGTGTCGAAACACGTATTATGTGCGCGCTCCGACACGCTGTGGACATACTGGAACATGTGATGTTGATTCTTCTTAATTTATGATTTTTAATGTTAAAGTGTATTTGAATTTGTTTTGTATGGTCCATTTTCTTAATTTCATGTTAAGAATGCTCTAATAATGTATTTTATGGAAAAAAAATATGTTTGATTTCATTAATATATATATATATATATATATATATATATATATATATATATATTCTAGTGTGTCGTATCCTAGTTTTTCGAAGAATCACGTGTCGCATGTCGAAACACGTATTACGAGTATGTGCTTTATAGGTTATTCCGTAAATAATTTACGTATGTTTGCACTTAAAATGTGTATGCATATTTGTGTGCAGATGCGTGTGTTTGTGTTTTGGAGTAGCAACGGGTTAGGCCACTGAGAATGGGTTAGGAGGGAAGGGCTAGTTACGGGTTACGTAAAATGGATGTACGAGGTTGTTTTGATAAATTGCATTTATTTTCATAATTTTTCAAACACGAGCTAGAGTTATTGTTCTTGGAAACAATCACATTTTATATATCTCATGAATAAACAAGTGTTTGGGTAGGAGTCCAATTCAATAGAAAGGTTTCCATTTTGGGTTGATGCAAAGATATATTCATTTAGGTTTATGTTATATGTTTTAACTTTTAGTCTAGTGTTGGGTCTTAAAACCTGGATTTTGTTTAGGATCTTAGACTTTTATTCAGTTATTGATGATCTTAGCATAATGATATTGTTTGTTTTGAATGTGATACAATGGGTTATGTATGTTGTATATATTGATATGATTCGAAGAAAATTTTGTCAAAGATTCTCTTATGTAATTTTATTTTAGTTTGTGCAAGAAAAAGTTTGATGCCTTTCTTTTAAATGCATAATAAAGCAATTCTTTATAAGAGCATTCACAATTACGTAATAAGCTTATTTGAGAGGAATTTAGAGATATTTGTTGCATATATAAGTTAGCTTTCAATATATATATATATATATATATATATATATATATATATATATATATATATATTATATACTTCTATATTTTACATTTAGACTAGTGTGATTAAGTATTTGGTTAATAATATATTTCCAACAACTTTATGCATACTTTAAAATCACTCAATGAATGTAACACATGACTTTATAATCAAGTTTGAAGTAATGATAATTCATTTTTCCCACACGTTTTCTCATTGCTAACTATTCGACTAATTTAACAACAATATTTTTGTATTTTTATTAGGTTGAATATATTGATGGATAAAAGTTGGATTAGTATAAGACATAAAGGTCATCATTTATATGAGAAAGGAGTAGAAGCCTTTGATAAGTTTGCCTCTGATAACAGACCGAATGCTGAAAAAATATTATGCCCGTGTAAGAAATGCCGCAATATGATATTTGTGAAGAAAGATGATGTGGTAGAACATATAATACTTAATCGTTTCTTAGAGAGTTATACATGTTGGACCTTTCACGGGGAATATTCCTTATTTTCAGCTCCCTCTTCAGAATTTGTTTTTCGTGACGAAATGAGGGAGATGATCCATGATGCCTTTAGAATTCCTCCCTTAGACCCACGAAAGTTTATGGATAGTGGTGTAGAGCAACAAGGGGTAGAGGGTACAGATACTGAAACCAAGGAATTATTTTATCTGATAAAATAATCGGAGCAAGATTTGTATCCAAATTACAAGAAGTATTCCACACTCTCATTTCTTGTTCGATTATTGCATATAAAGTGTTTAGGTGGGTGGAGTGACAAGACTTTTACAATTCTTCTTGAGTTATTAAAAGATGCATTCCCAGAGGGTGATACATGGCCAAAGTCTTTTTACGAAGCTCGAAAGTTGGTTGCAAACTTAGGTTTAGATTACAAGAAGATACACGCATGCCTTAATTATTGGATGTTGTACTGGAAAGAGATTGAAAATGAGAAAGAATGTCCAGAGTGTCATACCCCAAGATATAAACAAT
The DNA here is from genome assembly GCA_949130495.1 of Sambucus nigra. Classification (NCBI taxonomy): domain Eukaryota; kingdom Viridiplantae; phylum Streptophyta; class Magnoliopsida; order Dipsacales; family Adoxaceae; genus Sambucus; species Sambucus nigra. The sequence goes on from OX422223.1 coordinate 305,885,465, forward strand.
TAAAGGGTCAGTCAGATGCAGATGTTACTATAGATAGGAAAATTCCTGCGAATGTGGTAAGTTACTTCCCTTTAATACCAAGACTTCCAAGGATATTTATGTCATCAAAGACAACAACACAGATGATATGGCATGCCAAGGAGCGCATTGATGACGGAATTATCAGGCATCCAGCCGATTCTCTTGCTTGGAAAACATTTGATGAGATATATCCATATTTTGGTGGAAAACCACAGAATGTCAGGCTTGCTTTATCAAGTGACGACTTTAACCTATTTCCCCGCATGAGTATTGCCCATAGCACGTGGCCTGTAGTTTTGATGTTATTAAACATAGCCCTGTGGTTATTTATGAAACTACCATATATGATAATATCTATACTTTTTAATGGTACTAGAGGTCGTAGTAATGATATTAATGTTTGTTTATGCCTTTTGATTGAAGACTTGAAGGAATTGCGGGTTAGGATCGACACTTATGATGGATCCAAAAATTAGATGTTTAAATTGCGTACGTTGTTGCTATGGACCATTAGTGATTTTCCAGCATATGCAAATTTATCGGGATGGAGTACAATAGGTAAATTGGCATGTCCTTGTTGTCACAAATATACTCGCTCTCAGTGGTTATATAATGGAGGAAAGCATTGTTACATGGGTCATTGTCGATGGTTGCTGTAAGATCATAAATTTCGAAGGGATAAAATCTCTTTTGATGGTACAATTGAATTGGATACAAATCCTTCTCGACTATCTGGAGATGAATTGTGTTCCGAAGTAATGGACTTCGATAATAAGTTCGGGAAGGATCCACAGTTAGAACATAAAAGGAAAAGGGTTAATAATGAAAAGAGTAATACACTGTCATATAATTAGAAGAAACGAAGTATATTTTTTGAATTAGATTATTGGAAGGACAATTTGATATGCCATAATCTTAATGGTATGCATATTGAAAAGAATGTGTGTGATAATGTCCTCGGGACATTATTGAATATTGATGGGAAGGGAAAGGACAATTTGAATGCTCGTCTAGATTTAAAGAAAAGGGGTATTCGTAAGCCGTTGCATCCTTAAAGTAGTAAAATGACAAGTATTATTTCCCACCTTCATGTTTCACATTAGATAATAAAGGTAAAGATGTGGTATGTAAAGAGTTGAAGGAGGTGAAAGTTCCAGGTGGCTATGCTTTGAACATATCGCGACGTGTTAATCTTAAAGAGCGTACTATATCAGGACTCAAGAGTCACCACAACCATATCTTAATACAAGATATAATTCCTATTTATTTAAGAAATGTGTGGCCTAAGAATGTGGTAGAACCATTGATTGAATCAAGTAACTTTTTTAAGAGTATGTACTCTAAAGTGATGAATGTAAGTGATCGAGATCATGTTCAGTCTCGCATTGAGCTCAAATTATGCCATCTTGAGAGGATCTTTCCGCCTTCATTTTTTGATGTCATGGAGCATTTGGTTATCCATTTAGCGAAAGAGGCAAAGAGCGAAGGACCATCACAGTACCGATCAATGTACGCTATTGAAAGGTTTCTATTTTTGTAATATTAATTATTTTTTAATTTTAATGTGAGTGGTGTTCCATATATAATTTAATTTTCCTCTCAATAGACACTTGTTCACACTAAACAATTATGTAAAGACCCGGAGTCATCGAGAAGGTTCAATTGCACAAGTATATTAGGTAAAAGAATGCTTGAAATTTTTCTCCAGGTACTTGCATGATATTAAAACAAAGTTTAATCGACCTGTAAGGAATGACGATGGTACATCCAATTCCCTCGGGCAAATTGGTGGTTGCAAATTGGGTAAATCAGAGGGGTTTGCGCTTGATGACATTACATATGCACAAGAACATTGGTGTGTGCTCGTCAATATAGAAGAAATTTCTCCATTTCTAGAGTAAGTATCTTCTTGAATTAAGTTACCCCATATTTTAGCCACGTAAAATACAATCCAATGACACAGTTGATTAACAGGAGTTTTACTGCGGTGTCGCGTCACCGATGCCGGTCGTTTGTTATATTCGGTTCACAAAATTAATTGAAAAACTAAACTATGACTACACTCTTTTAATGGAGTATAGAAGACAGTCCGGGTATCGAATCCACAAAGACAAGATGCTAGAATTTATTTGTTTTATTACTTCTAAATAAAAGTGTAAAAGATATTTTTCTAACTAAAAAGAAATAAAAGATAAACTATGCATGAGTGTATTTAAACTAAATTAACAAAAAGAATAAAAACTATAGGTCGCATCGAATATCCCTCATCGAGTTAATTAGTATAAAATGGTTACATGGGTCGACGAGTTATTAAGATTGTGTCTCCTTTTGACAATTAATTAAATTAAGAGTTGTCACACCTCTAAATTCGTATAAAAGTATAATAAGATTTTGGCGCCAACAAATACCTCAAAAATTACGCACGCAGGGTCATAAGCGTGGATCATACATTATATACCCCGTCAAATCTCCAAGGCGTAATAACTAGGACAACACACTCGAAATAAACCCGTAAACTCCATCACCAAAGCAAAACAACACGTCAACCATAGGTGCATTCAATCCGACACAACCTACACTAAATTAATTAGAAAGCATGGTAAAAGCGCATATTTAAATAAAGAAGTAAATAAAGTAGTAAATCTACACTACAAAGCACACGGAAATAAAGCAAGAAATACAAACGATGGAACATGGATTAATGGAGAAGATGATGAGTTGTGTTCTAGATAACCTCGACGGATCAAACCCCTCTATACGAGCAAACCCTCGGAGGGAGAAAATGGCACACCCATGAAATCTCCAAACCCTAGCTCCCAAAAAAAAAACTAACCTAAGAATATAATTGATATGTTTTACAAACCAAAATTTGGCTTAAATAGTAAGTGGAAAAAGAAATAAAAGTAAAAGGAAAGAAAAGGAACGAATTGCCAAATATCTGGCAGGGTCAATCGATCGATCGAGTAGGGCCAAACCTTATGCCTTCTTCACAAGGTAAAATCTCAAACCGCGGTCTATCGGGGTCCCAAGGCCGGTCGAGCGGTACTCAGTTTCTTAGCCGTCTTGGTCAATGAAGATGGGGGGAAGGTGTGCAAACGAAAATGGCCATAACTCCACCATCCGGACTCCAAACGATGCACCATTTGTGAGCACGTGATTCCAACTCAATGAACTACACATCCGTGCAATTCCCCTTAGCTAGATATGAAATGTGAATTGACTAAAATGACCTTGAAGTAGCGTCCGGCGATGGAACTTCTCCGAAATGAAACCGATCCTCACTTTTAGCGTTCCAACGCCTACAAAGGTACAATTAACAGCTGCAAAGCATGTATATATCCAAATACGAGGTTGTCTAGTTAATGAGCATAAATATAGGCATTTAGGATCGTAAAAGTTTAAGAATGCATAAAGATATAGGGCAAAAATCTGTAATATTCGATACGAATCAATAGTTCAATGTAGGATTCACCGTGCATCAATTAGGAGTAATTCCCGTCTCAGACCACCTAATGTGGAACGCATTCACAACGAAACATTTCATTTATGTTTTAGAGATCATGTAAGTAATATACATATTAAAAGTAATAGTATGCATTTAATTATGGTATACATGCGTACATTGTTTAATGGTATCATTTATTTTGAATGAGTAGGTTCGTAAGTTGCTTAAGGCACCTAATATAGAGATCTCAAAATAAATTAGGATATTAGCTAGGGGTTTATTAAAAAAACTCAAAGAGATTCTCAGGGTATATTATAAATGGCGTTAGGTATCATACGAAGGCTTGTAAGAGGAAAAGAACGATGCAAAATAGTGGAGTCATGTTGAAGGAAATGACTGAAAGTTATGCAAGTGCAACAGATATAAATCTTGTATCTGGAGATGTTAATTTCTATGGGGGTTTAACAAACATCATTGAGTTGCATTATTCTAAAGCTTATAAATTTTTGTTGTTCAAATGTGATTAGGTTGACCAAAGTAGAGGTCTCATCGAGTGAGATGATTTTAGTTTTACTCTTGTAAACTTCAACCATTTGTTATATATAAAGAAGAAAATAACGGATGAACCTTTCATCTTAGAATCTCAAGAAGATCAAGTTTTTTATGTCCGAGACCCAATGGAGAAAGATTGGCATATTGTTGTGAAGACAAAGCCTAGAGACATTTTTTATATTCTTGGACAACAATGTGCAACCAAAGACATGATGTCGGATCTAATAGAGTTGTGGTGTGAGCAAAATTTAGATAATAAGACATTCACACAAGATGACGAGGCTAGTTGGGTAAGACAAGGTGTTGCCAAAACTATTACTGACGAGGGAACACAAGGAGAGTCACATGAGGATGATGAGTCTAGTATGTAGGTTGATTCGAATACAACTGGGAGATTTAAAGGGGCATATTTGATTACACACTTATTTTTCTCTTGAATTTTATTATGTTCCTGTTTTGGTATAAGATTCGATTGGAACAATATTAACTATTATCTTTGACTTCTATTGTCATGTGATTTTTCTTCAATTGCATGTTTAGTATCTTTAACTGTACTCGACATATTTGAATGTCAGACATAGAGCAAATAAACTTAATATGAATTGTAATTGATGAGATTTGGCTTATAGCACCTGATGTTTTGGTGTTCGATGTGTATATGCAGTGTGAGAACTTATTGAAGAATGAAAATACCAAGTTTCAAGAAGTTTTGCAAAGAGAAAGTTGTGCATCTGCAGTCCTTGAAGGGTACTATTTTGTTATCTTTTAATCAAACTTGCTTTGGTATTAACCAAGAACCACTTATTTAACCTTAGATGATTTTTTTGGGGGATCTTCTAATACCATAAATCTTCATAAAGTAATCCCATAAAATGTATAAATATGATTTGTGATTTTTCATTCATATTTTCACTTTATAAATTAAGAATATGATTAAAAAGTTGCATAGTCCATAATCAGTTAGTGACTTACTCTAATGGTGGATTTCTGCTCCCATTCGGCATTATCGTCAAAATATTCAAGTTCGGTGTGATTTTACAGGATCATTAGTTTTTTCAAGTTCTTTCAACACTTGTTATTCCTTGGCAGAATTGAAATTACACATGGAAGTGTACTCTAAAGATTCCTACTTCCATCTGTTTCTCAAACCTCAAACTCCTATAACTTTTTGGTGTTGCGATTTTGAATGAGGATTGATTTGGATCAACTCAAATGAACTCAATTTTAGTTTCTCTGTCCTTGAGATGTGTTTAAGATGTGTCCATATGCTGAAGGTAAAGGTTATCAATAGTGATGCTCCCAAGCTCAACAAATTCAAAATGTCACCTGATCAATATATACAACTACTCAGTATATACAACCTCTCAATTAAAAAAAGCAACGAAATATTCGAAAATAAAGTTAATAAATGAATTTTACCTGATTGTGTTTTTCCAGTTTGGATGTTGTTGGTGTTGTATGAATACATGAGCCTACTTTCTCCTTCATTATGTCATGACTCTCATAAGATAATTTTGATTGTTTCTTTTTCATTTTTGCACATTTTTTTGCCCACAAACCTTTCATTACATTTGCAAAGTAAAAACCAAACAAACTGTTAATAACCAAAGTGAACAAAATGATATATAAAATAAACAAAGTATCCTTGACTTGTATCATATGTGATGAGATTTCCTTGAGTATTGTTGAGTCTAAAAGCATGGTCGTGCCCAAGAGTGTCAGTTGGGCGGAGAAGATTAATACGGGTAAAGAGGACCAAGTTGACTTAATTACATAATCTTCGTTAAAAATACTGGAATCAAAATTTTTATACAGTGGTGTAGAAATTGTCTTTGGAGATTGATGTAAATAACGTTAATAATAACTATGAATGTGATATGAAATATCTGTTTTGTTACAACATTCTCTCTCCTTTTGAAACAATTAATAATAACTCACCACGACATTTTACTATAATACCCCGTATTTTTATGGCTTTTAATTATGAGGATAATTAAATTGAATTACTTTTAATTATGGGATTTATTAATTTAATTTGTAATAATTAATTGGAAATTTATTTCGGATTTAAAGGCTAGCGAGACGAGAGTTAGTATTTGGTTATTAATATGTTGTTGTATATTACTGAGTGATATGGTAATATGTGAACATCGAATTTATTAAAAATGTCGTGAGTTGAAAATACAGCAGTTTCGATAATTTAGTTGGGACGCGCGTGTCAGTCGTGTCAAGACCCAATTTAATGGATTTAAATGTATTTTATTTTTATGTCAACCATATGAGCTTTTTGAGTGTGCCAACGTGTCCGGAAGGGTCGAGATAGTCAGAAAACACTAGCCGGGAGTTTAGTTTGGGTCCCGGTGCATTTTTAGGCCAAACCGGCAACCCGGAAGGGTATTTTGGTAATTTTAAAAATTAAGGAATCAAGACCCACGTTTTTTAGTGTTGATTTATTTATTTTTGGTTAGGCCATTAGGGCCATGATCAGCTAAAAACATAGAGGGGAGTTACGTGAGTTAGAGGAGAGGTTACAAAGAGTCCCCAAACCAAAACCACCACCCACCACAACCAATTTGGACGGAATTGTGACCGGAATGGAGAGAGGACCAGCCCTTAAACAACAACAATGGATCAGAACATCAGATTTACAGGCAAGTGGTTTATCTTGCAAAGATCCAAAGCATATATTTTACATTTTTTTATATAATTAGAGATTTCTCATAAATAATGAAAATTAAATGGATTTGAATGGTTTAAATCATAATTTGGGTAGGACTTGCATGTAGGGTTATGTTTGAAATGATAACAACTACGAACTTATGATTAATGAGTACGGAATTTTGAAATTTGAAGGGATTATGGGATGTTCTTGAAGAAATAGGAAAAACTAGGTTTTATATGATTTTTGGGTAATTTGATCCATGAAAGTGATGTTTTATGTTGATTTGATGAATCTAAAACGTGGGAAAAGAAGTAAACATGTTAGTAGGATGATTAGTGTATTCATTTGAGAGTTTTGGACGTTAGAATGATGATTAATAAGAGTAAAAAGATGCAAACCCGTAACTGTTAAGGATTTCTGGCTGATGCATGCTTGATCGATCGATCGACTCAAGAATGTCGATCGATCGAAGGTTCGACCGATCGACCCCTTTTAATCGACCGATCGACCCCTGCTGTATTTTGGCAATTGTTTCTCTTTAAGGTTTAACGATTATCCTAAAGCCGATGTTGGTTATTAAGGAGATTAATATGATATTTTGGGACTTAATTAAAGTCAGTAGGGTCTTAGTTATTATCGGAGAAGGTTATAACTTATGGGATTTATTGATATTGCTTACGAGGGTCTACCGAGTGAGATATGGTTAGAAAATGTTCGAATTGGAACTATATTGAGATTTGAGGATGATGTAAGATTAAGGGCAGGAACGGAGGGACTTTAAGTGCTGAGATAACATTTAAAATTAATAAGAAATCTAGTAACCTTTTGGGATAGGTTAAAATACTCATACTGATACGACGAGAGAGTTAACAAACGGAAAATATATTATGAAATGCTCGGGGTACATTTTCTACGTATGAGGCTAACTAGATGAAATGTGTGAACATATATATTGATATATGATTACTTAGGTTGTGTGAATGCCTAGTGTATGGATTTCTTATGTGTATGACATACCTACCATACTTGTTATCATGGGAAGTTAGTTTGATTATGGAAAAGGACCCTATTATCCTTGTGTGCCTTCGGGGGGGGGGGGGATTTAGACTGGTACCTTAAGGACATAGTACTTTGAATGACTTATTTGTGAGTTGATAAGCCTACTGACCATGGGAGCGTAGGTATGTGCGTGACCCATGGGTATGTGAACTATGTTCGCCTCCAATATGTGTGATTTGTATTTCAACGGTTGCTGAGTGATTTCGGAACACGTGATCCTTACGTACGTGATGTACATGGATTTGATAGCAGAGTATGCGTGCACCGCAGCTTAGACTAGGGGTGCCATATATGTATTTATGTATTAGAGTGATATACTTATGTACTTGTGACTGGTTCATTATTACTTAGTAGATGTGAATAACTAAGATATTTGAATGGGTTAAGAATGAGAAACTAATTGACAATTGAGATAAGTAATTTAATGAATGTGAACATGGGTTAATAATATGGCTAATTTGGGGGTTACATGTAGATACTCTATGTTATAATGCGAAGGCAGGAGTGGTACAAACTAGTTAGATAGTGGCATAACTAGGATGGGTTAAAGGCATACGTTAGGTGTGCACAGTAGTTGAGAGGTGAGAAACTCATGTGAGAGTATGCAATTAACGTGTTTATAATATGTGATGTTAAATTATAATTTAATTCACTTGCTAAACTTTTAAACTGTTTCACATCGGGCTCTGACCCATTTTCCTCCAAATCTATTTTTGTTATGTAAAAACATTTTAGGTGCCCAACCACAGGGATGCCACGCATAGGAGTTACTTTCAGATGACGCGCTGTAGCTACTGTGGAAGTTACAGGATCTTGGTAGTAGACGCTCTCATTTTATTCTTTATTCCTTCAGAGTACATTGTATCAGTTAGGGCATGCCGCCCATTCTTAGTTACAGGTTTTCGTTGCAGACTTTAGTTATTTCTGTTTTTTTTATTTATTATTTATTCAGACTCTTGTATTGGGACATTATTTACTCTGGCATCCTTACTATTTGAGTTTTTACTCCAGACTTATTTGATTTCATTTCATTGAGCATGTATATGAGATTTGTTATGCGATTGTTGGTTTATTAAATAAACTCTTATTTAATTGTTGGCTTAATTAATAAAATTTGACATCTCTCTTTTTAAATATTAGGTGGCTAGTAATTCATTAAATGATTTTCGACAGTGATGCTAAGACTGAACCAACCTGATATTCTTCTTTAATTTAATAAAGGATTAGCTACCCGGTATTTAATTAGACGGGGTGTTACACGTGGTATCAGAGCCTCAGGTTCTAGTGTCCTTTAGGATCTGTGCGGCTTATTATGCTTCTAAGCGTAGCTTTCTTTGATATAGAACCCTATGCTTAGGATTGTTGATTCCTTTGGTGAGATTTCGTTCTCCTGCTATGATATATATGATAGTGAATCTTATTTACAATCGGGTGTGTTCATGCTCTAAACAATGTAGTACGTCAAGCGAAGACAGTTGAGCGAACAGCAGGAGGTAAGGATTAGTTGAGGTTATTAAATTGATTAAAGGGATGACCGTATTTGAAGTCACCCATATTATGGCACGGAAGTCCTGGATGGTACAGACGGCTAAGGCATGACTTGTGACTTCCAGGAACAACTATAGTAGAAGTTGGGGTCAAATTTGACTCACCCAACAAGGTTGGAATGGGAGAGAAAGAGTTAGGTGAAACATTGAATAGAACCAACAGTGGAAATACTCGAAATGTAGAAATGGCAGGTGCTAGTCAAACGAATTTAATACATTCAAAGGCTTGGAAATATGTCGGGGTATGGCAAATCGTGGGTGAAAATTTGGGGAAATTTTTTTCCTTAGCTCGTAAGAGAGGAGTTTCAATGGTGAGAGTCAACCACCACACTTGGAAGTGGAATGTTTTGTCAAGAGAAGGCGTATACGTATGGTTTAACCATAAGTTCCTTAATCAGATGTTCAGGGTGAATGATGAATGTGATCCTGAACTCACACAAGTGGGTCGGACAGTGGTCACTTTGTGAGGAGAAATTTAATTATGTAGCGAACCTTACACCGGGTGCACTAAGTGAAATGGAGAAGAGGATATTAGAGGGACAATTTACATACAAGAAGAATTGTTAGCTCTTTTGGGAAATTTTGCTTGGACGGTCAAGGAAGATGGTAATAATGTCGTGTAGTGTTAATTTTGTGGTAAACGTTTCCTTGGGTGGGGAGATGCAAGAATCGAGGACTTTATATAAAGTAAGACTGGGGAAAATGGTGTTGGTGAACCACCACAATGGGATGACGCAACGGAGAACCAGTTAAAATGATTCGGATAGTTGATTTATTACCAAGCGATGGTGATTTCAGTAAGAGATATGGAAATTAGTAGCGTGTTCCTTAGGGCCGTCAAAGCTAAGGGAACAACGGAGGTAGTCATCAGAGTCGAGACTACCAACATCCGAGCGAAGGACCACCTTAACATGGTCAGTGGGACCAAAGATAAGTGGAGTATGAGTAAAGGCATTTTGTGGGGAGTGAAACCAGTAAGTTATAAATGTTTTTCGATGGAAGTGTAGGGATAAAGGTATCGTGTCTGACAAGGGAAATAATTATTGAAAATATTCGGTTTGGTATGGATAGGCGTGTTAAGTCCGGGAACCATTTGAGCAGCAGGACGATTGTCAGGATAGAAGTAGGAGTTATATCCTCAGATGATGTTGCATGTTGTTTGTGATATGAACGAGTTGCTAAAATTGTTATTATTGATATATTTTTGCTTGAGAGTCGAGTTTAGTGAGTATCGTCAATTTTATTTATTTATGTGAACATTATTCCCTGATAGTGTGGGGTTATATTTATTTTCATCCGCGAAGGATGAATGAGTATATTGATAGTAGTATATACTTTATTAAAATTACTCGTTTTAGTGTTGTGTTATACGAGTATGATATTATCCTAATTGTGATTTTATATATGGTTGTATCGATAGTGTGTTGGTATTGTAAGCTTATCGGGGTTACTACCTTGGGGTAGAATATTTCGTTCTTGCGAGGCCCCATCTGTGAGAGGGTCGGAATCGCAATTGTACTTTGGTATATATATATATATATATATATATATATGTTGTGATTTTAAAAAGGTATAATGTCTCGGATATTTAACCCCAGTATGCGTAGGATTTCAAATTATTATGAGTCGTATATAATTGGTTTACTAGTCAGCAAAGAGTTAGCTGGTTGTTATAATTAACGCTAGGGAGGCCGTAATGAGAAAAGTGCATTTTTATATAACCCATTAGAGATTTGGGAGTTTATACTCATAGTTGTGTGTCTGGGTATGGGAAATTGAAAATCTCGATTTTATTCGCATGTTGTATATGAAATGTGATTTCCATCACGGTTACGAGAAAGTGTCTTTCGGAAGGAGTTTCTTATTTAAGTGTCATTGCGGAAGGAGATGTAACTTTGTTGTTAAGAGACGGGAATATAGGGGTACATATTATGGACTGAGGGCTTAACGGATCCCGATGATCGACAATGTTAGGTAGTAGTGTATCGGGGTGGTTCCTTGTTTGGATTTCTCTTTGCGAGACACCCCACGCATGAAACTTAGCGTAAGGTGGGTAGTAAGGAGATGTGTAGCCATTTGTTCATGATCTAGATGCCTCGATCGTTACAGAAGCAAGTAATTATAACTAGAAGTTAATAAGGGGTAAATTTACGATATAAGGCAAGAAGAGCCAGTTGTTAGAAAAGAAGTACTGATAATTTTTGTTTTTGTTCGGGTTGAAGGACGCATTGAGGTTAAGGAGTATTTAGGATTTCAAATTACGAAGAATTGAGAACACCCAAGTGGTATAGCAACGTTGTAAATGCAGCGGCAATAAAGAGTTTGGGATACGTATGAAGCATATATAGTGTTTAAAATCGTAGGATTGGGGTTATAAGGGGTGTAGACATCTTGATTTGCTAATTTGTAATTCAAAGGAAAAGGGGACATAGGTGGGTGAGATTATTACTTATGGGATTAAACGTTGTAAGAAAAGGTGTAAATTAATATCATGTATAATCAGTGTAGCACGTCCGAATTTGGTGAAAAAGGCAGTCGAAAGCCATTTAATAAGAGGGTATATCTTGAGAAGGAAAATAGTTAACCATTATGGACATTTTGAAGTAGAATTCCAACCAATCGAATATTGAGGGTGACTCAAGAGTAAATAGAATGAGGACGTCCATAAGTAGCACTGGAAAAATTATGGGTTGGGCTTAATTTGGGTAGGTCAAATATGGGTTGGGCTAAATGTGGTTTGGGCCAAATGTGGGTTGGATTAAATGTGGGCCGGGCCAAATATGGGCGGACCAAATATGGGTTGGGCCAACCCATTATTTTTCTACTAAATTAAGTATTACAATTCGAGGTATATATAAAAAAACTCATATTTTACTCATAACTTTTTAAAATGAGTATTATATTTGATTTGTATCTTTTAAAATTGAGCTCCATATTTGATTTTTTGCTTTCAAATATGGGCCCCATATTTAACTCATAGCTTTGAAATATGGACCCCATATTTAACTCATAGCTTTTAAACATGGGCCCCGTATTTAGATGCTTGGGCTAATATGGGTTGTTATATTATTTGGGCCACATTTTGCCACTACTATCCATAAGGTATAAAGGGTCCAGAGGTACACAAGTGGTGAAATGTGTGAAGGTCGAAACTTATAGATAAGAAACGAGTTCCTTCGAATGTGTGGGACAGGTTATCCAGAAGGAGAGAAATTGTTATATACTTGGGGGATTTACACTATTATATAGTCATCATGCCGGTACGTGGTACTACGTGGTATTATTTAGAACTGGGATGAGATCCCCGAAATCCACCTTCAACGTGGGGTAGCAAGATTTAGTGAAATTAACGCTTCATTCTGAGGGTTGTATCACCTATAGCCCGAGGTGTAGGCGCAAGGTGATTGACTACTGGTGGATTGTATGAAAGAATTTTTGGATTCATTGCAATCTTTTCGTTTCCAAATCGGGAATAACCAGTAAGTAAAGTATATTGTAGTAATGGGGAGAAGATATTACCTAATGGTAGGGCTGGGGGAAAGCACCCATATCTATTTTATAGTGGACAAGGTGCTTACAATTGTTTTGTGTAACACCACCCGACCGTATTAGTTTTTCCTTGTGTAAAGGTCACAACGCTGGGAACAGAGATTCAAAGAGTGGGAAAGAGTAGTCAGATGTGTTATTGATTTCTTCCAGAATGGGTGTTTCATGTTTTGATAAACGCGGGAGTTAATGCGTAGTGAGGTCCGGACTCACAATAATATTAAGATAATGCCTCCAATGATGTATAAGGTATTTTTATTCGAATGATGTTTAGTAAGAGCACAACGTGAGGTGTATTTATTGAGGTGTAATATAATAAAGTATCAAGACTGTTAAACAAGCTTGTTGTGAAGCGAGGGCTTTAGTGATTGGGCCTTTCTTTAATTTTTGTTTCGAATACTAGAGGATACCTAATTGTTCCAGGTATGCCCTTTTTCCGAATTTCAGGACGAAATTCCGTTTTAAGGGGGGAAGTATGTAATACCCTTTATTTTTATAGCTTTTAATTATGAGGATAATTAAATTGAATTACTTTTAATTATGTGATTTATTAATTTAATTTGTAATAATTAATTGGAAAATTTATTTCGGATATAAAGGCTAGCGAGACGAGAGTTAGTATTTGGTTATTAATATGTTGTTGTATATTACTGAGTGATATGGTAATATGTGATCATCGAATTTATTAAAAATGTCGCGAGTTGAAAATACGACAGTTTCGGTAATTTAGTTGGGAAGCGCGTGTCAGTCGTGTCAAGACCCAATTTAATGGATTTAAATGTATTTTATTTTTATGTCAACCCTATGAGCTTTTTTAGTGCGTCAACGTGTCCAGAAGGGTCGAGATAGTCAGAAAACACTAGCCGGGAGTTTAGTTTGGATCCCGGGGCATTTTTAGGCCAAACCGGCAACCCGGAAGGGTATTTTGGTAATTTTAAAAATTAAGGAATTAAGACCCACGATTTTTAGTGTTGATTTATTTATTTTTGGTTAGGCCATTAGGGCCATGATCAGCCAAAAACATAGAGGGGAGTTACGTGAGTTAGAGGAGAGGTTACAAAGAGTCCCCAAACCAAAACCACCACCCACCACCACCAATTTGGATGGAATTGTGACCGGAATGGAGAGAGGACTAGCCTTTAAACAATAACAACGGATCAGAACATCAGATTTACAGGCAAGTGGTTTATCTTGCAAAGATCCGAAGCATATATTTTACATGTTTTTATAGAATTGGAGATTTTAATGAAAATTAAATGGACTTGAATGGTTTAAATCATAATTTGGGTAGGACTTGCATGTAGGGTTATGTTTGAAATGATAACAACTACGAACTTATGATTAATGAGTAGAGAATTTCAAAATTTGAAGGGATTATGGGATGTTCTTGAAGAAATAGGAAAAGGTAGGTTTTATATAGTTTTTGGGTAATTTGATCCATGAAAGTGATGTTATATGTTGATTTGATGAATCTAAAACGTGGGAAAAGAAGTAAACATGTTTGTAGGATGATTAGTGTATTCATTTGAGAGTTTTGGACGTTAGAATGATGATTAAGGAGAGTAAAAAGATGTAAACCCGTAACTGTTAAGGATTTCTGGGTTGATGCCTGCTTGATCGATCGATCGACTCAAGAATGTCGATCGATCGAATCAACCCCTTTTTATCGATCGATCGACCCCTGTTGTATTTTGGCAATTGTTTCTCTTTAAGGTTTAACGATTATCCTAAAGCCGATGTTGGTTATTAGGGAGATTAATATGATATTTTGGGACTTAATTAAAGTCAGTGGGGTCTTAGTTATTATCGGAGAAGGTTATAACTTATGGGATTTATTGATATTACTTACGAGGGTCTATCGAGTGAGATATGGTTAGAAAATGTTCGAATTGGAACTATATTGAGATTTGAGGATGATTTAAGATTAAGGGCAGGAACGGAGTGACTTTAAGTGTTGAGATAACATTTAAAATTAATAAGAAATGTAGTAACCTTTTGGGATAGGTTAAAATACTCATATTGATACGACGAGAGAGTTACCAAACGGAAAATATATTATGAAATGCTTGGGGTACATTTGCTACGTATGAGGCTAACTATATGAAATGTGTGAACATCTATATTGATATATAATTACTTAGGTTGTGTGAATGCCTAGTGTATGGATTTCTTATGTGTATGGCATACCTACCATACTTGCTATCACGGGAGGTTAGTTTGATTATAGAAAAAGACCCTCTTATACTTGTGTGCCTTCAGGCGGGATTTAGACTCGTACCTTAAGGACATAGTACTTTGAATGACTTATTTGTGAGTTGATAAGCCAGATGACCATGGGAGAGTAGGTATGTGCGTGACCCATGGGTATGTAAACTATGTTCGCCTCCAATATGTGTGATTTGTATTTCAATGGTTCCTGAGTGATTCGAAACATGTGATCCTTACGTACGTGATGTACATGGATTTGATAGCAGAGTATGCGTGCACCGCAGCTTAGCCTAGGGGTGCCATATATGTATTTATGCATTAGAGTGATATACTTATGTACTTATGACTGGTTCATTGTTAGTTAGTAGATGTGAATAACTAAGATATTTGTATGGGTTAAAAATGAGAAATTAATTGACAGTTGAGATTAGTAATTTAATGAATGTGAACATGGGTTAATAATATGGTTTATTTGGGGGTTACGTGTAGATACTCCATGTTAGAATGCGAAGGCAGGAGTGGTACAAACTAGTTAGATAGTGGCATAACTAGGATGGGTTAAAGGCATACATTAGGCATGCACAGTAGTTGAGAGGTAAGAAACTCATGTGAGAGTACACAATTAACGTGTTTATAATATATGATGTTAAATTGTAATTTAAATCACTTGATAAACTTTTAAACTGTTTTCACATTGGGCTCTGACCCATTTTCCTCCAAATCTATTTTTGTTTTGTAAAAATATTTTAGATGCCCAGCCACTGGGATGCCACGCATAGGAGTTACTTTCAGAGGACGCGCTGTAGCTGCTGTGGAAGTTATAGGATCTTGGTAGTAGACGCTCTCATTTTATTCTTGATTCCTTCAGAGTACATTGTATCAGTTAGGGCATGTCGCCCATTCTTAGTTAGAGGTTGTCGTTGCAGACTTTAGTTATTTCAGTTTTTTATTTATTTATTATTTATTCAGACTCTTGTATTGGGACATTATTTACTCTGACATCTTTATTATTGGAGTGTTTACTCCAGACTTATTTGATTTCATTTCGTTGAGCATGTATATGAGATTTGCTATGCGATCGTTGGTTTATTAAATAAACTCTTGTTTAATTGCTGGCTTAATTAATAAAATTTGACATCTCTCTTTTTAAATATTAGGTGGCTAGTAATTCATTAAATGATTTTCGACAGTGATGATAAGACTGAACCAACTTGATATTCTGCTTTGATTTAATAAAGGAGTAGCTACCCGGTATTTAATTAGACGGGGTGTTACATTTACCTGAGGGAAGCCTCGTCATTATACATAGGATAATATTACTCTGAAAAAGCACCCTTCTTTAGTGTAGGAGCATATATTCATAAACATTGAGTATCGTTAATTTCGCATATAAGCAACTTTTTTATCATTTTGTCTTTACGAAATATTTTTCCTAAAATATTTTTAGGAAATGAGACATGTTTTAAATCATTAGCACAAAGGAGGGAAACTTTGTTACTAAATTCGAATATGCCGAATGTACGACTGTTCAGCATATGTTGAATAGCAGCTTCACCGATGTAATATTCTAAGAAATTATATTTTCAAACACCCAAATTTGTGACATCAGTAGTTTATAAAACCTTCAAAGCCCACTCTTTATCAGCAACACATACAACTATAAAGTGTGTGCTCGAAATAAACAAAACATAACCTGTAAAGAACCTGTACATGAATAATTTTATTTGAGCACAATAACGTCATCATATTCTAAGAATGGACATGTTACTAAAGATAAAAATGAAGAACCTATGCGTTTGAAATAAGCAAAATCGATCATGTGAGAAATACATACATGAATAATTGGATTTTAGTATTTCAACCATTTGGATTGATGTATCTCAAACAACAAAAAATCAGTCCATAAGAAGGGTGGGTAAGAACTGAATCAATGATTGAAGTAGTGGAAAATATGGAGAATTGGATGATAAAACTCCTCAGTTACCTAGGGTGAGAAATGAATAGACGACTCGGTTGGGCTGGATGAGTTCAATTAGGGCCAATGGAACTAAAATGTACAAAATCCATTTCTTTGAGATTAATTCAGCTTCAATTCTTTATTTGGAGGAATATAAGATGGTTTGGGGGGAGGGCATACCTTCAAAAGTTCAATATCCTTGAAGACAGATAAATTTAATGTTTTTGATTGGTGAAACCTGCATTACTGAAAAAGAAAGGCTAAATGGCCTCATTAATATATGTGCCTGTGTTATTGGACATATGAGCCGATGAAGAAATGATCATATGAGCATTAATCAGTACATGTGTTTGTAATGCTCATATGATCAGTTCTTGTGTTAATATATGTACCTGTGTTACCAACACATGTACAAATTTTCTAATTTTCATATTTGACTTGAGCCAATGAGCATGTGAATAATTGATCGTATAGGTCATTAATATATGTACCTGTGTTGTTGTCAATGCTTGTGATTGAGTTCCCATTGTATCTCCATAATATGTGAAGTCCCATCGATAGATACAAGTCATAGCAGTGTGACCTAATTTTCCAGAGATTTGGCAAATAGTAGTTATATAGGAACTCAATGATAACCAGATTCAAAATCATACTAAAAGCTATAACAACACCATTGTTCAGCCCTATAAACATTTGTTCCAAGAACTGAGAGGTTTATTACCCTCTGATTGTAATATCGAGCGGCTTTCTACCATGTTGAGTCCATTTGTATGGTTGATTCTTCCCTGTTTTCTTCAATGACGTACATGGCTACTTTCATTAAGTTGTTTTTTTATTTGCATTTGAAACTGTTATCTCTAATATTGGGCAACTCTAGCTCAATTAGTTTGAATGCCTAGTCGTCGCAATGGAGCATCGATGAACTATACTAATGCCCATGACATCGTCGAATGAAGTTATAATTAGTGTCTTTAATGTATTATGCTATCATACCTAATGACGGCGGAAATGGAGCTATTGAAATCCATGACGCCATGTAATTTCTTTTGTAGGTTCCCCGTGATGCCAATATTGATGCTCTTGCATCGTTGAGACAATATCCATCAAAGGTTCAATGTCAATAGCGAAAACCACCACCAATGCAAGCAGCACCACAAATTATATCAAGGTTCAACTTCAGAACTATTGTGAGGTTAGAACATTTGTACATTTTTTCAATTCATGAATGTCATCAATATGAACCGTATTGTTTTTGAGTAGCTAACATTTTTAATTTAAATATTTTTATTTCTTTTTCCTAAACTCGGCTCTCTATTTTTTTTTTAATTTGAATGTCTCAATAAAAATGTATATAATTTGTCAAGAAAAATTAAAGGACGGTTAGATTTCAACCCCTAATATATAATTAATATATATGCACCACATTTCACTATAGTATATAAACCTATAGTGAGGAATAAGAGAAAGGTCTTTGGTAATCAATGAAATAATTTGATGAGGATCATTCCATCACCACTTCACATCATCATGAATAATACCCATGTTGATAAGATATCAGCCACTGAATTTTCTTTTCTATAGATATCTGAGCATACAAAATCCATTTAAGAGTAAGGCTGCAATCGAGCCAAGTCAAACTTCACCATGTTCATATTCGGTTCATTTAATATAATCAAATTTAGTTTTCTTGTTTTAGCTTTGAACAAGTGGGGTATAGTTGAAATTTAGATTGTATACTTTCCCTTTTGATTGAATACTGTAAGTATTGGGTCCACCTATTAAATTCCATGACTACAAAAATTTGGCATGTCACATTCGAAGTTGTACCCATACAGAGGTCTTGCCTTTTCAATTGTTGATTTTTCATCTCATTTGGTTGTCCAATGAAGATATTCACCCTATTTTTATTATCTTCTTTGTTTTCTCTCCCAAGATTGGGAGGAACCTAATAACTGTGGTGGATAGGTACTTGTGGTCATGGAAGTCTAGTAAATACCCTTCTAGAGGTGATTCTATATTTAGGCTTTTTCCCCTAGGTCCACAATTATTCTTGATGAAGAATTCGATTGAGCAGTTTCGGTCTTGCCCATGGAATGGCCTAAGGTTTAGTGATTTGTTCAATCCTCATATGACATGTTATCAATATCCATTCGCATATCTCGATGCTGATCGAAGAAGTTAAGGCTACCAAGAAACCGATTTGACTCGAGAGCAAGTAATTCTTACAGGCAAAAAGAAAAGTTTGTAAGTAACGATAAATTTTAGAAAATCAAGAAGTACCGAAAGATGGTCTACCTCATATGTTAGTTCTTTATCTTGTTCAATCCTCTCAAGTGCCAATAGTACCTGCACAATAAACAATAACACTAAACACCCCTTGTAACCATAAAAGACATTAAAAGAAAGTTGCATTAGTGTGTCTCCCACTATACAACAATATGAAACTATATATACCTTTGCAATACCTTCCACGTTATGTATGCGCGAGCCATCATGATTCGCTAAGAAGGAAATGCTTAGTCCCGCAAAACTACTGGGCATCAAACTGGATAAACCATCACTGCTATCATCAGAACGACTAACAACTTGATCGACTTGAGGAACCTTCTCCAGAAAATTGATGTAAGTAAGTAGACATGTTTTCATATATGGATAGTTCAGTTTGATGCATTTTTGCGATCACACCTGTAGGTGGCAACTTATTATCGTTTACCCGACCCACTCCAGTGCTAAAATTTATTGATCTCCGATTTTTAACCATGTTCATATTGATTCATTTAATATAATCCTTGTTCTAATTCGGCTTGAGCTCGAATCGTGCTTAAATTATTGTGTTCGTGTTCTGCTCGTTAGAATGTGGCAGTGTTCGAGCTTAGATTATTTCGGTTCGATTACTTACATGATCAAAGTTCGTGTTTGTTTATGTTTGAGTTCGTTATCGATTACATTTATTGATAACCCATGTACTCCTTTGCATCGTCTAATTTCTAAGCTGCATAAGACAAAAATACAACCATTTACCATTATTAATTAATAAAAATGCAAATAAAAATGAGCTTATCAATGGTGGGTACAACATTAGTTAATAAAAAAACAGTTATATAATGTTTATATAATTGTTTATATAATAGTTATATAAAATTTATATAACTATTTATAAAAACGTTTATATAACAGTTATATAAACTTTATATAATTGTTATATAAAGGTTATATAACCCGTTTATATAAACAATTATATCATGTTCATATAAACAGCTATATAACTTTATATAAAAACAATGGTTAGTGAAAAAACTAGTTATAAGGCCGAGACATGAGGGGTGAGAGGTTAGAGCTTTAATCGAGCACGAGCACAATCACGAACAAGCTCGGCTCGTTTAATAAACGAACATAAAATGGCGTTCGAGTTCGGCTTGTTTATATTTTACATTTGTAAATAAAAGAGATAAATTTTAGTTTCATGTTAAAAAAAATTTCTTACATTGTGGCTTAGAGTAGAAAATATACAACGTGCGACTCACGAATCTGACTCAGTTTGCGCGACTCACTGACGTGTCATGTCTTCATCGGTTCGTTTTTGTGATTCGCATGGAGTCCATTGAGTATCACTTAAAAAAACGAACCAATGCAGACACTCCACATCAATGAGTGGCACAAAATGAGTTGGATTCGTAAGTCGGCGTAAAATTACTTTAGAGAAAATTATTTAATCTAAAATGTTCTACCGCATCGAATTGAAACTGAAAAGTTTGACTTATATGATCTACATAGTCCTACATTATTTGGATTATTGGAAGTTTCACCTCAATAATTTACTTTGGTCCCCCTACTTTTTTATTGGTACAACTTTGTCCCTTAAAATTGTCAAATACTTATACAAGTAATCAAAAATGTTATGATGCGTAGTTTTCCAAATCAACTTAAAAAAATGTCATACCCAATGCCTTAATAGGGTCTGTAAGAGGTAGATGTAGGCAAACCTTATCCCCATTACTTATTCAACTTTAATGAATGGGAATTTTAGCGTTACACTAATTTTTATTCATTGTAAGGATAATTTACTAGTTTTTAATTTTAATCGTCGATGGATTTACATTTTTAAAAAATTGAATATTCTAGTGTGACACTCCATCTTAAGTTGGATGATTTAATAATAAAAAACTTATTCCTTAATTGCTTTAATTACTCACATAAATTGAAACATAATTACTCTTATCTTTATCTTAGAATCGCATTGAGGCTAAGAGGATAAAAAATAACAAGTAGGAAAAAGATCCACGTGCAATGTAAGTACACCTTTCATTCTTTTAATATCCCCTTTTACCAATTTTCATTTTAACATTTCATTCACCTTTTTTTTGCAGATTTTGAATTTGGTCCCGCTTGCTCGTGGTGGTGTATTTTGATTAATTATAAGAAACTTTTGTTAATTTTTGGATGATAATGTAGAGTCTCTTTTTGTTTTGTTGGGATAATTTGGATGTGTGGTAGACATTGTTTTGGATTGAAAATGCATTCTTATTTTGGAAGATAAATTATATAAATACGCAATGCTTGGTTGATTCTATATTTATTGAGACACGTTGATATTAATGATGCTTTCTTGAATATAATAGATTTTTGGTAATGATGTTTCACTTCATTAGAAGTTACTTTTGATTTTGTATTGTTCAATAATAGTTAAAGATGATCAAAGTGGCTTATGATGAAACCCGACATTTATGCATAATTGTCGTAATTATTGCTCCTGTATAAAAAATGTTGGCATATATTTCAGCGACATTTTTTGCTTGTGTCGTAACAAAGCGTTGTATTCCTCAAAATGTCGTTTAATCTACCCAAGGGAAGAGATTTGAGGACGTTTAAAAAACGTCCGGAAATTAATTATCGACGTTTTACAAAAACGTCGGGTATTTCCCATTTGGAGATACCACGACGCTTTCCAAAAACGTCAAATTTCTTTTCAGCGACGTTTTTTTATGATTTACCGACATTTTAAAAACGTTGTCGTAATTAAAATTTCTTATAGTGAGTTGTCACCTATTTTTTGTAACTTCCATTCCATTAAGCGATCACCATGTCACCATCATCATCTTACTATCCAGTTCCAAAACTCTGTCATCTATTCTAAAAAAAATTATGCGAAAATGTCATATAAAACTTCCATAATCAATTTTTTGTTGTTGCATTTATGAAATGATATTGGGTATCATTTAGTCACTCTATTTAGTGTCTGTGTGTGTATGTGGTTGTGTGTGTGGAAATCGGATGTGATACCAATTTGAGATTTCGCAATATTTCAACAGAGTTAACTTATTTAATTAGATGTCACTATAAAAAAAATCCACTTTTATTAAACCCTAAACATGCATCTATGTGATTGAAAGCATCAAATCCTATAAGCATGCAACCACACAATTTCAAGAAATATCCCTGTTGGGCAAAACCTTTTATTTCACTAATAAAATGTAAATCGCAACTTATAAATTTACAAGTTAAATACTACAATGAATTCTCGTAGGAACCCATAAGGACCACAACCTTCAAATCAGCAACGACTCCCTCGAGAATCATAAGAACCTTAGTTCCTCCTTTAGTAGTGAATACCCTCAAGTATCCCCAAGATCAGCAGTAGAGACAACACTCCACAAGACAAACTTCTTTTCGGAAGTGTTTGGGTTCTAAAGATGAATCACAAAAGTAATTGGGATTGTTTTGTGTGAATAAAAAAAAATCTTAAAACTGAAAACTATTTTTCAGTTGTTGTGCAGTTTGCGTAAAATGAAAGTCTTAATCAAAAAGCTTCATGAAACTTGTTTTTATAGGCAAACAAAAATTTGAAGTGACAGATACTCACTAGAACGAGATCTTCAGGTCATTTGAATGGCATTTAGATGTCGTTAGATGTTTCTTCTAGTGACCACTTCAAATGACCCTTAAAAAACAAAACCATATGCTCTCGTTTAATCCTATAAGATCATAGGCATCAAACGACCTATATGAAGAGATGTTAATGTTGTTTGAATGACATAGCCATTTTATTTGAACGAATTAGTCATTTCGTGTGAATGACAAAAATGAATTTTTAAAGCTCACCTACAGGTAACTCAAAAAAACATTTTAGGTTTGAAAAACACCTCATTTTGAAATAAAAAAAATTTAGAAAAGTATCCCAATACTTAGTAAATAATCTAAGTAACACACAAAAAAAAATCTATACCAAAATATACCTGATGTCGCATAGATGTTAAAGATGCTCGATATTCGGATCCGTCTTATTGAACTTGTGAACATTAATTCCTTGACGGTTGGAACATGATACGCTATACGCTACGTAAACTAGGAATTATGGACAAGATGGAAAATATGTCCTTATAAATCTCCCCTTATAATTATTTCGGTACAACATGAAAACATCTGAATTATTAACAAATGTCATATACAAATTTAATACCCTCCCATTAACCCAAAGTGGAAAGATACTAAATGTGTAAGTCTTCAAAAATCTTCAACTTTGAAATCTTCAAATCTCCTTACTTTCTCTTACTCTTCTTTTTGTGTAGTTTCCAAATGATCATCAAAGTCCTACACACATTAGGCAAAGAAAATACCTTCGTGATGTATCGAGTTTGAAATGAGATAAAAATTCAAATCAATATTCAAATAAAGTCAAATCAACCAAGTCAAAATTCTCTCCCATAATCCATAATTTAAACCCTCACTCCCCCATAATCCATAATTCAAATCTTTTTATTTGTCCGAAATAACTACGGAAACGAAAAAACAATAATAAACCGAAGTGGGTCACAACAATCATATATCTCATAAGCTCATGCAAGGATAAACTCAAAAGGTTCCACAAAATATTTTTTATTTTTCAAAATTTTCAAGCAAAAATAATTTACAAAAATAATACACTATGAATTCATACTAAGATAACCAAATCGTGGAAACGAAATGAATTGGTGTGAAAAACTTCAATAGGAAAATCAACTCAAACAATTATAACATATGTGCACGATGAATTTTGGACACTCCTAAAGAATGAGCTCAAAATCATCCTTAGGTGTAAAAATATTGAATTCAAATGATATCGACTCAATCTAATCAACAAATCAAAGTCTAAAATGATTTAAACACCAATAACGTCTAAAACTATGTAATGCTTTTTCAAGACTTCGTCTGGACATGCAAACCCGTTGATTTCCAACCAAACTCCCTCAAAAGATAAACATGATCTTCTTTTATATTTTTTTCTTTTGAAGGATCAATCAAACTAAACTATTTGGCCCCTTTTTGTCATATTTTCTGTTTATTGCCTTAATTTTTTCTCGGGCTCTTTATAAACGGTGGCTTTCATGACAAG
The DNA here is from genome assembly GCA_949130495.1 of Sambucus nigra. NCBI lineage: Eukaryota > Viridiplantae > Streptophyta > Magnoliopsida > Dipsacales > Adoxaceae > Sambucus > Sambucus nigra. Next base: position 305,909,831 of record OX422223.1, read on the forward strand.
TTCACTTGCCTTTCGTAGTCCATTCCTATTTTTACTCATTATTTTTTCAATAATAAAAAAACTCTCACGGGCAACGGTTCTTACATGCACTACTTTCATTAACTCATTTTATTACATTTGGTTCATTTTAAGATAGAATTGAGACGAATACACTTTGACCAACATGTGATAGACAAGTACAAAAATCAAATAAGTTCGTGTGCATTAAATAAAATCATGAGTCAAACATGTAGGAAGTAATCACAAATCTCTTCTTAATGACTCCAAACATTATAAAGCACATGGATGAAATGATTTTGCATCTCAAAACACTATCAAAGAGTCACATGGATAATGGAATGATATTGTGACTTAGTCATCCTAAATGTGAAACAACCTCATGGTCACTTGCTAAGGTGAATTAGGTTATAAAAACTCTTTTACTCTTTGATATAAAATCTATCAAAGTTTATAAATTAAAACACTCATGCACACTAGTAGGAAAAAAGTGGTGATGCTAGAAATAAAAATACCTTTTAAGAATGAGATAAGGAAAAGTGGAAAGTGACACAATATTTGTTCTCGAGGAAACCACCATAATTAAAAATCACGTGTCCTTAGTCCCAGTACAACTCACACACCCAAGTCTACTATTATCAATTATTAGTTACAGATTACAGTCCACCAGTTTAAAATGATTTAAACTAAGCAAATACAAGCCGTACACCTAGCCTAGTCTAAATACAACCCAACTTGACTCACAATCAGTCAACCCAATATTACATAGGTAATAGTGACTATAACACACGCACATTACACCCTCAACACCCGAGAATCCGTGTAGATGTACACAAACACACAAGAAATATAATAACATGAGATTGAATTAATCGGTAATAAAAGAATGATTAAATATTAACTCACAAGACACAAGCAAGGTCTTCCTTAATAATTAATATTCAAGTGAAGATTAATCTTAAAACAAATCACTTGGCGCAAATGAGGACAAATAAAATAGGAAATAAAATTCCAACAATTATGTCACGCAACTGAAATAAAAAGTAAGCTAACACTGGATAGAATATGAATAAATAAAACAGGTGTTATGTCACAAATATTGAGTCCAATTAAAATGAGCAAAAGATAAAGTGTGTAGCACTTAGTTCATATAAATTAGGACTGGTTAAAGAAAATAAAAGAATAAAAGGAAATCATTTTAAAGCTCACACACTTATTAAGTCCAACTAAATAGAAATGAACACACAAAGAAAAATGTTCAGTTTCGAGGATGTAAACAGTTAGGAGCAAAAATCAGATTATCCTTTATCCCAAATAATTAATTTTAAATTAGATTTAAAATAAAAAATATATTTTAATAAAAAATTGTCTGACACAAAGAAAAAACTTAAGTTTCAATTTTGAAAGTTAAGTCCAAATAAACAAGTAAATATACACACTGAGATGGGTGTAAAAAAATTCTCAACAATAAACATCCAACAAAAGGTCCAATAAATTTCAGGACAAAGATTTAGTCCGAAAATAAATCGACTGGACATATATAAAATAATATGTTTAAAAAAATCAGATCTAAGATTTTAAAGAGAACATTGTTCTCAACAAAAATCCAATTAAACAGAGATATAAATATCCAGATTTAACAGTCAATAAAAACAGATCCAAAATAGTCAGCAATATATATACCTACTGATCTAAACAATAAATACCACAACCTATGTTGAGTGATCAAAGACCCAAACAATACAACAAAGGTTTTGATTTAAAAAAAAATTGATTGATCTAAACAAGGATAAATCAGCAAACGAATTTAGTTTAGAAAAGAAAGTAAAAAAAAACTCAGATTTGTTTTTGAACAAGAAACATATTAATAAAAAACTATAACAGAATAGGTCTAAATCTCAAAACAAAATGTGTACCTATAAGTCAATATGTATTTAATATATATATATATATATATATATATATATATATATATATATATATATATATATATATATATATATATATATATATAAAGATGGTAAAAGTAAGTGTTACCTCAAAAAATTCTTCAAAACAAAACTGAAATGGACACATCGGGAAAAACTCTACCGAAAAAGCATGCCACCGACAAGCACACCACCTCAGGCTGGAAACCCCCAAATTGTAGAATCGTGTTCGAACCCGAACCAAGAAAAACAATCAGCACCAAGATCCCTGTAATACCCCGTAATTTTAATGACTTCTAAAATGGGTTATATTTTAAATTAATGGATTAATTGAATTTTATTATAAATTAATTCATTTGGGTTTTATCCAAATTGTGAATATTAAAATGGATGATTCTGAATATTACTTAAATATATTTAGGTAATATATGAATGTGATGTTATTGATATGGATGTGTGATATTAATTCAGTAATTTGAATTTTTAGTCGGACGCGGTATGGGACGTGTCGGGACTACTTTAGTAAATTAAAAAGGAAACCTTTTCTTACATCAATCTTATAGTCATTTTGAGTGCGTCGTTACATCCGGAAATGTTGAAGTAGTCAGAATAGTCTATTTGGATGTTGGTTTTGGGTCTCGAGTCATTTGGAAATGAAAAGACAACCCAAAAGGGCATTTTGGTCATTTTTACAAGGGGATGAATAATGATTTCAGATTTTGTCTTATTATAAATATTTGGAGATTAGTTGAATGTGGGTTCATTCTTCTCTTCTACACAATACTGAGAGGTCACCTTGTGAGAGAGAGTGAAAGGTTGCTTGGGAAGAGAGAAGCTTGCTTGGAAAGGAGGAGAACCAAAGGACCATAGGTAACCACCATCAACCACCACCGGAAGTGACCGAAGAAGGGGAGAACTACCTGTGATATAACACCTCAAAGGATCAGACCTTAATTAGAGGCAAGTATTTGATTATTGCAATCTAAGTTTGTATATTGTCCATGTTAGGATAATTATAAAAAGATGAGATTTTTCATGTTTGAAAGACAAAGATGGACTTGTTAATGAATTTCTGGAAATATGGAAATATATAGGAATCAAACTCATGTTGTAGGTAGATAGTAATCCATGAAATAATCATAAATCTGTTGAAGAAATTTTGAGAATCAATGGTGTGTTCTTAAAGATATCATGTATATAATTTTTTGGAAAACTCGGATAAACATATGCTTTTAATCCAAACTCTTGATGATCCTGGGATGTTTAGAACATTAGAAATCATTCACATATGTTGCTATATCATGTAGTAAGGATTATAAGGAATTTGGGTAGTTAATATGAAGGTTTAAATGACCAAAAGTGATGAAACTCGTAGTAGAAGAAATGCAGAAAACTGGGTTGTTATCTGGGCGATCGATCGATCGACCCCCTGCCTTCGATCGATCGACCTCCCCGAAATCCTTGAAGTTGTTTATTTTTAAAGCTTGTTCGTATCCCAAAACTTTTGTAAATATTTGGTGATTATTAATTGGATATAATGGGACTTAGATAAGATCAGTAAGCCCTAGATAAGAATCGAATTAATGTGATTGGGATTTAATTGATTAGAATTATGTTAATTAAATTGAAAGAAATTTTGGTTTCTAGATTCCTGTATTGAATTTCGATTTGTATGCATGTGGATTAAGGATAGGTCCAGTAAGGGAATCTTAATAAATTACCTGGGCATCTTTAATTTTACAAGAGGTTTCAATCCTAAGTGAAAGAAGATGTGTTTATAAGAGATTAGAAACAATCAGTTATAACCCTTATTAAAGGAGAGTTTAACTCGTAGTAATTCGGGAGATAAGATGATATGGACCAATAAGATATTAGTGATTTCTTACTGAATATATATTGAGGAAAAACCTATTTAAACCTTGAGTAATGAGTGAGACTCGTGAATCATTAAATTAAGGAAGTAAAGTCATAATGTTTTAATGTGTAGGATTTAAGAGATATAATGCTACATATGGGATCTATATTAGGGTAGTGTGATTACCTTGTTGATATTATATGTATATAGGTATATGAAAATTCCTATTTGATTGATTGATGATTTATATGTATGACATACCTAGCTTACTTGCTATCGATGGGAGGTTTGCGCGTGAAGGCAGTCATATCCTGATGAATCCATGGGATTTTGATTTGTCGCTCGAGAACATAGGTCTATGAAAGACTTATCGGGGAGTTGATAAGTTCGCTTACTATGGGAACGTAGGTATGTGCGTGACCTATGGATACGAGAACTATGTTCGCCTCTAATTTTTGTGTTGTTCTTTGTGGTTCGAGGAATCCTTACCTAACCTTTAGTCCCCTATTCGGTGACCAGCGATACTGGGACATGATAGGAGAGTAATGCATGCACCACAACTCTGTCTCATGGTGCCGTATTATATATGTATATATATAATGAATTAAATGAATGTATATATAGTGGTTAGATTAATCTACTTTGTGATAATTGTAGATAACGATGAATAGAGAAAGAGAATTGAATTAAGTTAATGAATGTTTATTCTTCTAGATTTGAAAAGCTTAATTCATATTAATGAGAAACAATTCATGTTAATGGGAAAATCATATAAATGATTATATTGCGTATGGTATGGGATATACGGGGTTATAATATGGGATGGAAGCATATTATGGAAACTAGTTAGGAGGAACCATTAACTACGAGGTTCATAGGAAACGTTAAGTGTGCACTCTAGATGAGAGGTGAGAATATCAAGTGAGAGTTTTGATACTAACATGTACATAATAAATGCTTTATTGCACTTGTTAAATACTTGCTGTTTTCAAAATCATTTTCACATCGGGCTCTGACTCGTTTCCTTGCATATTCTCTTTTCTATTGTACCTTCTATATCAGGTGTCCAACTGCAGGGACGCCAACTGTAGAGGATTATGATGAGCTATGGAGCTATGGAGTATTGCTCAGACGCCTACCTTCATTTGATTCACATTATGTAGTGTTATTTTATTTAGGGCATGTCGCCCAAAGGAATTCAGTTATCTCTTCTATCTGAGTCAAATACTCTTGTATTCGTGTCATTTTAATACATTTATCTATTGTTGGGATTACTGTATTGGATAATTATGTGGGACTATTTATTCTAATTACTTTTAAATTCTTTTGTGTTATCTGTTCGGTTATTAGTGTTGTAGAATAATATGTATTGTGTTATTCGTAAACTAAAAATGGATTTTGTTGAATTAAAATTTGGAAAGTTTTTAACACCAGTTTAATTGCGTATTGGGTGACTTGTAAATGTTTTCGACAGTGATGCTGAGAATGAGCCAACTGTATATTCTATTTTAATTTGGTATGGGACTGGCCACCCAGTATTTAATTAGGCGGGGTGTTACAATCCCAACAAAGATCTGAAAAACCATAAGCTTCTTCTCAAACCAAACTCTCAAACATATACACCACTTAAATCTGTGATGTTTAAAAGATGTAAAAGAAATGGGCTAAACTCTCAAAGATTATTCAAGAACTCGTGGGTTTGTAGAGAGAGAAAGGAGAGAAAAAATGTTGGCAGCTTATGGGAGAAAAAGTTTGAAGACAAAACTCTATAGTGACCTTAAACAATGGCAAGGTCTGTAAATAATTACAGAGGCTAAACAGGGGCAAAACTGTAAAACTTGAGTAGACAAGTAGGGCTGAGATTACACGCAAGGAAGACTTTGAGACCACCAAACACAGAACTCCAAATAGGCAGCACGCAATCCAAACGGTCACCACACAATTCCAAAACGACACTCTTGTTTTAATTTTTGACAAGGATTGTTTATATTAAACAATACGATGTGTTTAACCTTTTAACATTTTGTCAAAATAAAATTTCAGAGAATAAAAATAAATACCAAAAAAAATATTTATAAATTCTGAAGGAAAAAAAACTACAAATTTTATTTAACTCAAAAATACATTCTGAACATTAAAAAAATATTTATATATTAAGTCAAATAAGATAGAAGACTTACAATATAAAATAAAATTTTAATTTTGAAAAAATATTAAACCACATTGATCAGAATATATAAAAAATATTTAAATTAAAAATATACACAAAAAATATGTTAATAAAAAATAATTTATATATTAAATCAATATAGGAAGATATGATTTAAGAAATATAAAAAATAAAATTTAATAATAAAAAAATGCAAGAGCAATGCTGGAGCATAAAAAAAATTGTTTGTCTCAAAATTGAGCCAACACAAGAAGAATGAGATTTTCAAAATATCCATCCATAAACGGTGTAAAACAAACTACAAAAATTTTGTTTTTTTCAAAAAAATTATCAAACATAAAATCTTTTTGGCTTTTTCAATTTTTTTCTCAAAAAATAGAAAATCTTTTTGGATTTTTTCAAAAAATATATCAAAATGGAAAAAGTAAATACAATGGTTGTACATACCAGCAATTGGCATAAAGATATGAACATGAAAGTTATCCTATGCTAGCAAACAAGTCTAAACCTCAATCATTAGGTCCGTAGGAGTTTTTTAATGGTGGTGACATCCTAAGAAAAATATCCATCAGATCATATGAATCTCGACCAAATAGTCAACTTGGTCTCGAAAATGCTCAAAATCTTTCATGTGATGTATGGAAGCATGCGGAGTAACATGTCTGGGAGTGCATGTGGAAAAACATGTAGTAGCATAACGAGGTAAAAACCTTTTAGACCCACTACCCAACTCAAAGCAAAATTCCCTAAGGTTTCCTCTATTCTCACAATGGGAGTAAACATAAACGGGCCTAAAAACACCTTTCTCAAAACGTTTAGGACGCACTCTTCTATGGAGAAACGAACGCCTAGGTGGGTTAGGTTGAGAGCAATATGGATCTATAAAAAACTCAGGAACCGTCTCTGTTGCAACATGAGAAGTGGACACACCGTCATAACCTATTCCTAGTCTCTCATTACCCAAAGAGTAACCGAGGAGAATCTTTTCAACATTCTTAGATGTGTCCTCTATAATGACCTTGAACTCCCGGGAACGTTAGAGAATACTCTCGATTTGGTATACACGGGCTTTAAGTTTCTCACGAGTCTTTAATGAAAATTGAAGATATCTCGTATGACTAGCCACAGTGTTGGTCAATTCACTTTTTTCCAGGCCTAAGATGATCAACTAATCACATAAAGAAACTCTCACCTTCTTGGGTTGACTCGTCGACACCTCATACACCCTCAAAACTTCTATCTCTCTCTCTAAATCTAACACCTTAAGACCTAACTCTTTATTCAATTTTTTGGTTTTTAATAGCTGAGCTTAAAAATCTCTAAATGCCTTTTGGAGATCCCCTTCTCCCTCACTTACAGTATCATCCTCACACTCACTATCCCCTGAATGGCTTGAAACATCATCGAGGCTCTCAGGTTTACAACTGTCCTCATCGTCATGGGATAAACTAGATGTGCTCACGTGACTGTCCATGAAAGCAACACACTTTTCATGTGGTGATTCATACTCAAAATCATCCAACTCGATGTCACTATCGCTAAGAGTGGTTGCTTTATCAATTTCTTACCCTGTGTCTTTAGCATAGTGGGACACTCAAATGCCTTGTGTCCATTTCCCATGCACTCATAACATCTCACCCCTTCCTCTTTCTCACTGTTATTCTTGACCTCATATTTCTTTTTGTTTTTCTCAAAAATCTTTTTATTGGAAGAATTTTCTTTGGAAAATTTGAGAAACTTTTTAAAAAATTTAGCAAATAAGGCTAAGTTATCTAAATCAACCTCACCTTCAGAATCAGGCTCACAAACTCTTTTTTTTTTCTTTTTCTCAACTTGAGTCTTTAAAGCATCCCTCTATCCTTAGGCTTAATGGTTTTAGAAAAGATGTCAATCTCATAAGTTTGAAGGTCTCTTACGAGTTTTTCTAACCTTAGAGAGTCTAAAACCCCTAAAGAGTTAAGCACGGTGACCTTTAGAGTAAATCGGGATGAGAGTGACCTCAAAATCTTTTTTACAACTCTCGGATCAGCAATCTCATCACCTAAATTAAAACTCGTTTTAATAATGTCCGACAACCTAGTATAGAACTCATCAAAACACTCAGACAACCTAGTATAAAACTCGGGTTAACAATTTTGACAACTTAACCATGTTGGTACCCTCATATGTCAACTAGAGGATATCCCATGCCTCTTTTGACGTGGTGCACGTCATAATACATCAGAATTTGTCGTGGGTGATGGCTCCAGAAATAGCACTAAGGCCTTGGGAGTTGTAGGTACTCCACTTAAACTAATCATTAGTCCAATCAGACATGGGTTTGGGATTAATGACATTATTAATGGTGATAGTGGGAGGAGTCCACCCTCTTTCACATGCAAGACAAACTCTTTCATCAATAGCTTTTAAACAAGATCTCATGCAGGCTTTCCAATAGGCATAATTTGTGTCATCAAAGACGGGCATCCGATTATGTAAGTTATCCATAAAAAAATTGCAATTTTTCGAAAATCAAATTTTCAAAACGATTGATATCACAAAAACAATTTTGTAGAAAAAGGATCTCACGACATTTTGGTGAAACCTGCTCTGATACCAATTTGTGAAAGTGGATGTGATACCAATTTGAGATTTTGCAATATTTCAATAGAGTTAACTTATTTAATTAGATGTCACTCTCAAACAAATTCCAATTTTTTTAAACCCTAAACATGGATCTATGTGATTGAAAGCATTAAATCATATAAGCATGGAACCACACAATTTCTGGATAAATTCCCGCAGGGCAAAACCTTTATTTCACTAATAAAATGTAAATCGCAACTTACAAACTCACAAGTGAAATACTACTGTAAATTCTCGCAAGAACCCACAAGGACCACAACCTTCAGATCAGTAATGACTCCCTCGAGAATCACAAGAACCGCAGTTCCTGCTTCAGTAGTGAATACCCTCGAGTATCCCCAAGATCAGCAGTAGAGACAATACTCCACAAGAAAAAATTTGTTACAGAAGTGTTTGGTTTCCAAAGATGATTCACAAAAGTAATTGGGATTGTTTTGTGTGAATCAAAAATAAATTTTACCCTAAAAAGTGAAGACTATTTTGTAGTTGTTCTGCACTTTGCGTAAAATGTCTTAATAAAAAAGATTCACGAAATAGGTTTATATAAGCAAATAAAGATTTGAGGTCGTTTGAATGACATTGAGATGTTGTTATGAACGACCACTTCAAATGACCCTTAATAAACAAAACAGTACACTCTTGTTTGATCCATATGACATCCTGAGCATCAAATGACCTATCTAATGAGATGTTAATGTCATTTGAATGACATAGCCATGTCGTTTGAACGATAAAAATGAATTTTTAAAGCTCGCCTATAGGTATCTGAGAAAACATTTTAAGTTTGTAAAATGCCTCATTTTGAAATAAAATATTTTAGAAAGTATCCCAATACTTAGTAAATAATCTAAGTAACACAAAACAAAATCTATACCAAAGTATACCTCACGTCGTGTAGATGACGAAGATGCTCGATATTCAGATCCGTCTTCTTGAACTTGTGAACATGAATTCCTTGATGGTTGGAAAAGGATACGCCATACAAGATGTAAACTAAGAATTAAGGACATGATGGAAAATATGTCCTTATAGTGTGTATATGTATATTTGTTTTGTATTAGTGTTAAAGTTGTTTCCACCCATTAGTGTAAGGGTCCTTGTATTTCACTTAAACATAATGTTTTCTTAGTAAATTTCGTACAATGAGGCTAAAATCATCTAAACTGCTTATATTTTCTCAAATATCAATTTTCTAACTGAAACACAACTAACTAACCAAACCATACATATACAACCAAAAATCAGAGTAACATAAGATGGTGTTGCACTCATTAAGGCAACTCATATGTCACCAGCAGATAAGCATGCGATACGTACTACTTGTGCGTAGGTTTATGATCGATAACAAATACTTAGACATGAGTGTTCAATCTTGTTATATCTGAGCAATAATTAAATCCCAATTCCCAATTCCTCAAATGACTTGCAAATCACTTAACACCCATAAACAAAGCAATAATAATTTAGTTGTTCTACTGAGTTTACTTCATTAAATTAAACAGAAACCCACTTTCAAAAACCCTCAAAAGGAATAAACAAATAAAAGGGTTTTCATGATTCTCAATATTTTTCTTATCCATCAAAATACCTCGCGGAACTGGGTCGCGTCAGAGTCACTCTCCCACAAAATCTTCCAACGCTAAGGTTCCATCTCGTCAGATACGGGGAAGTACCTTAATAGAGTTACCTTATTGATCGAAGCTACAACCGACCCAAATTTAAAGACAGTGATGTCGATTAGCGGGATGGGTCAAAAGAACTCGATGGTGCCATTTTTGCCCGGTAATTCTGGCTTTTCGGACGATGTTTGGGGTTTTGAGTCAGGTTAGAGGAGGGAGCTTCTTGTTTATTTCCTTTCAACCAAGAAAGGATATCCATTGCCAATGATGATAATGATGCATTATAAGAGATAGATAGATAGGGGAAAATACAGTTCATATGAAATGTAGATTTAAAATCTTATCACAAAATAAACACATAACAAATCGAGAAAAAATAATAATTAATTTTCAAAGTCTCGAACTCCAAACCCATAAGATATAAAGTAAGTGATTGAAAAAATAGTGGGGTTAGTAAAAAAACATGAGATAGGGATACATAGTCTTTAAAACCTCAAATTAGGTCTTGGATTAACATTCAAATTGCTACCTATAGCAGTTTGAGCATTTGCTTAACAATATGAAAACTATCAAGTTAGAGACTAACTTATAAAAATAAACAGAATTAGTAAAATTTAAAAACTTGATTCACATTAAAATGAAATTGAGAAGAAATATAATTATAGATGCTCTCTCAAAACTTAATTGTTTTCATAAAAATGGGAGAGTATATGTACCTTATTTTTACCATTGTAGAATATATTGGAACCAAGGAAATGGGATCGATGAGTTGCTAGGTTTAAAGTATTGAGCAAGGTGTTCGGTTGATGATATTATTAAAATAAAAAAATCAACTTCTATTCTCCGTATGTATATGGAGAATAAAAGACTACTTATAGGTGTAAATTTGAGAAATAGATGGAATATATGTAAATTTGAGAAGTATGGCGGCGGACGGTCAGTTTATAGGCTGAGAGAGATAGGGACACTCATGGGATTTACCGAAGGAAGAGATATAGTTGGAAGATGAAGAGGAAGGGGTTCGGATGGAGAGAGAGATAGAGAGAGAGAGAGAGAGAGGGGGGGAATAAAGAGAAGATAGAGTAGACAAAGACGAGTGATAGGGGTTTAATTAATGGGTAATCCATGTTGATAGCTTAAACTTCAAGATGAGAAATAAGGGCGGTGGATGGTCAGTTTATAGGATGTGAGAGATATAGTGTTGTGCGGAAGTGTTTCAACAAATGATATTGACTGTAACCCCAAATAATAATATGGCACACTCACAATAAAAGTATAATGAGTAGAAAGACACACACACAAGGGAAACAAAATATTTAAGTGGTTCACCAATTTGGCTACGTCCACTGACACTCAGATCAATTCACTATTGCAAACGAGTTACAAAAGAGACTCTCACAAATACACTCCAAATGAAAAATACAATGTGTATTTTTCTATACAAATATGTATACTCAAAACTCCAAATGAGCTCTTTCACACTCTATAATTCTTCTTAGTTTCTATGTTTTGGTGTGTCTTCCTTCATGATGGATATCTCCTTATATAGCAACCATGGAGGAGACATAATGATGGAGCAAAATAATACTTTAAAGAGGAAATGGGGCAGCTGGAAAACACCACTGAAAGTGGCTAAAAAAGTCATCGAAAGCTGCTACCCACTTTGCTTTTAGACACTTTGCTACTTCCCACTTTTCAGATTCAACAATCTCCACCTTTGGTAAATATGACAAATTTTTCCAATAAGAATCTGACCGCTTTAACAAGCATCGAAATACCAACAATTTCCACCTTGGCGAGATATCCAAAAAATTAACCCCATACTGTCCAAATAAGTGAACTATTTGAGATGCCACTAAATGCGCTCAAAAGCGCTATACACTAGAAGGTGTTCAAATTCGAAGTATATTGATCAAGTTTAAACAGTGTTAAAATTTGATCCCAGTAACAACCTTTGCCATCATATCTGCGGGATTATCCGCAGTTCCAATCTTCTCGAGAAGAATAGTCCCCTCATCCAAAATTTTCCAAACGAAGTGAAAACGAACGTCAATGTGCTTTGTTCGTGAATGATGAACCTAGTTCTTGGCTAAGTGGATGGCACTCTAACTATCACATAATACATCCACGTGATCTTGAACATTTCCCAAGTCTGAAATCAAGCCATGAAGCCAAATGGCCTCCTTAATGGCCTCTGTGGCTGCCATATACTCTGCCTTTGTAGTTGACAAAGCCACCATAAATTATAGCGTAGATCTCCAACTGACTGGGCCTCCAACTAGTGTAAACACATAACCAGTAGTGGACCGTTGTTTATCCAAATCACCGACGTAATCAGAATCCACATATCCAAACACATGCTGACGAGCACGTGAATCCTTCTCAAATTTCAAACCAAAATCTACAATACCATGGATGTACCGTAAGATCCATTTCACAACATGTCAATGCATTTTTCCTGGATCATGCATGTATCTTCTCACCATACTAATAGGTTGTGAAATATCGGGCCTCGTACATACCATTGTATACATCAAACTTCCCACTGTATTAGAATAGGGAACATGAGCCATTTATGAATGTTCCCCATCTGTCTTTGGGGATTCCATGGCACTTAGCTTGAAGTGTGGGGCCAATGGAGTACTTAAAGGTTTGGTTTTAGAATCTATACCAAAATGCTGCAATACCTTCTTCAAATACTGTTTTTGTGACAAACAAACAATGCCCATAGAATAATTTATGTTAATATCCATGCTAAGTATTTTTCTTGCCTCACCTTGATCCTTCATCTCAAATTCATGACTTAACTGAATTTTTAGTTTTTCAATCTCCACTTTGCTCTTAGAAGCAATCAGCATATCATCAACATATAAGAGCAAATAAATAAAGGATCCATCACGAAGTTTATGAAAATACACACAATGATCATAGTGGTTTCTTGTGTATTGTTACCTAAACATAAACCGATCAAATCACTTGTACCACTGCCTTGGACTTTGCTTCAACCCATATAACGACTTTCTTAGTTTGTAGGCCCAATTTTCTTTACCAGCAACCTTGTACCCTTATGGCTGAGTCATATAAATTTCCTTATCCAAGTCTCCATGTAAGAATGCAGTTTTCATGTCAAGTTGTGCCAACTCGAGATCAAACCGTGCAACCAATGCTAGCAAAATACGAATGGAAGAATGCTTCACAACTGGGGAAAATACCTCATTATAATCGATCCCTTCCTTCTGCGCGTAGCCTTTCTCCACCAAACTAGCCTTGAATCTTACATTGGATTTCTTCGAGGAGCCTTCCTTCTTGGCAAATATCCACTTGCACCCAATGGCTTTCTTCTCTTTTGGAAGTTGGACTAACTCCCAAGTCTGGTTCGTATGAAGAGACTGTATCTCCTTGTCCATCGCCTTCTTCCAATCTACACTTTCTAAGCTTCTTTCGGCTTCTTTGTAAGTAAATGGAATGTCATCTTCAACCATGGGTAGTACATATGCCGCCATGTCAGAAATAAGCCATCCAGGTTTCCTTTTTTGTCATTCTGGTCTATTAGCAGCAACATAATGGTTACTAAGGAGACTCATGGTCAGAATCCTCCATCTCATCTGTACTGGTCTCATCAATTTATGAATTTGTGACAAGCCTGGCTAGAATAATTAAAGTATCAAGCTCTACTTGCTGTGGAACTTCTTTAGTTTTGCTCTCCTTAGGAGAACTCTTCAACAATGAAGATTCATCGAATGTAACATCCCTACTATTTATAATCTTTTTTGTCTCAGGGAACTTAAGTCTATACCCCTTCACTCCATCACTAAAGCCCAACAATATGGATTTCTTAGCTCTAGGATCCAACTTGCTTTTCGTAACATGGAAATATGCAGGGGAGCCAAAAATACGTAAAGAATCATAATTTGCAGCAGGTTTTCCTGACCATAATTCCATGGGTGTTTTTCCCTCATTTGCAACTGCAGGTAACCTATTAATGAGGTGACTTCCATATGTAACAGCATCAGCCCAAAATGCCTTGCTTAAACCAACATTAGATAACATGCATTGCACCTTCTCCGGCAAAGTGCGATTCATACGTTCAGCCACCACATTTTATTGTGGCGTGTCTCTTACTGTGAAGTGTCTCACGATCCCCTCTTCCTGGCATACTTTCAAAAATGGGTCTGACTTATATTCACCGCCATTATCTGACCTGAGTCTTCTAATTTTTCTGCCAGTTTGGGTCTCTATCATCTTTTTCCACTTTAAGAAAATCTTCAAGACTTCATCATTATATTGCATGGTGTACACCCACACTCGTTTGGAGAAGTCATCCACAAAAGATACAAAAAAAATGCTTACCTCCCAAAGATGAAACTTTAGTAGATCCCCAAACATCTGTGTGAATATAATCAAGAATCCCCTTTGTACGATGTACAGTTGTGCCTAACTTTACTCTTATCTGCTTAACCAGAACACAATGTTCACAAAATACAAGCTTACATGTCTTAGCACCTTTCAATAGACCTTGCTTCACTAATCTCTGCAAAGCCTTCTCTCCTGCATGTCCCAAGCGTACATGCCATAATCTGGTCGCATCAGATGCAACCTCTCCTGAACTTTATGCGACTCCCGCTGCACCTGTAACTATATTTCCAAGGAGAAAATACAAGTTACTCTTTTTCATTCCCTTCATCACAACCAGGGCTCCATGTGACGCCTTCGGACCATCGACTTTCAGTGTGATATCGTAACCTTCTGCCAAAGATCTAAGTGAGATAAGATTTTTCTTCAGGTTCGGTACATGTCGAACGTCTTCCAGCACTCTGACTATTCCACTATGCAACTTTAATCGGATTTTTCCTATCCCTTTTGTTTGACGAGCATGATCATTGCCCATCAAAATAGCTCCACCTTGTATCTCCTTAAAGCTAGAAAACCACTCCCTATTGGGACACATGTGATAGGAACAACCCGAATTTAAAATCCATTCCTGGGAATTGGATCCAAATGGTGAATAGACAAAGTAAATTCAGAATCTTCACTATCACTCGCCACAACGTTTGCAGTGGGGTTCTTCGTGTCCTTCTTTAACTTAGAACAATCTTTCATCCAATGCCCTTTTTGGTGACAAAAGGTGCATTCATCTTTTCCAGGAATTCTCCTACCTGAAGTTGATGCTCCACCTCTTGATTTAGATCGAGATCTTCTACGGTTGCCATTCTTCCTTTCATTTATTCTTTCGTGAATCGTCAACGCTTCAGATGTTGAGTCTCTATATACCTCTTTATCCTTCTTACGAACCTCATTATTCATTAAGGTATTAGATACCTCAACATATTTTATTTCCTTCTTTCCGTACAATAGCATTGTAATGAGATGTTTATACGAGTCAGGTAGAGAATTTAGCACTAATAGTGCTTTATCCTCATCATCAATTTCAACATTCAAATTTTGCAAATCAGTAATAATTTTGTTAAAATTGTCCAGATGCTCAGACATAAAAATACCTTCTGTGTATTAGAACCGAAAGAGTTTTTTCTAAAAATAGAGCCGATTTTCAATGCTCTTCGTCATGTACTTGTCCTCCAGTTGCATTCATAATTTTTGTGCCGAGGTCTCGCGCATATAAGGATATTTTTTATCCTTGTCGAGATAAAGATGACTATGACCATAAGCTTTGCGGTTGATTTTCTACCAGTCATCTTTCTTCATGTCTTCTGGAATATCTCCAAGAGCAATTTTCAGCTCTTGTTGGACTAAGACATCCATAACTTCACATTGCCATATGCTGAAATTTCTTTGCCCATCAAATTTTTCTACGTCAAATTTTGCGGTTGCCATTTTGAAACGATCACAGTCATAAAAAATGCAAACGAAAAAATTCCAAGTTTAGAAATTTTTTTCGTCTGTAAATAGTAACCGTATGAATAGTACCATATGAATAGTACTATACGTATGGTTATTTCTCCCCAAAAAATATCCAAAAAGCCTAGATCAGAGGACCTTGGCTCTGATATCAATTTGTTGTGCGAAAGCGTTTCAACAAATGATATTGACTGTAACCCCAAATAATAATATGGCACACTCACAATAAAAGTATAATTAGTAGAAAGACACACACACACAAGGGAAGACAAAATACGTAAGTGGTTCACCAATTTGGCTACGTCCACTGACACTCGGATCAATTCACTATTACAAATGAGTTACAAAAGAGACTCTCACAAATACACTCCAAATGAAAAATACAATGTGTATTTTTCTACACAAATGTGTATACTCAAAACTCCAAATGAACTCTTTCTCACTCTCTAATTCTTCTTAGTTTCTATGTTTTGGTGTGTCTTCCTTCATGTTGGATATCTCCTTATATAGCAACCATGGAGGAGACATAATGATGGAGCAAAATAATACTTTAAGAGGAAATGGGGCAGCTGGAAAAAACCACCGAAAGTGGATAAAAAGGTCACCGAAAGATGCTACCCACTTTGCTACTACCCACTTTTCAGATTCGGAATATAGAGACTCTTGGGATGTATGGAAGGAAGAGAAATAGTTGGAAAGTGGAGAAGAAGGTCAGATGAAGAGGATAGGATACAGAGAACAAAGAGAAAATAGGGTGGGAAAAAGCGGGTGAAAGGGGTTTAATTGATGGGTAATCCACATGGACAACTCAAACTTCAAGAAGTCTTAAACGTGGTCTTCCGTTTTATAAGTATAATATATATTAGATTATATTTTATAAATTAATGCATATACATTTTGATAATGTAATTATATAAGGCACTTGAAAAATTGCCAAAGGTTACAATGCAAACTTTCAAGAGGTTTTTAGAAATATCCCCTAAACACTCTCTAAGTTATATTTGACATTTATTCCTTTAAAACGACATGAAGTTGAATTGCAATGACAAAAACAAATATGTATTACCCCCACAATGGTCGATGTGGTAATTATATGTGGTGGGATGTCCTTCCTTTCTTCGATGTGAAATTCCAACTTGTGTAAACTTTGAAAAATTATCAAAGACTACTCTTACCTATAATAATAATAATAATAATAATAATAATAATAATAATAATAATAATAATAATAATAATAATAATAATAATAATAATAATAATAATAATAATAATAATAAAAATAAATTAATTAATTAACAACAAATATTAAGACGGAATATTAAAAGATACTACGGGTTGCTTCAAACCAAATATCAAATTTGAAGAACTAAACCTCTAGCACATGTTCACTCTAAAATACTAATAATATAAATAACTCTGAAGGTCAGATGAATAGAATGCTAAAAAATTTCAATATGTACACTAATGAAATTTTTTTAATCATGTTATCATCACCTGTTAAAGGTTTTTCAGTAACTTTCTTATATAATATCACCAACTTGTCATACATGGGAATCCTAATATGTTGCATTCCAATTTTTTATTTTAGAAAAATTAAAAGTCTTCATCGTTTATTATAGGCTCTAGTACAACATCTAATATATATATATATATATATATATATATATATATATAGAGAGAGAGAGAGAGAGAG
This sequence comes from Sambucus nigra, assembly GCA_949130495.1. NCBI lineage: Eukaryota > Viridiplantae > Streptophyta > Magnoliopsida > Dipsacales > Adoxaceae > Sambucus > Sambucus nigra. The sequence goes on from OX422223.1 coordinate 305,927,574, forward strand.
AGAGAGAGAGAGAGGCTCTCCTACAATACATTATATATACATGACATCTAGCTCTACATCCTAAGAAATAGTTTTTCTATTTTTTTTGTTTTTATTGAAACTAATCTTTCAATCAAGACATGTTCAAAAAATTTAGTCAAAATACATTTTCTAGCTATTTTTAAAAAATTAACAAAATTCTATTGGCGCAGACCGTTATAATTAAGGTATTTTCAACATTTTTTTATTGAATTTTTAAAAAATGATCAAATACCAAAAAGTCACGCAAATATTTTTTAATACACATTTAGTCAATGTCTTTTATTTTGTACCAAAATCCCTTATTCTCTTATCTTTAAAGGTCCGCGTCGGCGGCATGGTAAAGTCTTTTTGGGATGGTGAAGGAATTTTGGTGCAAAATAAATAGACTTGGACTAAACGAGTATTAAAAAAAGTTCGAGGGACTATTTGGTATATGCCCCTTTAAAAAATAGTTATAAATTGTATTTTGACCCAATTTTTTGACCATGTGCTTATTGGAAGGTCAACTCCATGGGTAAAATAAAAAAAAAGTTTTTAAGGACATATATATATATAATAAGGAGTAGAATAGTTGACACTATTCCATAAGTTGATAACTTAATCAGAGGCTAGGATTGAATGGGGCAAAATTGAATCCAATGGTTGAGGTGTTTTCTTTCTCTTTTCTCAATCTATCTTTCACTTTAAATCAAAATTGGGGGTTTTTTGTAAATAACCCACACCACTTAATCAGCCTCACGATCAATCAAACTCTTACCCACTCCACCTCTCACCCTCTCACCCTCTCACCTTTCACCTCACCTACTCACCCATCATCTTCGACCTCTTCTCCTTGCAGCCAATAGGTACATCCTTTGATATGCGGTTTGTAATACTTTGGAAGTACACCTATGTAATACTTTATGTCTCTAACTTTGCTTTTAAATATCTCTCATTCATTTATGAACTTCTACATCTCTCTCTCATATCAATCTATATCGTGATCACCAGCTGTGCCAATAGTAAGTTTTAAATGGTTTAGGCTTCGATTTTAGATGTTAAGTTTCAAATGGTTTAGTTTCAATTTTAGGTTTACGTTTCAAATGGTTTAGGTTTAGTTTGTTTTACAGATTTGCAATTAATTTATTGCAATTTGTTTATTGTACAGATTTGTAATTAGTTTATTATACAGATTTAAGTTTGAAATTAGTTTATTGTGTAATTTCATGGTTGTGTTTTAATTGTACACTATTTTTAGGTGAATTCGGTTGTTGAATATTATATATTTCATGTTATATGTGAATTTGTTTGACTAATTTAGACTATTTGAATGTTGTTGGATGATTAGTTATTTGTTAAGCACGGTGGATATTCCTTTAAACAAAGGATAGTATAATGATTTTTTTTAATTACACTGTTTTGTTGGGGAATGAAATTTTTACCGCTTTTGCGATTATGTACTTTTGAAATTTTTTCCATTTTACGATTACGTACTTTGAAAATTTTCGCCATGCCTTCAGGAACGGGCATTCCGCTAGTGTATATATATATATATATATATATATATATATATATATATATATATATATATATATATAAAATGGGACAATGGTGTTATGAATACTAACTTATGCATGATAAATATGCATGATAAACATCCATGACATTTTATGTGTTGCATGTTTGCATGCATACACATGCATGTATGCATGCATACATATATACATTATTATTTTTTTATTTTTTTAATAATATATATTTTTTTAAATAAATTTTTTTAAATACTTTTTTTTTATTTTACTTTTTAAAAAGGTTTGTTATTATGGGCTGGGTTTTATCACGCGGGCAAATTTATCATCGTTCCCTCGGGCAGGGGCATCCGCTAGTATATCTATATAATAAAGGAGGAGGGTTTTTTTGTCACCTCCAATTAATGGTTGAGATTACATCTTGGGAGATTTGGTCTTTATCAACCGAGGGCTCAGATTAAAGATGGGAGTTTGTATGTAAGGGTGGAAGATGGTGCAAAGGGAAGAAAATTAATTAATACAAAATAGGATACCCATAGCGCTGTAAACGGATATTTGAAAATCCGCATCCGTCCGATATCCAAATCCGAATTTGCAGATATTTATCCGAAAATATGGAAACGGATACGAATATGGATACTCTTTAAAAATATTCGAGAAAACGGATACGGATACGGATAGTACTAGTATCCGACACGGATAATTCGTATCCGATGCGGAGTATCCATTTTATCGGATATCCATTTTATCGGATATCCGTATCCGTCAAACATATGTTTAAAATATTACTAATAATATTAACATTAGTATTACTAATAAAATAATAATAAAAAAAATCTTAATCGTTTATTCCCAAAACAAATTAAACACATACTCCACTCAAAACAAAAACACCCTAAAGTTATTATTTTATTGGGTATATTATAAAATATCATGTATTACTATTTTATTGGGTATATTATCATGGAGTTACACTAAAGTTACAATACACCTTATCACACACAAAGTACACTGACTAAAGAACATTTACTCTACTAAAAAAAAAAACTTTGTTTCATTTCTCCTTCGTACAAAATAAGAGAAAAGAAACTCTCATGTGGTTGTTTGTTAGTTTCCTTAATTATAAATAAATGTAAGAGAGAAACATAAAAGAATGTAAGAGAGAAACATAATAGAATGTAAGAAAGAAACATAAAAGTAAAGAGATGGTTTTGATTGTAATGAGAACAAAAGTTAACAACATGTATATTATATATAAAATAAAAATGTATACTTATTAAAATAAACATATCAGTATGTTTTGAAGACAAAAGGTCCATGAGGTTATCATTCTCAATAAATTTGATTAATCTAAAAGGTGCATATTTATTTCTACTGTCATGGAATGCGACTACTATTTTTTTGGATGGCTTTAAGCTTATATGGTTGTAAAGTATGGATGACTTTAAGACATATTATCATTATGGAATGATACTATTATTATGGAATTCATAATTGTTGATGTTAGGAGACAGTAATTTTGTTACATATTTGTTTGGATTGGATTGGATATTTTAATTGTTATTTTTTCCGATGGCTAAATAATGTAAACGGATACGGATATTATCCGAATTCGAGGTATCCGAGCGGATACGGATATGGATAGTTGTTTTAACTATCCGAACGGATATGGATACGGATACAGATAGTACATTCAGATAGTGGATACGGTTATAGAAAATATGGTATCCGATCCGTATCCGTCCGTTTAATAGATACCCATCAATCAAATGGATGGTAAACACAAGGCTTAAGAAATTGTGTTGCTCTTCTCAAGCCAATACCTCGAGCAATGTGCTCTTTCACTGAACTTCCCCCATTTCTCACTCTCTACAGCTCACAACCCACCTTCTCCCACTCTAACCCAATAATACCACTATAACTCTCTCTCTCTCTCTCTCTGATAACCACACTTGCATACTCCTTTCGTAACCATGCTCAAGGAAGAATGGAAGAAGCTTTACATTTGTTTACAGTTGTTTACTTTATGGTGCTTTAATTTTTTTGTGGCTTTTCATTCAACTTTTTTTTTAGAGTGGGTTGGTACGAGAGCAGCCATGTTGGTAGTTTTTGGTGTGGTTGAGAGTAGAGAGGGAGGTTCCATCAGAGATGCTGGAGTTTGAAGATTGAAACCTCTGCCCACATTTTGTACAAAGCTATGCAAACATTTTGTACACATTCAGTCCGCCGCTCTCCCCCATCCTAAGGCCATCTGTAATGGGTAGTGTAAATGTGTAAAACTACACATTTCTGTCTCACAATGGGTAAAGAATCGTGTAGTTGGAGGAGAGAGAAAAGGTAGACGGAATGCAAATGTAAACATCTAAAACATTAAATGGGCCCCATGCGTTCTGGGCAGTAAACATATATCCGCTCAATCTGGGCGTTAAAAAGATTACCGCCCAGATTAACTTTTTTAATATTTTATTCGCCTAAATTCATTTTTGAAAATCTGGGCGGTAATATGTTTGTCGCCCAGATCTGGGCGGTAAAAAGGTTAACGCCCAACAAGCGCCACGTCCCCATTTTGCATTGTCCCAGTGTAAAACTTCGACCAACAATCTAAACAAAACAATCTAAATTTACATCTCCACATACTCAGTTTACACTTTACCACTACAGATGGCCTAACTTGCCGATGCTTTTGTACACATTGAACTATCTTTTTTTTTTGCAGATTTTGTACACATTCAGTCTGGGTAAAGTGTTCACTATCTTTTCTTTAACCCGGAAAAAGAGGGTTTGTCCAACACCGGGTTTGTATCTGGGTTTTTATGTTGACTCTAATGAGGAACATTAGCATGGTGTACTGAATGAAAAAAAACTTAGTTTTAAAACGATCTTTGTTCTTGATTGTTTCCGATCTGAGTAAAAAAAAATTCAAAAATGAGTTTTTTTTCATCCATATACACCTTTGTTGTCATGTTTTCAAAAAGCTGCAAGTTGCTGAGATTGTTTTTTAAAAACGGTAAAGAGAAAATGTTATTTTTCATCCATGTACACCTTTCTTTAATCTTTGTTAGCAAAAGCAGCCTCTCTCAAATATTGGATTTTGAGAATTACGTTTTCTCTACTCTCTTACATATGCCACGGGATTATCTAGATCTAACAACTATTATCAATTATGAATAGTTTTAGTTTTGGTTCACACCTGGTACAATGGTTTCCAGATCTAACAACTACTGGCTCGATTTTTTGGTTTGTTGGTCTTTTTGTTCCAAATAAGGTTTTGTTATAATCTGTTACAGTTTTCTTATTTTTGTAGTTGACACTACAGTGGCTTATTGTTGGTCATTTTTTTCACAAAGCAGAGCTCACAAGATCTCTTATTGTGGTTTCTTTGACAATATCTCTCATTGGGGGTTTTTTGACAGAGCAAATATCACAAGATCTCTCATTGTGGTTTGTTTCACAAGATCTGTCACTTGGGTTTGTTTGAAATCATTTTGCATGCTATATATTTAGTAGTAGATCTCTTTTCCTGTTTATTTTTTGTCTACTTCCAGGATGCGTTTTGGTTTTTTACTTTTAGTTTATATTTCTACCCTCGACAACACCGTCTCTATTCACGCTCGATTTCTCCTCAGCTTCTCAAATATAAAACATGAATTTATATAAAAAAATCATGTTTTCTGTTTTGGCCCGAGCTTTTGGTCGTCGGAGGTGGGGTATTTGTTGGCGGGTGCGGCGGTGGAGATTCACATCTGAAACCTCCAGTGGGTTAAGCAACCACACCGCCTGAATTTTGCAACCATACCACCTCAAAGGTTTTAACCCCGCTGTAACCACGCCACCACAAGTTTCTTCTGCTATCACGCAACCTCGGGTGGGTGGGTGGGTAAGGGAAACACCAAGCCTCTTTAAGTTTTAATTTGGTTTGGTATGTACCAACTCTTCTCTTAAACACAACGATTAAACAAGAAAATTATGGTATTAAAAGGGGAAACTTATGTTCGTGTATTTCTATTATTCACTGAGAAGATTTTGGTATTTATGTCTGTGTATTTCTTTGACTGTTTAATTTTTTAATTTGTTAATTCATAAACAGATAATTTGTTCACCCAACTCAGGAGATTTTGTATCTACATTTTTTTTCAATTTCAGTCAGTTTGTTAATTCATAAACAGAGCAAAGTTGCATAACAGTCAAGTAGGAAATATTTTTTTTATTGATTACAATAATTTTATATATAGGTTGTTTTTAAGTGATAATACTTGCCATGTCTGAGATTCCATACTTGGGGTACATAATCTCTCATAAATTTAAAATGATTTTTCATCCATTGAGAAAACTTCCCACTGCAAAGAACATAAATCTGTCTATTTCGACTTTTATTTTTTATAATTTTTTTAAAATATTCTTTTCATTGTTTTTAAATTGACATAATTTTCCATGAATAAAAATTAACTTGCAATAACATTGTTACATTTATTTTCTAACAAAAAATTCTTGGTGTAAATTTGTATTGAAATTTAAAATTAGTAGAGAGTTGCTATCGTTTGCTTTATCCTCCTCGAGCCACGCAAATAATTTTTCAGTGCAGAGAAAGGATGACATGACAAGAGGGTGGATAAAAGCAAATTTAATGCACGTGAGGTCACATTTCCTTTTCTTGAAAGAAACAAAATTTAATTTGGGGGCTCACCACTCCTGAACAGACTTTTAGGTAAAAATAAAATAGTGCTGAATAACATTGTATATCCTACAAACATGATTGCTATAGTCAAATTTAAAACTACTAGTTTGACAACATTAATTAATTAAGTTTTTTATTATCTGTTAAAATTTAAATGGGTTTTAATATTTTCTTCACTAATCTCTCCACACATTGCATATATAAAAAATTATAATTGATACCCAAACTCATGGTACTTAAGGAACACTAGGCATTGTGCCTTGAGTATATAAATAATCAAATCGGAAACTCAGATATTATTTTAAAAAAAGTAAGTAGATGGACATCGGATGTAAACATAACATGTATAGAATTTAAGTAAAACATTATTAGTAAAAGTCGTTTTACATTTTAGCGTTAGTTAAATTTGCCAAAATTATAAGAAACTTGATTTAGTTGTATTCTTTGCTTCCCCTGTTAAAATTTATTTTGTTTTTATATCATTATATTGGGTTGTTTTGAGTTCGAACAACATTACAATTTTCAATATTGTTTTGAACATGATGAACTCCAAGTATTTGAATTATGTTGAAGCTTCAATTGAAATTCACTAATTTTTTAAGTTTAGGTCATTTTGGTATGGATATGTTTATCTTCAAGCATTTAAATATGGAGTTGTTTATTGTAAAATTAAAAATTTAATTTATTTCATTATATTTTTAAAGTGTATATACTTCTTTTAGTTTGTTCAACATGATGGTTAAATTTCACATTCAAACAACCAATCAGGTTATTCACCAGTGTTTGAATCATGTATGCTCATTCATCATCAAATAAATATAGATCATGTTACACTTCCATTTAACCTTAACAAAAGAGAAGGAAGAAAATCTTTATATTTTTTTTTGTTACGTTAGTTAGATTTGTGATGTTTGAATGTAGAGAAATAAAATTTTATTGAATATAATATTGGGAAATTAATTATTTAATAGCGAAACGTTTTTTATGTGTTAAATATTTTATGTGTCAATCGTCTTTGTGTTTGGTAAAAAATAACAAATTTTTGATTTTTTTTTATTATTTGTGTTTGGAAAAAAAATTATGTTGTCACCTTTACTTGGTCATATTTGTTTTTGGTTAAAAAAAGATTACGTGTTATGTCTCATTTTATTTCGATCGTGTTTTGTTTTTATGAATAAATTAAAATATTATTTCGTGACAAGTCATATCGCATTTAATTGGATTGCGTTCTTGTTATGTTAAAAAAAGATTTCATGTTGTATTTAATTTTAATTGGGCTATGTTTGCACTTGGGAAAAAATACAATGGCAAATCTCATGGGGGTGAATTTTTATTCGTGTTAAAAAGTACACTAGATAAACTTCATTTATAAATATTAATTGTCAAATTTAATTTGGATGTTCCAAAAACATTTTTTTCTGGTAAGTATTTTGTTTTTATTCGTGTGTTGTATCCTTTGGTCATGTAATGTGCCAAAAGTATTATCCACAGTCATACTGAGAATTGATAAGTGTGTCATAAACTAAGAATATGTTTATCACAATTACGAAAAAATATGAGAAAAATTATATATTCTTGGGCTATAAAAAAACAGAGGCACTGTAACGAATGTACAACTGTGCATTGACATGGGCACAAAAAATTTAATTATTTTAGTTGGTGGTTTGGGTTTCATTAATAGTAACGGGAGAGAGATTTGTTGTCGTGCCATCGACACGGGAACATCCTATTGAAATGACATTTTGTCATGCTTCAAGTGTATCATGGGATGACCAATCGTATTTGTATTTGCACTATTGGCGACACGAGAACAATTTTATTACGAGAATAAATTTATCACCGTGCCATCGGCAGGGGTACAAAATATCACAAGAACAAATTTATCGTCGGCCATCGGCACGGGTACACCCTAGTATATATATATATATATATATAAAGAGGTTCAAAAGTGAACCTAAAAATGAATATTTTAACGAACATTAACAAAAAACACCTAACAAACAAATAATTTTAATTCTTATGTTATAATTGGTCCGCGCCAGCAGCAACGAACACACATGTGACATGAGAACAACCCCCCCCCCCCCCCCCCCCCCCCCCACCAATCTGCCATCAGAATTCATCATTGACTGTTCCTCGTTCACCCTCGTGTCTAGTATCACCATCACGTGGGCCTTTTTGAGTTGGACCATCACGTGTTTGGATCCATAAGAGTGAAGAATGTATACATTTGTTCCCGTCCTAAAATAGCAGGACGTCTTATTGACCTACTTGGTTGAAGAAGTGATTACCTTCCATGGTGAATTTAAACACTTGTGGAATAAATGAAATGTTGATTTTTTTCTCCTTTCACCACCAGTTGAGCTATTAGAATGTTTTAAGACACTACGATGGCATTTGTTGCTCGTTGGGGCTACATGTTTGCTTCCTAATCTTCTTGTACCTCTTAAGTTTACTGCTTAAATTTATATACAAGTGGGTAATCCAGTGTTGATTCCCTTTTAACATCTAAACACGTGGGGACATTAAGGGCTGCCATAGTGGAGGTGGGGGTGGGGGGGGGGGGGGGGGGGGGGGGGGGGGGGGGGGGAGTAAACAAAATAATCAATCGACACGCGTGTTCGTTATCAGTGGGGCGGACCAATTACAACATATAAATTAAAATTAATGGGTTGTTAGGTGTTTTTTTGTTAATTTTCATTTTTTAGGTTCACTTTTGAACCTCTCTCTCTCTCTCTCTCTCTCCCTCTCTCTCATTATATATATACAGTCCTACTCTTATGCGGAGTAGTCCGAACTCTCGAACATGTGTCACCTGGCGGTGAGCAATGTTCTTGTGCGGACTAGGCATACTCTCTCTTTTCTGGGCTCACCGTCAGGTGACACATGTACGGTCTGCACTCTTAAAATGCGGACTGGTCCGCACAAGAACATGACTGTGTGTGTGTATATATATATATATATATATATATGAGACTGTGATCTAAGGCGGACCTTGAAGAAATAACCAAAAAATGGACCAATTATTTAAAATACTATAAAAATGAATTTTTCAAGTAACTTGGTAGAGAAGATCTCCATTTGCAAAATAATTCATTAAAATTTTCATTCGAAATGTGGGTGAAATGATCTTTAAAAGTTTCAATGATTCGGAATGTACATATTTATCAATTTTATATTTCACCCACTTTTCATTTGAATTTTTGATGAAATTATTTGTAAATGGTCTCCTCATGGTGGATATCAATTCCATCAAGTTGGTTGAAATTTTCACTTTTCTGTTATTATAAATAATTGATCCATTTTTCTTTTTTTCTTTAAGGTCCGATATATATATATAGATATATATATACAGTTCTGCTCTTGTGCGGATTAGTCCGCATTTTAAGAATGCGGAGCGGATATATACACCTGGCGGTTACCCAGAAAAAAAAAAAGAGTGTGCCTATAATTTAGGGGATAATTTCTTGGTGCACCGTTAGGTGACACATGTTCAGTTCGCATTCTTAAATGCAGAGTAGTTCGCACAAGAGCATTATTATATATATATACAGTCCTGCTCTTATGCGAACTAGTCCACATTTTAAGAATGCGGACCGGACATGTGTCACCTGGCGGTGAGCCCAGAAAAGAGAGGGAGTGTGCCTATAATTTAGGCGATAATTTCTAGGTGCACCCTTAGGTGACACATGTCTGGTCCGCATTCTTAAAATGCGGAGTAGTCCGCACAAGAGCTTATATATATATATATATATATATATATATATATATATATATATATATATATATATATATATATATATATATATATAATGAAAATCAAAGAATTTGAAATAATTTAAAAAAATGGGTTTCGGGAAAAGGTCATTATAATGTTTAAAGTGTATAAAAATAGGACACTCCATATAATTTTATAAATTTAGTTCTTGTACTAAAAATATCATGAAAAATGGTGAAAATGGTGGCGCTGACGTGGAAGAAAAAAATAAAGGCAATTGTACCACAAGGACTAGATTTATAAATGCTCTTGTACCAAATAGACTAGGTTTATAAACTTGAAAATTATTGTCCTAAAAATTCAAATATAGAAAGGAATATGATCATTGCCTTAATTCTCTATTTAAAAAAATCAAGCAGAACAAAGAGGGCGACATGTATGTGAAGGAGAAGGAGACTGTAGATGGGGGTGGATTGAGAGGAGAAAGAAAGTGGGTTAGTTATTTTGAGTGAGATGGGAGGATAATGCCAAATTCGTTCTTTTATGAAAATGAACTGAAAAGGAAGAGATATGCTGATAGAGATATGAAAATTTATGTGGGTTTGGTGAGGAAGTTTGTTTGCAAATGGGTTTGGAATTTCTTGCTGAGAATAATGAGTACAAAACTCTAATATTTGCAAGAAATGATTATAAGAAAGTACTCACTAAACTACTCTTTCAAAACACTTAAAGAATAACTACTACACTCAAACTAAGACACAAATGATAATTGCCTTATTGTTTTACTTCTACTTGGATAATTATACAAGCATAGGACATGGGGTATTTATAGCATGG